>CM046856.1:17214653-17541499 GCA_025617745.1 Heliocidaris erythrogramma
TTCTTAGATGGTAACCATCGGAGGAGTTAGAGTAGAATTTAGGAAACAAAAATTTTTTAAATATCTCCACTGTTTTTTACTATATTTTCAAAAAGATCCATTTGTTCTTTTCATGTTGTTTTTGCTGCTTTCCATCTTCTAATATCTGAACCTTTTCTGTCTTACAGCTTCATCCAGTGCTGCATCTAGCCCTCCAGAGGAGCGTAAGAGAAAGCTTTCGGCTTCCTCACCCACCCCCTCTACCACCCCTGCTAAGGTCAAAAGGTCAAGATCTAGCACAGAGCAGGTTCAAGGGTCAACTCAAGAGGCCAAAAGGTCAAGGAATCTCAGTGAGGAAGGCCGGAGGTCGAGAAATTTGAGCGAGGAAGGGCGGCGGTCAAGAAATCTGAGCGAGGAAGGGCGGGTGTCGAGAAATCAGAGCGAGGAAGGGCGACGGTCGAGAAATCAAAGCGAGGAAGGGCGACGGTCGAGAAATCAAAGCGAGGAAGGGCGGCGGTCGAGAAATCAGAGCGAAGGCAGGAAATCAAGGAGTAGTACAGAAGAGGTCAAATCACCAAAGGATACCGAGGTTGAAACGAAAAGGTTAAAGTTTGCGAAGCTGTCGTCTAATGTCCCGACGCCAGTGTCATCCAGGAAAGGACACTTCTTGATGGGAGCTGGGAGTATAAGGAGGAAAGAGGATAAGAGGGATAGGGCCGGTGTAAGGGTAAGTAAATACATTATGCTATTATTTTGTTTTCAGAGTTATAGATCAGGTAGGGCCTTGTTGTCCATTTCACATCAAAATTTCAAACAGCTTAGTCACAAATTTGGTTAGTTGCTGTAAATCCCTGGTTTTTGCCAAAAGAGGGGTAAGAGTGGATTAACAATATGTGACTTACCACATATTCTATGTTTTTATTCCATTTTGAGTTATGTTTCAGAGGCCCCTGGTTATTGCGGATATAAGTGAATATTACAGTATTCTGAAAGGTCAAATGGCCTGTAGTGAATTATGATAACATGAATAACTTATGATGATATATCTTAACCCCTACCATGCTTTGGGCTGCAAATCCCGCCAAAAATTTTTAGTGTTGGAACATTTCGTTTAGGCTCAGAATGGCTTGAATATTCTTCCTCATACAGAAACCTGTGCCTTCCATATAATATTTATTCCTATGCAATATATTTTTGTCCAGTTTGTTCAAGAAAAAAACTCATTGAAAGTTAATAATTAACTCTTGAAAGTTCATTTTTGACAATTGCTTAAAAATCTGGTGGCATGGAAGGGGTTAAAGTGACTTACACTTATGGAACCCAAGGATATCCCATTTTAAGGCTGAGAATGCTACTGTATACTTTGAAAGTTGATCGTTAATTGTTTGATGTGGATGTCATGACCAAGTTTTTATTTTGTTCACAATTCGTGAAGTCTTGGCTATCCTTTGTGCTCTCCAATAACTACAAGGATCATGCCTTTTACACCATCATGATAGTAATAATCTATTTTTGTCCTTGGCAGCTTGCTGCAACCGAGCCCACCACCATCACCAGGCCTAGGCCAGTTGGTAGGCCAGCAGGTAGACCAGCAGGTAGACCAGGTCCAGTCCCGAACCTTCAGGGTAAAGAACTGCGATCAGCTAGCAGTTCACCAAGCCAAGGTAAAAGTCAATTGTAGCTCTGTTACTGACCTAACTTAAAGATCGTTTATGATTGCTTTGAGATCTGATAGTGATGAGAATTCAAATTTTCACCGATCCCAACAAAATTCACTCTGAATATATAGAAATATTATCGAAAAGTGATATGTGCTGGATGATATTTTTTACAAATGAATAATAGCTGAGTAACATGCATAGAGAAATGAGAACATTGGGACTAATGAGAAACTACAATGTATTGTCCCATATATTCATATTTGTTGATACATTCAGTGTGTGCAGGTATCAGCAAGCTTTCCTTATTTTGTTTACCTGTTGCTGGTTGCACTTGTTATGTACCATTATAACTTAGTTCATTTGATATTCTCTGTGATAAAAAGCTATTTGATAAGAATTTTCTAGCATGTGTGTGATTATTTCCCTTCAAAGTTTTGTTTCAAGCTGAAGCTTCCAAAGCTCCCATAGAGCATTCTAGAAATGAAAACTATGCTAATTGTTTGAAAAAATGAATATCTTTATTAAGTAATGCCAAATATCTGAATTATTATAGGATTTAATTGCCTTAAGTTAGGGCAGTGTGATTTTTATATCAAAATTGTAAATAGCAAATACTCTTTAAAATTAATTGAAAGTTGGCATAATAAAAATTTAATAGTTTTTGAAAATCTTTATCCTTTTCATTGTGCAAATCACAAGCCACTATACATATGTAATTAACTAACAGCTTTAGTCAAAGTAACTCTTTATGAAAGGATAACATGATATATGTGTTTATAAATGCCATGTTGGGTAGAAAAGCAAAATATGACGGAGTCCTCTTTACCCAAACTATAGCTTCTGCAGTGCAAGAAAGAACTGCCCCTCAGGCTGATGTAGAGGGCAGTAGTCAAATTCCAGACACAAGTACGTCCATAATGTATGAGTGGTAGAACCATGCATAGGTTTTGAATTTGAAGTAGTTGTGCCTGTTTATCTTTAACCTCTAACCTGTAAAATGTTTTGTTGGTTACTCATTTTGATTTTGGTATTAATTTCTGTCAACTTGTCTTGCATAGGTTTTTTTGTCTTAGTTCAGTATTGAAAAAAAAAAATTGAAATGTTTTACTGTCCAGCGATTTTTTTATTAATTGGGTTTTTTTAAAGTTAGTCACCTGAAAACAAGAGTCAGGAATATTGAATTTAGTTGTTTTTATGAGATATTCTTTGGTATATAATTTAAACACTTTCACATTCCTAATAACATGCGATTCTAGATTATGATGTGAGCAGAATCATATAACTTACTTTTAAAGCATATTTAAAAAAAATTAAGGTAGTACTTGTCTTGCCTAGCATTATGAGGGATGTGTTCTAACCAGATAGTGGCAAATTGGAATTAGTATTTTTGTGATTATCTTGTTTGTCAATGTCATTAAGCCTGTTAATGAATTCATGTTCAGAATTTTTGTGCATGCATGGAATGCAAAAAAATATTGTTAAATCAAAAGCCTTTTATGATTTAAAATTATGGTAGGATAGTCATTGCATGACTCTCTGACCCAAATTGTGTCTCCCTGCATAAATAGTAGGGGGAAAATAGGAAATTTATTTGTGCTGTTTGATTTGTTTTGCTTGTTGAATGTTGCATTATTTTGTTGTTGCTACTGTTCTCAGCATTTCAGTTTTAAGTTATGTTTCCTAATATATTAGCCTTTTGTTTTTGCAACTGTGTACATTTTGCTATACAGGAACAATTTAGTTTATAACCAAAAATTGAGAAAGCAGTACAACCATGTTTTCCAAAATTTACATGTATGTATAGCAGAGATGCCAAGAATGCTGCTTTTCTGTATTTTATACTTCAACTTGAGAAACTGAAGGATATCTCTATCATTCTTTCGCAATGATTTGATAAATATTGATTCCCTCTATACATGTATAGCAATACTGATTTTCAGCAATTAGAACACTGAAATGACAACTCTGATTTGGATAGAAATTTCTTATGTGAATTTCTCTCTCTCGCTCTCTTTGAAATGTGCACCCTTTAGCCCTTGATAGGACTTATCTAAGGGCTAAATTGATCACATTTTCTTCTTCAAATTGGCAACACTAATATTTTTCTTTTAGTGCTACATGGTTCTAATAAGATGCAATGTCTTTGAAAACATTATACATAGTTAGGAGCTTGGTCGAAAAGTTGAAAAAATTTTGATAAAAAAACAATGATTTTGAGCAATGTGTTGTCAATTTAAAGGGCGAGTCAATTAGAATCAACATTGGGGCTAAAAATGTAGTACATATGTCCAATGACACAATTCTGACATTTTTACAGAAAAAAAATTGCCCAGTAACAAGAAATTGGTCAAAAAACTCACTAATTTGGGAACGCCCCCAAAAATTGACAGCTGATTGGCTAGAGCGATTTGACGTAGCATCGGGAAGTCCCCCGCGAAGCCACTAAGGTTGACTAATATGTTGGCAATGTAAATGAATGATAATTTATCCATTTTCATATCACTATTTATACAATTTCGACAATCTTTAAGTGCCCCAAAATGATTTGAATAGGTTGTTTAGACATTTTAGTAGAGGTCAAATGACAAGTCTGGCATTTTTTCAAACACTTTACCCATGATAATTCCTCTTTTGGATTAGGTTTATGTTTTGGAAAAACGTAATATTTTACAGACAAGTAGACGTGTGGACAGTCGCTTTACTGCTGACCGTACCTTGCGAATCTTTGTGTGCGTGCTTATGATAACAACCAAGTACACTGAAAGACTGGATGAAAGTCTAAATATATTACAACAATTACAGCAAAATCGTGTGCTGCAAGCTAGCTGCCTCCCGGGGGAGGCACTCACATTATTATGTCACACATGTATGTGCCGCTGTGACGTCCCACATTTTCAACCTTCTCGGGTCGCTCCCATGATATGCGATTTTCAGATTTTCACTAACCGCACCTCGATTGGCTTCCGACTCGCTCCCTAGAATATGAGAAAACAATGCGCACAGCCCATTGTCCGGGAACGGTCGCTCCCTAGCCTCCCAGGCCAGCGCAGCGGGGAGCTGGGCGACCTAGTGCCCCCTAACTGAACGCGGTATTACTAGTGCTAGCGGCGGCTCAGCGAGATCAATCTGCATGCGACATCGAGCCAGTGCAGTGGCGCGGCATGTACAGCGTTAAAAACAGCGTCAGCGACCGCTGACTCAGTTCATGCACCGTATGTGTACCAGAGTAGTGAGATCGCGAGCAGCTAAAATTAGCTCTGCCCATGAGCCCGTTCTCTCCTTAGACCCTCAAAAATGAGCTTCCTCAATTAACCATTTAGCTCCTTAGCCCCCTGTTTTGAGATTGGCAGCGGCACACCCACATCCAAAAACAGGTTGAGTGCCCCCCCCCCCCCCCCCCCCCCCCCGGGCTCTACGGTACGGTACGGTAGACCTACCCTCTTTTTCTCCAGTGACTCCAGCTTCAGAACTGCAGACCGACTCTTGTTTTTTTAGCTCCCTGTGTTTGGCTTCCAGTTCCACAGCCCTCAGTTCCCAGTCTGATGACAGGGATAGCTGTCGGCCGCAGCATTTTATTCTTGGGCGCAAATCCTAGCTGGTCATACAGCCCCTGGCCTGAGGGCCTGACTATCGAAGTCCTCCTCCCTGAAGTGGTCACTGCAAACAGTACTGTGAGCGGAAGGGCCATCCCACTGAGCTAGCTCGCGTCAGCTTGATCCTTGAAATCCAAATTTTTCGAGTTGCATCACCTTTAGGAAAGGTGTGCAGACTGACACCATCGCTGGTGCCTTTGCTGCACCCAGCAACAACACATCTCCGCGGCATTTTCTTGAGATATGCACTCCTATCATGCCTATCCAAAATTCCCTGCACTGGATATACACAGACAAGCGTCGTCCGCTAGCTAGACGTTCCCGATGGTACGTCACAGGTCACCTGACAAGGCACGTGACTGGGCCCTATTTTTTCGAGGGGCGTGACAGACTAGCTGATAAACGTGCGATTTAGGCAATTTCAACGAAGCTTAGAGAAGTACACAGATCTTTTTAATAAAAAATAGAATTACACAGATCTTTTTAATAAAAAATATATGCGATTTCTAGCAATATTGACACAATACTTTGATATTATCATGAAATGTAATTCTAATTGACTCGCCCTTTAAGGATTTCTAAAGCTTATTCACCTTGAAATTCCTGGCATCAAATGCAATATGGCCATGCCAAAAATGGACAGTGTGAGAAGAAAATTTTGCTCTTCTATTAAATTTGGTAAATTTTTAGAGCTCTAAATAAAAAAAATGAGGTCAATTGTATAGAAAAGGTGAAAAAGATTACCTTGTGATATTTGTGTAAAAGCATTTTGTTTTTATAATTTGCATTGCTCTGTCTCTCTTTCTGTCTCCCCCCCCCCCCCCCCCCCACACACCTTCAAACTTGCACTCCCTTAAAAGGCTACCTGGTGGATCTAATGATATTTGTAAAAAAGCATTTTGTTTTTATAATTTGCATTGCTCTGTATGAAATCTTCACGTTGTACATCTATTAATTTACTAATTGCCCATTTACCCATTTACCCATTTACCCAATCAACCATCTTTGAACACATTCATGAATTAATAGTTAATTAATAGTTTTTTTGTCTGAACAAAAGTAATTTTCTTTATAATGCCATTTTCTTGATCATGTAAAAATTTATATCAGGGGAGCATTTCATCAAGCGTTTTTGTCAGTGATTTTTACCGGCAACTGTTATAAGCTACTGAAATCCTTGCATCTGATTGGCTGAGAGCAGGGGCCTGGCAGCCGGGGGTGCGGGGGGTGCTGCAGCACTCCTTTAAACAGTAGTTAAACAGAGACCTTAAAAACGCTGAGGACCTTTTTTTTTTTTTTTTTTGCTTGTCAGAGATTTTTGGACTTAAAAAGAGACACTAAAATGCTGAGGACCTTATTTTTGGCTCACAGCACCCCCAGTAACAAAATTGTTCCCAGGCGCCTGGCTGAGAGCAAATTTGTCAGTAAAAATCACTAACAAAATGCTTGATGAAACGCTCCCCTGATCCCTGTTTTCAGAGACATTGTGCTGGTAAAAATCTGTGTTGAAATCAAACTAAAATGACCTGTCAACAAATTGCTTTGAGTCATTGGAACATTCTCCAGATCTTATGATGGTGTCATGGGATGAGACTCAAGGATGAATGTATTTGAATTGACATTTGCCCTTTTTCTTGTTAATATTTCTTTTTACACAAAAAGGTAAGACAACAGGAGAAATAACACCAGCAGCAGCAGCAGGAACAGCAGCCCCAACAGCAGCCCCAACAGCAGCCCCAACCCCACCATCACGAGGGAGACCCGGTAAAGAAATATATAATCTTATGATATTATTTTCTGTTTCCTTATTGATTTTTTGAAGGATCCCAAGTATGAGTTCTGTTTGGAAAAAGAATAGAAATTCAAGAACCTTTTTAGCTCACCTGAGCCTAAGGCTCGAGTGAGCTATTGCGATGGAAATTTGTCCGTCGTCCGTCGTGCGTCTTCCGTCGTCCGTCGTCCGTCGTCCGTTAACTTTTTACATTTTCATCTTCTTCTCCAAAACCCATGATCGAAATTCAACCAAACTTGGTATGAATCATCCTTAGGGGTAAATTTCAAACATCATCTTCTCCAGAACCAGGCATAGCTCAGACTTGGTATTGTGTATGGAGATACCTCTATAGATGAAGAATGAATGTTGTTCATGAAATTTCTCTGAGTGGCCCTATAGGGGCCCTTTGGGGGTAACATACTGGAAGGGGGGGGGATGCTGCCAGGCAAAATGTACATTCTGATCTTCTTCTCCAAAACACATGATCGGAATTCAACCAAACTTGGTAGGAATCATCCTTAGGGGTAGAGGACCCAAAGTTGCTAAAATGGTACATGTGGCCCCCAGGGGGGCCCAGGGGGAGGGCCCCCAATTGTAAAAGCTATGTAAATTTCAAACATCTTCTTCTCCAGAACCAGGCATAGCTCAGACTTGGTATTGTGTATGGAGATACCTCTATAGATGAAGAATGAATGTTGTTCATGAAATTTCTCTGAGTGGCCCTATAGGGGTCCTGTGGGGGTAACATACTGGGGGGGGGGGGGGCGCTGCCAGGCAAAATGTACATTCTGATCTTCTCCAAAACACATGATCGAAATTCAACCAAACATGGTAGGAATCATCCTTAGGGGTAGGGGATCCAAAGTTGCTAAAATGGTACATGTGGCCCCCAGGGGGGCCCAGGGGGAGGGCCCCCAAGTGTAAAAGCTATGTAAATTTCAAACATCTTCTTCTCCAGAACCAGGCATAGCTCAGACTTGGTATTGTGTATGGAGATACCTCTATAGACGTAAAATGAAAGTTGTTCATGAATTTTTTCTGGGTGGCCCTATAGGGGGTCTGTGGGGGTAACATACTGGAGGGGGGGGGGGTGGGGCAAGTTGTCCGCCATCCATATATAGATGAATAATAAAAGTTGTTCATGTGCTAGAGAGAGCATGCACCAGATGTGAATTGATCCACCTCAGGTGAGCGTCGTGCCCCCTGGGGCTCTTGTTTCTTAATGGCTGCTACATTGTGCTTCTATATACTGTAATGTCACCAGTCATCATGATGATGATGGCTTCTATAGCGCCGGTATCCGCCTCAATTGGGCGCTCATGGCGCTTGGGGCGCTCATGGACTGGTTTGACAGTTTTGAATTCATAATTTTCAGAAAATACCATATTTGTTGAGGAACCACCAACCATTTGATGCCGAAAATGCTTTTGAATAAAATCCACCTGAAACATTGCATATTGCTTCTACGATGCGAACTCCACTGCGGCGCTTCTGCGGCGCTTCTGCGGGGCTTCTGCTGGGCTTCTGCTGGGCTTCTGCTGCTCTAGTGTCGCCGCACTGTGCACCAGTGGTACCACACCCATAGCTAATGATATTGCGAAAGAAGGATTAACCTAAGATAAATCACTCTGTTGTAAAAATATTCACTCGGTACACGGTGCGCTACTAAACCATACGCAGGAAACTATCTGGCTATGGCATTGTCTTTAGTGGGACTGTGCATGCGCACTGTGTAATGCACTTGTCGGGCTGCCTACGTTATTATTTGTGTGTTGTAGGAATGGCGCGTAAGACTGGAGCATATAACATCTCGACGAGACAGCCAACTTTGAACAAAGATAATTAGTTTTTTCCAAAGTATTTTTCATGAAAAAAATTGTCTGGCCAACATCTATGGAACTTAAGCTCTGTTACATCGAAAACAGAAAATATGGTACATAATATTTATTTTGTTTCAGTCTGCTTACATTTAGCATTTATAAGTTCCAGTTTCTATAGGATAAAAGTTTGCACTCAATGATTAAAGTACTGTTGGTATATTTTCATACCAGGTCATGTGATCATACCTGTCGTGGAGTACATCTCAATGGATGAACGTCTTGAAGTGGCTAAGAATCTAGAGAAGCTACGAGCTATCGCTTCAAAGGAACCCTGTAAGTAAAGATCTGTTTGACTTTGCAGTCATTAGGAAAAGGGATTAAAAATGTTAATAATTTCAAGGCCACATACAATGGAAATTGAAATACTGTGTAAAGTCCTGTTCATCCATAGGACATTGATACATATCATAAATCCTAGCGAAGCTTTGAACAGTCACTTCAAGTGAA
This sequence comes from Heliocidaris erythrogramma, assembly GCA_025617745.1. NCBI lineage: Eukaryota > Metazoa > Echinodermata > Echinoidea > Camarodonta > Echinometridae > Heliocidaris > Heliocidaris erythrogramma. Next base: position 17,223,988 of record CM046856.1, read on the forward strand.
GCTCAAGGACAGAATACAGAATGCAAGAGACTGTGGGACAAGTGACTTTGGGTCCCTTTGAAAGGCTTTGTGATCAATATTAGACTGAGAAGAAAAGGAAAAAATTTGCTGTCGGTCATGCAGGATACATCACACAGTCATAGTTCAAAATGCGGTATTAATAAGATAAATTTCACATTTTCTTTTGCTTTCTTATATTTCTTTATCTGTGTAGTGTTTGCTAATACTCAAATTGGACATCTGAAGGATCCCACAAAATGTAAGTGTAAACAGACGACCTGTCTCACATATTGATCTTATGTTTGTAAGTTAAATAAAACTTTATCATAGTAATTGCATTCTTTGTTGTTGTAATGACACTAAATAATATTTGTTATTAAAAGCTTATGTTGTATGAGCTTTAAGATTAGTAGAAAGCAAATCAGCAGTAATTCTAGCAGATGTGTTTTGTATACATATCATGACTGTTTAATTGATTTTATCAGTGTTCAGTAATGATTAAACCTCACAATCAACTTATTGTGATTTTAATGAAATGTGCAGATGAGCCTGATCGGTTAGTCACGGACGGACATTTGACAAAGTTTGAAAGTATGAAGGCCTGTTTAAAATAAATATTTAATTGAAGAGAGCTATTTTATTTTTCATTAAGGAGGGCATCACTGAAAGAGTTGAAATCTGATAAAATTTGGTTGCTGTGATTGCTGACTAAAATTGTAATCCATAAAATATTCAATGTCACGGACAGACAAAATGCCTACTCTTAACCGATTAGGCTCAGATATCTTTCTTTATGAAAGATTAGATTTAAACTTGCTTGATATCAAAAACATTTAATGTAAATGTAGACTTCCATGTTTTAGACCTTTATGTTGGGTATGCATACATGATCACATACAGTATCCAGTATGTTGCACGCATCCAAATTTGTTACTTCGGAAAACTAGGTAATCATTACGAATGACTTTATAAGTTAACCGACATCTAGATTTTAGAAATAAAAATCTTTGATTAATATCTTTCTGTGGAGATGTATTGACAAAATATATACAGTTTATTCACACAGTGCCTATATCTAATATAAGATATGAAAAAAGGTGTGATTTGAGGACATTTAGTAGTCTTTCCAAAGTACTTTACATGTTTTACTGTCTTCCAAACTTGGAGATAAAAAATCCATTATTAGTATCTTTCTGTTCTAAACCAAGGCCGCATATGCGTAAACGTATTATGCACTTGTCACAACTCTCTCTTTCTATGCGCTCTAGTATACATGTTCTGCACACTTTTGCTTTGCAATCACACAGTCATTGCACCGAAAGAGCTGATTGTGGACCTGGACCATAACAAGTTCAAGTGCGAGGTCCCTGGTTGTACCAAGTCCTTCAGGAAGGCCAGTCTCCTAGAATCCCACATGAAGTACTATCACACTGAGGCAGGAGCCGAGTCTTCCGGTCCACCACAGGACAAGGACAAGTCTGCAAGCAGGCCCAGGAAAAGGACTTATTCTGGTATGGTCGTGTATCTAACCCCTTCTCCAGGGCTCCACACTAATCTGTTGTAGGGCAAGGCACCTTGAAAATTGGGTGAGGGAGGGGGGGGGGGGTCCAAAGGTAACATTTGGAAGCCCATGTGCACAAGATGCATGTTATTGTCAAGCCCAGCCTCCTGATCTGTAAGGTTTCTGAAGTATGATCATGAATAACGGACATTCAAAAGTCACTTATTTTTTCATCCATCTTCCATTTTAATTAAAGTATGATAATCCTGTCATTTTTGCCCTTGCTCATTCTTTATTTTGTTTTTCTCCCTGTCCACAGCTACACAGACAACCTCATCCAAAATTAGGAGGGATTCTGGGAATTCTGGTCCTGGAGCCAGCCCAACTTCTCCATCCTCACCTCCTGCCAGATTGGTTGCCAAGCGATCATCAGCTCCAGACACCATCTCCTCCCCCTCCCCAGCACTGAAGAAACCAGATCCTCCTGTCATGAAATCACCACGATCCCCACCTCCAATCAAAAGTCCCAAGTCTCCTCCTACCCAACTGGTGAAGTCGCCAAAGTCTCCCCCGCCTCCGATCACCAAGCTCCCCAAGTCTCCACCTCCGACATCGCCCTCCACCTCAACCAAAGACACCAAGTCTCCTAAAGAAATGAAACCTCCCAAGGAGACCAAATCACCAAAGGAAACCACTTCAACCAAGTCACCAAGAGCTCCACAGCCTTTGAAGACAGAGAAGAAGGTGAAAGATGAAGAGAAGAGTGAGTTGCCAGTAGCAACCAGTAGGGTGAGACATGAGAGCAAGTCCAACAAAAGCTCAAAAGAAGAGAAGAAGGCTTCATCTAGTGAAAGTGGTGTAGAAACCAGTAAAAAAGACTCAACAAAGGGAGTTTTGTCAATGACAAGTGATGTTAAAAAGACTGAGAAAACATCTCCACCCTCGTTGAAATCATCGACAGGGAGTACCATCACCCCGTCAATCGTTCCAGTAATCCGGAATGAAACCTCAAAGGCTGAGGCTGGAGGTGTAGTGAAGCGAGAGGGTGTGCCCAAGATGGACAAACTCAAACACAAGAAGCACAAGGACAAACATAAAAAGCACAAGGACAAGAAGAAGAAGAAGAAGAAAAAGAAGGAAAAAGAGAAGAAGAAGAAAAAGAAGAAGCGGCAGAAGGATGGAGGGAAGATGGGTGTAACTAAGGGTCATAAGTACAAGGACATTGATGAGTACATCCTAGAGAAAAAGAAGAAGGAATTCCAATTTGAAAGTAAGTTGGCTAAAGAATGCTGTGATTGCTATTTATGACTGACACAAAATGTTATTTGAACAAAATCAATTTTAAAAAGCTTAGGATTTAATATTGTTCATCTGGAAAGAAAATGTTCTACTCTCTGTTTTGGTTCATAACATTCCCTGTATGTTCTCAACAAAATACATAAAAACTTTGATTGCCAATTATGATATGGTAATCTTTTATATTTTCAAACTGTCAAGTGAAATTGTCGTACAAGATCATTACGAAGGTCAGTCTTTACTACCATTTTGCTTTTACTTTACTTTTGCATTTTGCTTTTACTTTCCTTTTACTAGTGCCATTACCACCATTTTTTTTCTTTCCTTTTACTAGTGCCATTACCAGTATCCCAATACAAGGAGAACTACAGTAGACATCCTGCTCCTATCTTGAAATCCCAGCTCCTAAGGAGTGTAGAGAGAACAGATGCAGGTCATGGTAGAGGTGGTGGTGAGGGTGAGATGGTCAGGTGTATCTGCTACCGGAAGACTGAGGAAGGCTTCATGATACAGGTCGGTTGGACATTTGTGCTTCCTTTTATTATGCTCTTTCACTCTACTGCTTTGTTTCCTCTTCTCTTTTTTTTCCCTTCTTTATTTTTAGTGTGGCTCTTTTCTCTCTTCTCCTATTAGGAAGTCTCGCCCTAATGCCATTTCTTTATTCTAACTCACTTGTCTGTTTCTCACTTTCTGTATATCTTCTCTCACTTTTTGCCTCCGTGTAGTATTTGTTCTGTCTCGCCATAACCCCCGGCAGGTATATAGAATTACTTCAACACTTCATTTCTACTTGCAAAATATGAATGTCATCTTGGATGACCTATTAGGTATAAACTAACACGCCAATGATAGATGAAACCAGTTTCCAAAGTAGAATGTACCAGATATGGATGACTTGAATTTGAGGAATCCTGGTCTTTTCTCAATGTGTAGAAAAGCAAGTTAAACATACCCTGACAAACTGCTTTCTTTCCATAGTGTGAGCGTTGTTTGTGCTGGCAGCATAGTAGCTGTGTGGGACTAACCAAATCTACCGTACCTGACCAGTATGTGTGTCTCATTTGCTTCAATCCAAGAGGTAAGACTTATTCAGTCAAAAAAATTGAGGATATAACAGAGTGCAGTGCAGTCCTTTAACAGCCGAAAGTACTGACCATCAGAAAGCTACACATGAGAGAAATTGTGTGGTATCAATTAGTAATCAAATCTTAAATATGTCATTTTTAAAAGAGTTCTTTTCAAAACTTTGTGTTCAGTTTGTTTCTGTTTTGTTATCAACTCAAAATTTAGCACCAAATTTGCATTATATTGACTTTTATTCGAAAGAGCCTTTATTTTTCAGAAGATAGAGTCAAAATGTTAATTTCCCCGAGTTCATTTGTCTTTGCTGATATGAAAACATGCAGAAATTGTGTACCAGTTCCATTAAAAACTCCTTTTCATTTTCACTTTGTAATCTGTATTTATTTTCTTCAGACCAGAGAGTAAGTGCCAAGTACCGATACGGCCAGGCGTGGGTAGATGATGGCAATCTAGCTTCCTTCTCTTTCGCTCCCAAGGAACATGTGAAGGAGGCATCTCATAATCTTGCCGCGACCAACCGGCTCATCGGTGAGATGCATGTCATCAATGAGGTTCTACGCGGACTCCGGGAGAAGCTGCATATTCTTCAGTGAGTGTGAATAGCAAGGCTTTGATATGCTTTTATATCTCTGTTAAGTCCATGTGGACAGCATGACGATAGCTTGGGATGATTGAAAAGTATAAAGTCAAAGATCATTCAACACTGATATTCAGGGTGGTCGCTTTATATCAAAGTCACTTGTCTGGAGATGATGATCAGAAGAGGTTAGTCCAATCATGAAGAACCATTATTATTCTCCATGGTTACTAGTACTAAAAGGACTTTAAGAAAGAATAGTTTATATTTCATCCCCCCCCCCCAAAAAAAAAGAAAATGATAATAATAATAATAATTATAAATAAATAAATTTAAAAATTGTCAACAAAAATTAATAGTAAACGAAGAAGCTTGACTGGGGAGGAATTTTTAATTTGTAAACAAATCTTTCGGCATATTTGATTCTAGTTCATCGTGACTTGGCCGTGAACCAAAATAGCCTGGTGGTTAAGTCGCTGCCCGGCAAGCAGTAGATGACAGGTTCGAATCCCGCTGGTTCCAATTTTTTCTGACTTGTGTTTTTCATTACAGATCGAGCATACGATCTTTAACACTGGGAGTAATATGCCGAAAGATTTGTTTACAAATTAAAAATTAATAGGTTATTAATCTGAGTAATCAAGCCATTATCCTAACTTTCTTCCACAGAACTGATGATCATCCTGCCATGAAACTCTGGGCTAGATCGTGGATGAAACCCAAGAAACCAGAGAAGCCAAAGCCAGACCCAATTGCCATACCTAGTCTAGAGTCCAGCCTGAGTCCCAGCCTTGATCCTAGCTTACCAGAATTCAAGGATACAATGAGTATGGATCCGGAGGCTAGCTTGACACCACAAGAGACAGAGCAGATTGCCAGGATCATGGCCATGAGTGGTGATCTGGAGATGGCTACATTGGCAAACTTGGCACTCCCGTGCGAGGTTGGGCTCGACTCCTCTGCATCATCAATGATCGATGGTAGCCTCCTGAAGGAAGACCAGAACCTAGGAGATGTGGAGATGGGTGGGCTATCCAGCGTAGGCCAGGGTGAAGTGGTAGATGTTGGGATTGGAGTCCTGGGAAGCGTTGTGAGTGGAATGGAGGTCAAGAGTGCACCAGGATTCTCGACAGGAGCGAAAGATGCAAACGTGATGACACCAGGAGTGGATGCAGCTACCTCTGCAGATGATAGTGGTAATGTTAGTCAGATACCCCCAGATAACATTCCAAAGGGGCCAGTCATACAGAAGAGCACCAGTGAAGACTTTGATCCTCCCACAGTCAAGTTTATAATGTCTTCAGGCTCCAAGAGGTCCCCAGCTAAAGAACCTGCCATTTTGGACATCAGTGACATTCCATCTACATCTGCCGGCCCCAGCCAGGAACAACTAGAGGCAGCTGGTATGATGCGGTTTCAGCCGCTCACTCACAATCCTAGGAGAGAAGAGACACGCAGACCAAGCACCCCACCTCAAGATGAAACCAGTCAAGATACAGATAGTTCAATGGAAATGGATGAAGAAGATGCAAAGCCTGAGCAAAGTAATGAAGAGCTGCTAAACAGGACTACAGAAGCAGAAACCAAAGATGACATGAAGAGCGTTGACAATCTGCAAGAACCTGAAAGTGATCCACCAACTCCTATGAAGTCCGAGTCTAAGCTTGAGACAGTTCCTGCTGAGGAGCTTGCAATGGCAAAATCCCCTGTAGAGGGGGACACCACAGTAGTACTTGATTCTAAGGTAGACGATGGCTCTATTGTTCCAACTCCAACATCTGAAGGAATCAGTGATCAGTCAACAGTGACTGATACTACCCCTGAGACAGTAGTTACAAGTGAACAAAATGACAAGAAGAAGGAAGAAGAGGCTGGTCCGGTGAATATTGATATTGCGAGTACAGAAAATGACAAGCAGACAGAGAAAGGGGTTGGCTCAGAGAAACCAGATGATGCCTCAACAGAGGATGATAAAGCACCTGGAGGAATGGCAATTGATTTAGTCAGTGATATGCAATCAGAAGGTAGTGGGACAAAAGACGTAAATCCAGCAGCTCAGCCACAACTCACTCCTGACACCATAGATGTGAAAGATGAGATGAAAAATGTTACCAACCCTGATGATGTACCTCGAAAGGACACCCCAGCTGCTGAGACAGACATCCCACCTGCAAAGACAGAGACTGTTAAAGATTCTGTAATAGATGTACAAAGTGGCACTGTTCCTTCTGACTCTGGCATAGAACCGGTAATTCCATCGAGCACCTGCTCCAGTGTCACACCTTCCCCTATCGATGGAAGTCAGACTAGCCTTGCAGCTAACCCAGCTGGTGATGACTTGGCTCCTGGTCCTTATGTTCCATTGGAACGGCCTCATCTCACTCCTGACACCAAGAACTTAAAGGAAGACCCAATGGCAGTAGACACCCCATTAACATCCTCAGATCCTGTCAACAAAGAATCAGGGGTCACTTCTGGTGTTGAACCAAAAGGGGTGATCCTACCACCCACTGTTGGGCCTGGTGGGGATGGTGAAGCACTAGTCACACCTGACGTCAGTGTCCTTGGTCCTGTAGGGATGAGCGGAAGTGCACCTGTCCCCATGGATGTAGAAAACCAACCATCAACATCAGGTTTCACCAACCAACCAATCCCTACAGGAGTGACTGTTGGAGGAAGTGGTGTCTGCACACCAGTGCAGGTAGGATTTTTTTTAATGCTCTTCAGCCCAGCACACATTCAATACAACAGTTTGCTAGAAATATCATTGGAGAACAATTTGATATATCAAGCCCTTTGCCTTTCAAGCTTATGATAATAACAATAGCCGAATACTACTATTACCCCTTCTTTAGTCGAGCTTAGCCAGCCTCCAAGTGCTGAAGCATTCATGGAATCTTCTTCTTTCCAGGTACCCATTTACTTCACGTGAGTGAAGAATGGAAAATATGACTGGTTCTACTGAGAAAGATGCTCTGTGAGGAACTCAAAATCTTTTCTTTACTATGTTGGCCAAAAATATTTTGATTTTAGTTTTGTTACAGATTTTATACATGTGTAACTTGTGAAATAATTTAGACTTATCACGTTGTTTCACATAGAATGTGCCCAATGCCCCAAGGCCAAGCACCCAGGAGAAGAGACCAGCCAAGGAGAAGGAGGTCTTAGAGGTCAAGGGGTCAGTGAAGATCATCAAGGTTCCTCTGAGTGCATGCAAGAAGAACCTGAAGGAACACATTGAGTTCCTTGAAGCTGAGCTGGAGAAGAGGATGGATATCATAGAGGAGGAGGCCAATGGTAATTGATGATGGTGATGATGGTGCTGCTGCTGCTGCTGCTGCTGCTGCTGGTGGTGGTGGTGGTGGTGGTGGTGGTGAGGAGGATGGAGAGAGGGAGTGGTGATGAGAAAAAAAATGTTGTTTGATTACATACATGTATGTCTTTGAGGATTTTGTGGCCCTTGCAATGATCATTTCATGATAGTAGTGTTTAGGGTATGGTGATAATGATTGTGATGATGAGGCGGTGAGGGGCAGTGGTTAATTGTAATATCAGTGAGAAAAATGAAGTGGATGGTAGTGAAGTTGATGACAATGATGTCCACGATATGGATGTAAATGAAAAAAAAATGTTCCCTGTATTTGTTACAATATTCATAATGGGATCAGTGATGATTACGAATGACTTGGTTACAAACTGGGAACCACTCCTTTACAATCAACAGATAAAAGCTGTATTGTGTAAAAATCTCTTTGACATTTTAAATTTCTTCCCCTTTATTTCAGCCCTTGAGCAGCAGTTTGCAGAGCTACCCGGTCTCAGTCCAGACATACGAGGTCTGGCTACCATGAATGATACTTTCCTCAAGACTAAGCTACAAACCCTTCTTGGTGATTTGGAGCGTATCAATAACATTGTAGCTCTGTGAGAAGAAAGGTTCACCGGTCCATACTTTTTTTTCTGCTACACCCTCTTTATTCATTAGGTTTTATAATGTCTGCAACACGAACGCTTCTTAATGACTTGCTAGTAGCAGTTAAAATTGGTAGCTCCATGTTGAGGAAGGTTCACCCGTCAAAAATCTTGAGTTTTCAACCTTCTATGATGATTATGCATTCGTCAATTACATTTTAGACAGAGCTCATTCACTTTTACGACAGACTATTTGTTATCTATATCTCAGTGTGGAAAAAAAAAACCTTCACATTTCTACAATGTATGAAAGTATGAAACCATGTTTAACATCACTATTTAAGGTAGTGCAAATTTCATAACAAGGCACACATTTTCTTTCTGTTAGACCAGGATCTTCAGTTGGTACATCAGTCATTAGGCCAAGGACTGAACTAAGACAGGCATTGTTTTACTACTTGATTATTTTCAATCTTTTATTTTTATTAGATTTTTTTGAAAATGTGTTTTGAATGTAGCTGGCTTTAATATAGAAAGTGATGTATAGAATGTAAATATGTGAAGTTGTAAGAAGACATGTAAATACCATGTAAATATCATGTAAATAGAAATATCAAAAAGTGGCTAAAGCTCTTTATTTGCTATGTGCCTTCCACCTTCCATGATTGTGAACAGCGATTGTCATAAAGCATGAACCCACTTGGCTGTTTGTTATCAAAAGCAGTGAGATTGTATGAAGTAATCCTCTGCTGTCTATACTAAAACACATGCAAATCTAGTATTCAGAAATGCAAGCTATTTTCAGTATGACTGAAACCTGTGTACATTATACATGTAGTGAATTATTTGTGGTGTTTGACCAAGGTGTAGCATAAAAAAACCCTATGGCTTGGATAAAGTTCTCATGGTAAACTTGTTTACTCCAAGCATTGTTTATAACAAGATATGATGCATGTGCAGTGTTGCATATTTTCAATGTATTCATAATATACTCTTCACCATCGCGAAATTAGAAGTGAAGCCTCTTTTATGAGTCACATAAGATTAACAAGCTTTGCGCGAATTGGATATGAAAAGTGGTGTTAAATTGCTCCAGAATCTTCATGTAGCACTGAGATATTAATCTTAAATCTTGCATATGTTACTCAAGTTTCAGTATTAGGTGTTACTTTGGACTCTCATTGCATCAACGAGGGGATCAAATGCAAATCAGTATCACATGACTATCTCTTCTTAAATGCCACTTTGTAAGACATACAGCAGAGATTTGTCCTTGTATGTGTTGGCCACCATTTTGAAAGTTATTTCGGCTGTCCTTGTTCATGATTAGCCAAGGCTATGAAATTTATGATTTATTGATCATATAACTTGTCTCGCTATACATCATTTTGTGACAAGGCACTTGTTCACTTGCTATTAGTTAATTAGTGATTATTCTTATTTGTATATTTGCAAGAGAACAGACTAATCAGTAATCACAAATAGTGACCCAAGCTTCATATGAAGGTGTTTGCAGATGGAATGTGCTAAGTTAAGACACCAACAAGTATATGTAATGTCAGTACTGCCCCTTTGTGTTATCTTATTTTCTTGAAGTGTTAAGTTTAGTAAATAAAGGATGTCCAAGAGAAGTATATAGTTTTAAGCTAATCTATAGAGTTCTGGTAATGGAACTGCATTTTAAGAGAAACTGGTGTAAATTAACGTGGAGAAGGTTTACGGTTCACCATGTGGTTAGTCCTGAAAAGGACTATTGTGTAAGAAGAAGAAAGTGGAGAAAAGTTGAGAGGAGAAGAAAAGGAAAGGCGAGATCTGGTTCATCTGGTTTACAGTCCTTTTCAGGACTTCACACTTTCAAGAAAGATTACTTCTACACTCTCTGAATTTCTATCTCGCCTTTCCTTTTCTTCTCCTCTCAACTTTTCTCCGCTTTCTTCTTAGTCAATAGTCCTTTTCAGGACTAACCACATGATGAACCGTAAACCTTCTCCACGTTATCAGTACCACCATGCAAACCTCTACCTTCAAAGATCATCTGGCGTAAATTAGTTCTAAATGTTTATCAAGTAGTAGATGGGTTGTTTAGACCTGAAAAATATCAACGGTCTAAATGAAAAATTGCTTGAAATCAGACCGAGAAGCACAACTCGTACAAGAGTGCCAGTTATGCTTGTTGGTCTGGACTACGAGCTCCTTTTCCTCCTTTCTTTGGTTGTTTTTTCAGCTATTACATAGTTCCTACCAAAATTGTTTGGCAGGTATTTATTTTTAGTCTCTGTTTTTAAAATAAATTTTAGTGTAATTTATGTGTGATTCTGTGAAATGTTATTCCGTTTCATTACTGGAACTCGAGATTACTGCAAAGATTCAAGCCGGAATAAGCGTAATGAACAACTTGACTAAAGGGGTATCATTTGATCCAATTTTGAAAGAACTTACATGTGGTCAAATCATTGAGAATGCCTTTAATGTGAACAGCTTTATCATCATTGTTCTATTGGCTTTTGCTATTTAAACAAAAAAATGTATGAAAAATCATGAAAGTGGCACTTGTTTTTTCTTTTGTGATACTTGTGTTCCTGTTGCGTTTTTGAGACAGAGAGGTATGTGTGGCAGTTTAGTTTTTTTTAACTGCATTTTTTTCTTCTTCAAAGGTTGTGAAAGTTGTATGAGCTGATTAACAAACCCCTGTGCCTCATGGATATAATTTTAGGAGGCGAAATTGCTCGGAATAGTCGATTATTCTACAAGATATGGAGAAACTTGTATTTGCATACATCTGGAGACAAGTTCATGAAAAATGCACATGGGAGCAGCTTCCATTTTAGAAGGCAAACCATTTTCGAGAAGAGTCTTAATGGTCAGAGTATTTGCAGTATTTCATTTTTTGGAATACACGTGCAGGAGTATGCATGTAATTTGATGAAGTTTAGAAGACCATTTCTGAGCTAAATGTTCTTTCCATACGGATATTCTGGCATCTTGTTTCAACTCTTTCCATATCCATCCCACTTTTATATGTAGCTTTCTCTCTCTCCTGGTATTTGTATGTCTGTCTATGATTCTCTTAATATCTTTCTGTCTATCTCTTCTCTCCATTCCTGTCCATTTCTACACTCTGCCCAAAATTATCCATCCTTCCAAATCTGTATGTGAACCTCTATATCTTTGTATACATTTCTCTCACTCTCTCTTCAGCTCTCACTAAACACATAGAATACAGCAATACACAGTGATACTATGAATATAATTAAATAGATATCTTTTAATACAGTACTATTATGCATTGATATTGCTCACATTATTTTTGATAAAAATCATTATACTTCGTAAAACCCTTGGGCAAGGATTGGTAAAGACCACTTCATGTGATTAATCATAATGCTACTAGAAAAAGAATGATTTTTATGCCTCCGCCCACCGAAGGTGGGTGCCAGAGGCATTATGTTTTCGGGTTGTCCGTCCGTCCGTCCCACTTCTCGTTACCGCGATATCTGAAGAATCATTTGAGGTAGGAACCTCAAACTTGGTACTAGTATGTATCCCCATACGAAGATGAACTGATTAGATTTTGGGGTAAGTAGGTCAAAGGTCAGAGGTCACAGAGGTCAATTTACATGAAATTACATGAAATTCTTGGTTTTTAGCACCGTTACCGCGATATCTCAAGAACTGTTTGAGGTAAGAACTTCAAACTTGGTACCAGTATGTATCCCCATAGAAAGAGGAACTGATTAGATTTTGGGGTAGGTAGGTCAAAGTTCAGAGGTCACAGGTCAATTTACATGAAATTAAATGGAATTACTGGTTTTTAGCACCGTTACCGTTACACATTTTCAGAGTAAGATGATTTTTATGCCTCCGCCCACCGAAGGTGGGTGCCAGAGGCATTATGTTTTCGGGTTGTCCGTCCCTCCGTGCGTGCGTACGTCTGTCCGTCCGTCCGTCCGTCCATCCCACTTCTCGTTACCGCGATATCTGAAGAATCATTTGAGGTAGGAACCTCAAACTTGGTACTAGTATGTATCCCCATACGAAGATGAACTGATTAGATTTTGGGGTAAGTAGGTCAAAGGTCAGAGGTCAATTTACATGAAATTACATGAAATTCTTGGTTTTTAGCACCGTTACCACGATATCTCAAGAACTGTTTGAGGTAAGAACTTCAAACTTGGTACCAGTATGTATCCCCATAGAAAGAGGAACTGATTAGATTTTGGGGTAGGTAGGTCAAAGTTCAGAGGTCAGTTTACATGGAATTAGTGGTTTTTAGCACCGTTACCGCGATATCTGGGGTTAGTAGGTCAAAGGTCAGAGGTCACAGAGGTCAATTTACATAAAATTTCATGAAATTACTGGTTTTTAGCCTCGTTATCAAATATTTCTAGAAGAGAATTGAGCCATCAACTGAATTTAGGCGGAGGCATATAGGAGACGCAGTCGCATTCATCTTGTTTTTTTTACTATTTTCAGTCCGGCTGCCCCTTGTTCCTGAAACCATTTGATGCCCCCCTCCCCCTCCTGTGATGGGACAGGGTAGACACCAATCAAGTTTCACCAGGTCAAGTGGCTGAAGATTATTTTGAATTTAGAGATGGAGGATATTTAATCAGCCATTTCTGTCGTGTAATAGACCCGTTACTAAATATAACAATTTAAGCATGTTTTTCTCCAGCATCTTTAGTTAGCAACTATTTAGTGCACCTGCTATGCATAATGGCATCTCTATGGATAGAATTCAGTTTGCATACATTATTTGTTGCTATGTCGGGCATCCTCTGGCAAGCTTTGGAGTCGTCAAGAGAAACTTTTGTTCAAGAAGTATGCATAACATTAGTAAACAGATCTATTGAGCAGTGTTGGGTCCAAGACCAGAGGGTCCGAGATCCAGATCGACATATCGAGATCCAGATCAGATATGTCCGAGATCGAGATCAAGATCAAGGTTACTGATGCCGATCTCGAGGTATACCCAACACTGAGTCGTGTTTTTGCCGATTGGTGAACGATTTTAAAAGCTTTTCGTTTGATAATTTACGTAATAATAATGTTGATCTTGAGTGAAAATTCTGAGAACAGAAGCTCCGAGATCAAGATCAAGACCAACACGTTTGAGATCAAGAACAAGATCGAGGTTACTGATGCCGATCTCGTGACTGGTCTCGAGATCAAGATCGATCTCGAGGTACCCAACACTGCTATTGAGCAAGCTATTAACTGCACATTGCTGGCACGCACTTCACAAGTAAGAGGGCTAACATTCATTAGAGCTATATCTAAATCTTAGACTGTGATCTATTCAGTTTTTAAAGAGGGATATAAAACAAATATTCATGGCCTTTATTTGAAAATCTAGTTGAATCTATGGGGTCGGTTTCAGCAACTACAGTCAATCGTCTATTTCCCTGAAAGGCTTTCGCCCCTTGGGGAAATAGACGACTGGATTTGCTTCAACCGACAGCATAGATTCAACTAGATTTTCCTCGAGCCTTGTATATTTGTGTACTATTCAATGATCACAAAACTATAAAAATAAGTATATGTAGTTCCACAAACAAATTACGTCCATAGGAACACCATTGACCAGAGTAGGCCTACCTGTAGACATTAAAAAGAGAAATATGATATTAGATCACGCATTTCAAGAAGTCCTGGAAAAAGTCGATTTAGCAAATAAGCAATTTCTTGACTATCACAGTTCTTGTATTTCCGTGCAATTCGATGTGACATTAATCTTGAGTGAATTATTGTGCTAATGCAACCTTTATTAGAGATGACAGAAGGAAACTTATTTTACATGCCACCATAATGTGACTTAACAATGGTTTTGTGCAGAATCATATAAAAATAGTAAAGACATATGGTATGCATAGTATAGAAAAATATGAAGTTCCTTAAAAATGTGAAAAATATGAAGTTCCTTTAAAACTGTAAAAATGTGAAGCACCTGACCATACAAAAAGTTGCTGATCCATGATGTAGAATTATTCATTTTAGTACACCATTATTGTGAGAGATTGAAGTAGTTCCTTTGATTCTACACATGCATTGTAAATACAGAAATATCCTATTTATCTTTATTTCTTAAATAGTCAGTCAGCTACAGATATCATTTGCTCAATCAAAAGAAAAAGAAAATATCTGAAATAGCTTATGGAAAATGTTTGAACTTAACACACAAAGGTAATGTGAACAATTTATGAATTTAAAATACAAAAATTACAAATACTAAAATATTAATTAAAAATATATTAAAAAGTATTAATATCAGTATATACAAGTGCAACTAAGGATCTGATTGGAATGAATGTTACTGTTTATATCCTATAAATATGAGAAGAGGAGCTCACAATTCTTTTTGGCTGAACTTGGTCCCTCAAGGATAAATGTTGGATATGATAAGTACAAAATAAAAATGAGGCAAGTAAAAAAAAAATAATCAAGAAATAGATAAGTTATGACAAGAATGAGTAAGAAGGCCTACTATGTATAAAGTACTAGTAAACATATTGCATCAAATATCAGGATATTGATCATTTTAAAATGTGTCCACAGTAAGACAAAGGATTGTGCACAGAAGAGGTCATTTGTCAAGCTGATCCGTAATGATGAATTGCTAAAATAAAGCAAACATGCATGATGATCGGAATACAAGCAAAAAGATTTTTTCCAAGATAACATACAATATCTTCATGATTGAAGTCCAGCTGTCGCCCGCTGAACTTGGGACAACCCACAATGTAGTAATTATTCATATTCCGTTCAGGACAATGTTAGCCATTGTACATGAAAGTCTCCCTTTCACCATCGATGGGGAGTTTCTTCCATTCTGCAGGCTTTTGATATCTCAAAATCTTGATTTCAAACGTAGAATTCAGTTCCTGGAAAAGACTTCATGCAGAAGAGCTTGAAAGCTCAATTAAATTCCAAAGAAGATTATAGATTCAATGAAATAAAAGAAATCATGACTGAAACTTTTATATATTCTTTTCAAAATAAGAAAATGCTGCAAAGTAGCAATAAGTACTATCTTTTGATGGGTCATCAAAAGAAATTTGCAATCCCGTTAAAAGCTGGATCACAAGGATTCAACAATCATAATCATTCAGAACTCCCTGAAATTAGTCAGATCTTTAATGGAGGCCATTATATTGTCATACTTTGACAAACATTATCAAGATTCATCTGAAAAATGTCTAATCTAGTAGTGAAATGCATGATTTTCATACAGCTTGTCTTGTGCTTTATTTTTGTTATACTATGGCAGTGCACATGCAAGTATCTCATCAATTTAAAGAGAAGGTTGAGTTCTGGGAAAGGTGAGCTTTCTCATTCCATTTATGTTAGTTTGGAAGAACATCATAGTATGCAGTCCCATATACCCACATCTGTGTGCAGTGCATGTGTTTTTTCATGAGATTCAGACAGTTTGATTATTCCAAAACGTCACAGCATACACCAATTCTTTTGTAGACATGATCAACCTCTCCCAATAGACCGCTTTGGTAATGTATGCAAATTTATGCATACCTATTAAACAAAGGTTGTTCTTGACAACCTGAAAGCTTGCTGGACATAGCTACAAATATTGTATGCAAACTGGACTCCAAGCATTGAGGCTCATTTATAAAAAGCATGTTCATGGAATAGCTCGTCACTAGGTGCTCCGAGAATATATATGCATAAATTTGTATACATTACAGAAGTGGTCTATTTGCTTTGAGACAGTTTCTTCCACAATGTGATCGCATGACCAGAAGTCAACCTTATCTCTAAGTATCCCCTATTAAGACATTACAACACTGCTTTGGCCAATGTGAGATATACAACTGTTAATACTATTACTGGTATCATACTGGCAGTATGGCAGGCCATCTGTGTCCTTCTTGTCTCCAGGATTCTGGCAGATCTTCTCCTGGAGTTCTGGGTTGGCCCAAGGCTGGAGCTCTCCAGTCCCCATAAACAAGTACGTGACAGCTCCAAACATGTAGACACCAAAACATACCCAGAATGCTATCTGCCACTGTGTGATGTCGTACTGGGGAGATAAAGAATAAGGCGGTGTAATAAACGGAGCAGCTTTCTCGGTTTCAAGGGAAATCCGGATGCAGTTCAGAACAATCATGAATGTGAATTTATTCTACTTCTATAGCATCCCACGCAAAATGAATAGAGAAGAAGTAAATCATTTCTGAAATATTGAAACCTTAATTTTTCTGGTTGCATACAACTATTACTCATCATAAAATTGTATACTTCAAGAAAACACATACTTCCATCTGGAATTCTTTTTTCACTACATACCTTTGTGATTCTTCTCTTCTTTCGTTAGTACTCCATTTAATGATATAACCCGTTTTGGATAACATACTAAAATGAGGTGTAGAGCCCTGCATACAACACAACCTGCCATTTATTTTGGGCATTCAACCCAAAATGCCAGTTACCTGGTTTGTGACGTAGAGCCCAACCATAGAAGGCCCCAGAATACCCGGGATGGTTCCGATTGTATTGGTAATCCCCATCAGGAGTCCTCCATATGCTGGTGCAATGTCCAGATGATTGACGTTAAAGCCAGACATGGCAAGCCCTCCTGTTCCCACAGCCAGGGTTAGGAATACTACAGCCATGATTTGATCGCATCCGATGTACCCAGTAATTACTAGGAATACAGCCGGTAGAACAAGACCTGCAAAAACAAGTTAAGAATATCTTATCTTATGTATAGCTGGACAATGCAAGCCCATGTGCTTAGAGTTAGGAATGCTGCTGGTAGAACAAGACCTGCAAAAAACAAACATATTTATTTCATTGTGGGCTCAATAACAGAATAAAATGTAGAAAATGGCATACATGTACATATCTCTGCCAACAGTAAGCACTTATAAACAGTTAGTATCAGCGTTAGATTGGTCAACGAAAGCAGTGTCAAATCAAAACATCACACGACAGGTATTAAAATTGATGCCTGCATCTTCAACATGGTTACTCCTCACAAGCTTGTCTGAGAAAGCAACAATCAATGTATGCAATCCGCATTCCGACTATTGGAATACAATATTTTCTGTGTGAATGCAACAATTCATCACTTTTCATTTGAGAAAGATGTAATCATATATTTCAGTGAATTTGCGAGTTCATTTGCGCAGCTTTCTGTCTCCTGCGAAAGAATTTCAATTTAGATGAATATGGAGAAAACATAATATGACTGTTTATCATGAAGTATGTTCCACACTCTTACCTAGGGTGTTGAATAATTTCCTTGTGTTGGTGGTTGAAAGTATATAACGCCCCCTTAGGAAGTCAGCTACCTGACCACCAACATTGATTGTGATCCACATGACTAGATAAGGTACTGCTGACAGAAATCCACTCTGCAAAGAAAAACAAATCTAATGATAAAATATGAATTCCAATGTAATAATAAAGTAACTTAGAGTCCCATAATTCTGTATTAGAGACAAGCTAATATAAAGCATAAATGCATGTATTGCAAAATCAAATTTGCGTGTATCAAATGAACATGATTACCAGTTTAATATTATTCAATTCAAATGGACATTGCTATTGGCAACAAAAAAAAAATCATGCCCACGTAAAAATCATAACTGTACTTTCTTCTGGATTTCCCTTCCCCTCTCCCCCCCCAAAAAAAAATCACAACAACAAAAAACAAAAAAAAGCATCAATCTATCTTAATAAATTGTAATCAAATTACCCAGCTCATATAGAACAAACTACCAATTTTAACCCTATTTTAACTGGGCTATTTCAGACCAGAATTTTACTGGTCTGGAAAACATGAACGCGTGGTGTTCATGTTTTCGTTTAAATGATCCAATATTAAATATGAAAATTATGTGCATATTAATAAACCAAAATACGCTAATTTTTGCTAATTTTCCTAATTTTTAAAGAAAAACAAAATAAAAAGTATTATATTGATTCAAAATGAATTACAGACATGGATAAGTTTGAGACTATAGTTATTTACTTTGTTTATTATGGTTTTCTCTATTTACATATTTACATAAGCATGCACAAAATTTGCATATATTGCTTATGTATTCCTTTGTTTTTCATTTCTTTTGTATTCTATTGTTCATATTTTTTATATTTTTGTATTATTTTGACAATGATATTAGATATGACAACCATAAAGGCAAGGAAAAAAAACAATTATAATGGAAAAAATGGATTGTATTTCACAAGTTTCAGAACAAGTCCTTTCTATTAGACACATTGATTGATTGATTGATTTTATTTTTCCATGCATCAAATACAAAATGATATATCAACACAAAACAACAAAAAAATCATCGCATGGGAGGGGAAAAGTCACTGTTTTGGGATGACCTTTGACCCATGATTGTCACGTGACCATCTAATGCTAGGTCTGATCTTCTCAAATTTAGTACCAAAAGTTATCATTTCTGCAGCAGGTGGGTGTGTTGCCGGCTTCTTCTCGGTGACCTTCTTGGAGACAAAAAAAAAGACATGAAAGGATAACTTGATATCTGCCACGGTTCCGGAGTAGTCGCTAAATTACTACCGGGGGGGGGGCAAATTGACCCCTTCCCCCTCCCCAGTTACCGTAAAAGTGGAAATTTTCACGCAATTAATTTTTCGCGCTCGGCTGAGTAAAGTGAATTTTGTGGGTTTTTAATTCGCCGGCGCGCTATGCTCATGGGCAAAAGCATGCATAAACAAAAATATTTGTGTGTTTTTATTTTTCACGCATATTTCATGCTGCGCGAAATGCGCGAAAATTTGAACACCGCGAAATATTCCACATTTTCCGTAATAGTTAATATAGGGTTAAACTGACAATTCACAAGACTTACATGTGATATATCGAAGCCCAGTCCAAATTTTAGGTAAGAAGGCAGGTTGGTGAGGAGCGTGTAGAAACCAAAGTTGTTTGAAAAATGAGAGAGGCTAATTGCCAATAGTCTCACTGATGTCAGCATCTTGAACCATGGAACTTTAAGCTTCTGTGTATGGTAGAAAATATTTTAAAATTGATGGAGATTCACCTCATTGAATCTAATTTCTATTGTAGGAAAGAGTGAAATACAATACGATAGCAGTTAACAGTCAGACCGCAGGTCGTATGCAAATGAGCAAAAATCACGCATTTTATTTCCAGTGCCCAAAATGGACTCTCTCCCTGCACACAGTCGGCTGTATCGCATGGTCATCTTTAAAGTTATGTTCTTTAATAAATATTAATGCTGTGCTCATTAGACTTTCTACAAAAATAAATTAATAGTTTACCAACACAGGGATATTTTGTTTCAGTCAGAATTTTAGAAATAAGTTGTTTAAAATAACTGATGAAATAGTCATACAAAAGCCTTTTTTCCACAAGATTTCAAGTTGTTAAAAGACATATAAAAAGTATATGAGCCGCCATCAAGACACATATGTATGGAAGCGCTGGAAACTCATCTTTACATCATCGTTACATTCAAAACATCCATAAATTTATGACAGAGTGAGGATCCAGCAATATTCAGCCGCAGATTATCCGTTGTCAAGACCATGGTCCAGACCATGGTCCAGACCATAGAATCTTAACCCTGTGATTAGCAAGCGAGCCATTTGTAACCAAGTGTGTGTTGAATAAAACGATGCGCAACCTGTTGCTTCATCCTTTCGCATAGCTGTTGCCTGGCTGTGAGAAAACATCATGCGTGGTGGTAAGTTACCAATTGGAATGCTGGAATTGACTTTTTTAAAGACAAAGTGTGTACATTGGTTACATATTGCTGGATCCTGACCCTGTCATGAAGTGCACATTAATGTTATTTCAAATCTTTGGAAAGTACAGAAAATGCCCTTTACGCTCATGTTAAATTTGCCCTGGCTCACAATAAAACTATGGTAGTTTTGGCCAGATTTATATTTCATTTCATTTCCACTTTTGTCATAAAAGGAACACCATTTTTTACCAATTTCGTCTTTTATTTTAAACACAACTAGATGAATATTCGACCGCGCGCGGTCGGAATTTATGCCTCCGCCATCACCAGATTGGAAATGTATGGCATACATGTACACTCTAAAAAGGATTGGTCCAACAAAATGACAAATCTTTTCACTTAAAATGCACAGGAGACAGAAAAATTCATTTCATTTCATTTTCATATAAAACTAGAAATATTTGATAACAAGGCTAAAAACCAGCAATTTCATGTAATTTTATGTAAATTGACCTCTGTGACCTCTGACCTTTGACCTACTTAACCCAAAATCTAATCAGTTCATCTTTCTATGGGTATGCATACTGGTACCAAGTTTGAAGTTCTCACCTCAGATAGTTCTTGAGATATCGCGGTAACGGTGGTAAAAACCACTAATTCCATGTAATTTCATGTAAATTGACCTCTGTGACCTTTGAACTTTGACCTACCTACCCCAAAATCTAATCACTTCCTCTTTCTATGGGGATACATACTAGTACCAAGTTTGAAGTTCTTACCTCAAACAGTTCTTGAGATACCGTGGTAACGGTGCTAAAAACCAAATAATGTTTATGTAATTTCATGTAAATTGACCTCTGTGACCTCTGACCTTTGACCTACTTACCCCAAAATCTAATCAGTTCATCTTTCTATGGGGATACATACTGGTACCAAGTTTGAAGTTCTCACCTCAGATAGTTCTTGAGATATCGTGGTAACGGTGCTAAAAACCAAGAATTCTTATGTAATTTCATGTAAATTGACCTCTGTGACCTCTGACCTTTGACCTACTTACCCCAAAATCTAATCAGTTCATCTTTCTATGGGGATACATACTGGTACCAAGTTTGAAGTTCTCACCTCAGATAGTTCTTGAGATATCGTGGTAACGGTGCTAAAAACCAAGAATTCTTATGTAATTTCATGTAAATTGACCTCTGTGACCTCTGACCTTTGACCTACTTAACCCAAAATCTAATCAGTTCATCTTTCTATGGGTATGCATACTGGTACCAAGTTTGAAGTTCTCACCTCAGATAGTTCTTGAGATATCGCGGTAACGGTGGTAAAAACCAAGAATGTATAACTCATGACAATTGGTGAATGATAAGTAGTCCATTCAATAGTTTGCAAATGAGATGTTCCTGGCAGTTCTTGCTCATTATGTATTCATAGTCAGGCAGAACTGGAAATAAAATAGCGCGCTTTTAGGGGACCTGTGGATTGGCTGTTAATATGCTGCAACAACTGAGCAGAGTCACCTCTAAAACCATGTTTATGCATAAACTCATCCATGTGCTATAAGATACCAAATGTGAGGCACTCTATATGCTTTTCTCAACTTTCCCTGCGCAATTTTTCAAAAGCAGTTCACTGCCTTATATCTGAAAGGGCTTAAAATGCAATCCTTGTCTTTGTTCGATGTACCTTAATGTGACTGGTAGAGTGTCCTTGTCTACTGGTATTAATACATACTTGACTGGGGTTGCAAAAGTCATGGGTTCAATCCATGACATGTATCTAGACTCCTTTGGCAAGAAATTATTCTTCATTGCCATTCCATACCATGGAGAGAAACAGTGTCCTCGTAGGATGATGTATTAAATTGCAATTGCTATACACCCACAGGGTGAACATAAATAAGTAGAGATGGTGGATACATTGTGTGCATGCATGAATCAGATGACCATGGTTATTACCATTATTATTATTTTTCAGGATTATTAATGATCACCAATATTATCATAATTTTTAGCAAATGATCTGTATTCACTGTTGTTTGTTGTCATTTCTAAAGATGGTACCTCATTTTATGACATGAACAATCATAAACAGGACAGCGGCCTACTCCTCAATAACATCTGGAACCCCCTAATCAACAAAACCGGTCTAAACCAGTCTACCAGTCATTAAGTCCACTTCTCCCTGTACTCACCTTCCACTCTTCACACCTCACCACTAGACAATAGCAGCCTAATCCGGGAACAATAGCTACCAATCCGCCCACTCTTCACCCAACCATTGGCCACCCAGCTAACCAATCACCAAATCCCTATTTATCTATTTATTAGCCAATGGTATGACCAATCCTATCAACATACTGTTCCTTCCAGCCTATATATACCCACTCTTTCTCCTTCAACCTTATGATCCTGGTGACGACCAGAGTACACTGATCGAAACGTCAATAACAGTTCTTTTAAGAACTACCATAACTCACAAAAGATCACAAACAGTCCTTTTCAGGACTATCACATGGTGATAAACCGTAAACCTTTCTATTAACAATCATAAAGGCTTACATCTTATCTGTGTATGTACAATATCAAATAAAAATACAGACATACCTTATCTTTTGGCTTGATTGCTTTCTGAAGAAACTGCAGCTCTTCAGGTGAAATCCTGGGGTGCCTTGCTGGTGTTTCATGCACCAAGGCAGTCCACAAAATAAACCATAACACTCCGAAAACACCTGCAAAACGACAAACAATAACAGCACCAGTGTAAACAATTAAAGTTTTCCAAGTACAATTTTAGTTAAAGATATTAAGCAATCTTAAAAATACAAAGATATTTGTAAAACTTAAACATTGTCATAACTGAATGACTTCATTTGTAGGCCACTCTAATCAAAACAATATTAGTCACTGAGCTGGTAAATTATTGTCTTTATTAGTAATATCAGACAGAGATATTCTGATCACAAAAATATAAATCTGTACTATAATGAAACAACTGCCCAAACTATTCCCCTTTCCCCTTTCCAACACATGGAAGATTGCCCCTCTTCGTTCTACCTTCTCACCATAGACTAACTTGGCCAGTCACCAAGAAAACCTGGCCAACCTTATTCCAGCACCCCCCCCCCCCCTCCCACCCTAAAGAGACAAATGGTTCAGCCTCTAAAAAAGTCTCTTCAAACCTCCTCCTCCTCCCCTTTTCTTCAATCTGATTTCTGCATTCATACCAAACACATAGAAGACTGATGGCCAACCACCAAGAAAATCTGATTTACAGAGTACACCTGAGATGGGTAATGCCAGCACAGTACCAAAATGGGAACCTGGAAAAAAAAGGAGACAAACAACTCAAATTCTTTAAAATTGCACTTACAAGAGTGGCATATTATATTTTTTAAATGCCAGGGAATTAGGTTTAAGGACATAATTTGTATGTTGAACAGCTTCATTACACGCATTGAATCTTAACCCATTTGCTAATGAAATTTATGTGCATTTCTATAAAGTTTCACCCAAAATGCTTATGATCCATCACCAAAAGGAAATGGTTGAGAAACTAATTTTCCCACACTCCCTATCACAAGTACCAACCCTCTTACAATATGGCAGCCATTGTTGACTGTATTCAGTGAGAGCTCCTAAATCAAGCCCTTATCATACCTTTATATTGCAACATAAAGTGACCTTCCATTCTTTAATGAATGCAGACAATAAAAATGTACCGGTAATAAACCCCCTTTTTCGTTTACAGGAGCTATTTTAGTATACTCTACCGAAACATGTGATTTCCTCTCGGGTGACTTTTACGTTCCTTTCCCAGAGACCTTTTTTAAAGCTTTATTGGGACATTTTGTAGCTTTCTAGAGTTAAATCACTCTCCACTCCTGTGTATTCTTTCACACTGAAAATCAATCATGTGGTTGTTTTTTTGCAACTGATGGATCTATGGCTGAAACAAGTGAAAGTCCTATCAGAGGGATAAGGCCACTGAAGTTGAGTCCCCAAGTTCCAAACCCTGTTGTGAATATGCGACATCCCCACTCCAAAACCACTGCTCTAAGTCTAAGTATTGCACTATGGTACCTTTTCTTACCACTGTACTTTCTTATATCATTCTATACTGATTTCTGATAAGCCATTGATTCTTACCTGCATATGTAAATGTCAGAAGACGGCTCCTTTCAACAGGTGGCGCCCAATGGGCCCAGAGAGCATTCATGGCAGGGAAAGTTACACCCTGAAGAAGAAAGTTAAGGATTACACTATTTAGCATATGATGGGCATTGTTTACAGCCTTTTGAATCACTTGAAACTGAGCTCAGCACTTACCAAAATATTTAGTTACCCTGAACTGTAAAAGTAAATTTGACTTGATTTTGAATTTTAGTTGCTCAAAATGAAACTTTGTTGGCCCAAATCAAACATTACCATACAAAGCATTTTTGAATGTGTTTGTGTGCAAGTCTCATCCTGTATTGCTATCTCTTCCGACTTATAATTTATGATGGTTACTAAGTATGTAAAACAGGATGCTGTCTAAAAGACTTAAAATCTATAACCACTGTTGACCTAAGTGATTGGTTAACTAACATCCAAAATCTAAAATTCCAAGACTCCGCCTTACCTCTCCAATGCCAGCAATGACCCTGACAACGATGAGCCAAGCCAGGCCCTCCTTGGCAGCCACTGGGGTCAGGAGGGTAAAGATTGCTGTACACAAGACCCCTAGCCCAAAGAGCCACTTGGCCCCCATCAGATCCCCTAGAAAGCCCCCTGGTATCTGGGTAAGGATGTAGCCGTAGAAGAAAGAGGCAAGGATCTGTTCCTTGGTGTTTGAATCCCAGTTAAACTCTCCTTCCTGGTAAAGAATGAAAGCCACTTTAAAGTTACATGTACTGGTATTTATCAATAATTTGAGTCCTTTCCTATGCTTGTATAGCGCATAATCATACAATAGCGCTAAAAGAACATATGGGACACTTAAAACAAAATAATTGTCAATGAGAATGCAAAACTGTACCAAAGAAAAGATATCGTAATTCATAATTTGGACAGTTTAAAAACAAATCCTTTCAGAACCCATTATGAATCTTTAAAAAATGTTATCACATCAATTGTAAAGTATCAAGCACAATGATCATCTATAAGAACAGTTTCAAGTGACAATATTGATTGTCATTTAAAACAAACATGAAACTTATCACATAAATTTTTCAAAAATCATAGCGGAAAGTTTTCCATCAAGTTATAATCTGTTAGAACGTACATGTAAGACAGATTGTTGAATGTAGGATACTAACAAAGCGAAGCAATGAATCTTACCTTCTTTGTGGAGTTAGCTGACGAGGATTCATTGACAGAACAGCTAATCTGTGTTGTGTTGACAGTGGTTGTACTGTTTATCATATCTGCTAAGGCCACACTAAGATTCACCCGCATGGCATAGACATTGACAAACCCAAGGAAGGCCAGGAAAGCAAGGGCATGACGAGCAGATATGAGTCCAGGAACTAAGAATCAAGAGTAGAAGGAAAATAGCAAATAGATGTCTTGTAGACTACTCAGTTATCAAAAAGAAGTTTAACTAATTCATTTACAGCACCAAAGACCATGTGGAGTAGGCTGGGGCAGAAATTAAAGAATTGATATACTTAATTTTCATTTTAGACATTTAGAAACCCAAATCTGTAGCACAGCATAACTGAAAGAGCCGTCAGATTAAGCGATTAATAATCCAGCAATCATAACTTACTTGTACGTACAGTACTAAGTTTTTGGTAATTCATTCAAATGAAACAATGATAGTACAGTGACCCCACACTGTAATGACCCTTGATGAGTGGCTAGATCTATCTGACATTCATGAAAATTATTTGCAATTGGAGTAGTGTTATTTCAGACAATCCTGTGTTACTAGCAGAGTGAATGGTTGGAATAGCCCCACATACATGTAGCTAATGATCTATGAGTGGTTTGACCGTTTGACCACAAGCTAGACTCTAGACCTCGGAAAATAAAATTCTTGAGCCTACATGCTTGCTAATTCCAACAAGCTATGCTCGTATTACACAAGAACCCACCTCCCATTAATATTTTTCTTCTTTATCTTAACTCTTTTCTTTATTTCTTCTTATTCTATTAGATATCGAAAACAAGCTGCTGAAAACTGCTTATCCAATAATAGCGAGCCAATGGAGTAAAATGGAGTCAAAAGGGGCCTGAGCTTTCGATCCTAGCAGAATCTTCGTCAGAGGCAAAAAGACCTCTATTAGATGGCGGACTGTACGAGAAGATCTTCTAGAACCTACTTCCTTTATTTTTCTTCCATATAATTTCTATAAAACATGCTCCTTCTTCTTCTTCTGTTCTCCTTGAACCTCATCTCTCCTTCTCATACAATTCTTCTCCATTTGCTATTCCCTAGAGCTTCCTCTCCTATTGCTTTTACTCTTTTTTTTTTTTTGGGGGGGGGGGTCATCCTCTTCTTCTACCTCTCTTCTCCTTCACTGCAATCTTCTTCTTCTTCCTCCTCACCCTCCTCTCTTATTTGCTTCTCCTTGCTTCTAGCTTCTCCTTCCAGTTTTTCTTCCTTTGTTCTCCTCCTTATTCTTGTTCCTCTTATTCTTTGCCATATTCTTCCACCTCCTCTCGAGCTCCCTCTCTTCTTACTTATTCTCCTTCTATCTTTCTTTCCTCTGCCCCTTATTCTTCTTCAACTTTTTAAGTTCTTCTTCTTCACTTCAGTCAATGAATATTGGGAAAATAAAAACAGAACTTCAATGGAGTGAAAAAGGACAAATATGAAAAATCATAAGTAACACTCTGCATTATCGTTGTTGAGGAAACCACTATTCACTCCGCACAGAAGCGCTTCATTGCGTTACACGCATTGGTTTCCTCAACTCAACTCTGACTACACTACAGTACAGTACTGTACCTCATTTTTGTGTGCTAACGAACGAGTGGTTTCCTCAACCACGATCATGACGATATAGCCCAACAATCTTAATAAGAATTAAGATTATGATTGGCATAATGTAACTGAATGTTGTATAAAATAGTATTAAATAGCGTAAGACCCGGAGGGCGCCATCAACGGCTGGGAAGACAACGGGACACATGCACACACAGACTACACTGCACTGCACGTTAGATCCATCACAGCCGTCGTTGAGAACGGACCTACATTACTATACCTTGGATATTACTTTGGAGAACGGACGATTTGTACAGTTTAATAAGGTAGGAATTCACTGTGATATTTTGTATTGTATGCTTGTTGCGTGCTAGCCTCGGCGAACACTAAACTGGCGACGAGGATAAACATATATTTTCTGTATTAAACTTAATGTATTTTGAAATTCCCGGGCAAATTGGGTTTGCTTCAATCTGTATACGTGGCGGCCTGTAGCGTAGCCGATTAGCGCCATTTTGAAAGGGTAGGAATTTTGGCGGGAAATTTGTTTTGGGTGTGGTCTCCTCACTTGGGGATTGATATCGAATTGACGGGTTTGATCCTTTTTTTTTTTTTGTTTGTTTGTTGTTCGGATTATTAAGTTGTGAATTAAAGATATTATATATATATATATATATATATATATATATATATATATATATATATTGTGTCTTGGTTTGTTCGTTGGAAGTTCTGTTTGTAATACGGCGATAGCTTGGCAGGCCACACGTATGCGGATGTGTAGTATTTGTTACTGTTAATTGATGTTGATGAATTTTGATAAATGTTGCCTATGTATATTGACAGTTACGATTATTTGTCGATATTGATGTAAAGTTTTGACAGTCTGTCATAATCGATTGTGACTGAGATTCGGTATCGTGTTGCTGCTGTTGATTTATGGTTTTGTTTTTTGCTGCTGCTGCTGCTGCTGACGTTTTCGTAGCCGACGATTAATCAATATTGAATGCAATTGATAGACTGTCAATCGTATATTTTTGCTGCTGTGTTTGGTGTTTTGCTGTTGAGATCCATATTGAGAATATTCTGACTGAGTTGAAATTTCATGTTGATTGCTGGTGGAAAGTTAATAATTATTGTGTAATTAATTTTCAACTTTCAACTCAGTTGTGTGAATATATTTAGACAATATAAATATTTATTTTTGTTGTCAATTAATTATATATTTTCATTATGGCGACAGCAAAGGTAAAAATTAATTATTGTAGCCATGATGAGCTCATGAGAGTGCCGGGAGTGGGTCAAGCGACAGCCGACAGGATATTTATA
The DNA here is from genome assembly GCA_025617745.1 of Heliocidaris erythrogramma. Lineage (NCBI taxonomy): Eukaryota > Metazoa > Echinodermata > Echinoidea > Camarodonta > Echinometridae > Heliocidaris > Heliocidaris erythrogramma. Next base: position 17,252,309 of record CM046856.1, read on the forward strand.
ATGAGAGAGGCAGCGGACATCACTCCCGACACTCTATTGCAAATACCGCATTTGAGAAATGCTGAACATTTGATACATGCCTTTGATTACGAACCTGTTAGAGTGAATCTACAAGACTTGCAGGACACGCGTACAGTGGGAAACCATCCTAGCGATACATTTACATCACTAGCCCCCTCGCAACAGCAACCCACCGTCAGCCAAGCGCCCGTGGCACTATCGCAAGGTGGCCATGTTGCCTTTAATATGTATGGCACGCAGGCCCCTTGCACTGGTAGCCAGGGTACTTCGGTAATTGGCGGGGAGAGGCAGTCGGGCAATACAGCCCCGCTAGGTTCTAACCCAGTCCTGCAAGGCTCTAGCTTGGATTCACAGAACGCAATCCGATCTGTATGGGGGGCAGACACTTACATTCCAATTGGAGACCAACGCAGAGAGCAATTGGGGTTTTCCACCTGGGGTACTGGATTACTATCCCAGGTGAATGCGTCCAACACTCCTCCAAATAGCCCTGCTACTCCAGGAATGTCGCCTCTAGACGTTCAGGGACAGGTCATGACCATGCTAATTAGTCTGGGGTTGGTAAGGCCGGGAGGACAACCTGCTCCTTCACTCGCCACCCAGGTCAACAGTCAGCCGGCTACCCATGTGGGGAGACTCCCTCAAGCATGGGCCGGGCAACAGCCGATGAATACGGGCGCGTATGGGCATGCTTATAGCCATGTCCCTCAGCCCCCAATGCATAGGCAGTGCAGCCCGAGGTACAGTCACCCACCCCCTGTAACTAGGGCAGCTCCAGCCAGGCTGGCCACACCGATGCAACAGCATCCGGTGAACATACCTAATTTTTCAAATAGACCACTCTCGAATGAGTTTGCAGAAAGGGTACCATCCTACAGGCCCACCCCCCTTCCTAAAACAATAAATTATAATGGGACGGGCAGCTGGATGGCATTCTACAGCAAATTTAAGTTGTTCGCGGACCAGTGTGGTTGGGATCAAATCCAACGGCGGAACCAGTTGTGCTGGTCACTAGAAGGAGAGGCCAGCAAATATATGGCCCTCATCACGGAGAGCTATGGGGAGGTACCCTACTCTGATCTAGTGAAGAAGCTAGAAAAGAGGTTCTCTCTCCGTGAAGAGCCTGCGGTGACCCGTATGCAGTTCCGGTCTGCTCAGCAGAAGCCAGAAGAGGGGGTATGGAAATGGGCGGATCGCCTAATGACACTGGCGGGACAGGCCTTTATTGGGCTCCCGGACAATTTCGTTCAGGAGCAGATAGTGGCTCGTTTCTGCCAGGGGTCGTTAGACAAAGAGGCAGGACAACATGTCCTCAACACCCGACCCGACACCCTGGATGAAGCCATGGAGCGCTACAAGTGGTACCAACATACCCAGAAAGCGATGCATGGACCATCAGGTGGTCGGTCCAGGAGGGAGGTTAAGCAACTCTCACTGGATGAGGTGGAAGCTGAACTAAGTGTTCAAAAAGTCACTGCCACGCCCAGGATTGCCGGCATCCCAGGTATCGAATCCAGAGTAACGGCCCTCGAGTCCCGAATGGGGTCTATAGAGTCTAAACTGGATGAGGTATTGAAGGGATTAGCATCATTGAGGTCGTCCGTAGACGGATTATGTAGGGTAGTCGATGGTAGGCTTAGTTCTGGACAGACACCAGCCATTTCCGATCCTCATGCGATCAGAATGGGGGCTGGTGGCAGGCCTAGAACTACCTCGGTCCGGACCCCAGCCACACCTGACCGTTCAGCGGGCAGGATGGGGGCTGGTGGCAGGTCTAGGTCTACATCAGAATCGGTCCCAGTTACACCTGATCGTTTAGCAGCCAGAGCGGGCTTCCCTCGTGGCTGTTTCAACTGTGGCCAATATGGACATTTTAGCAGGGCATGTCCATTACCCAGGCGGTCCAGGTCGGGCAGTGATTCAACAGAAGAACCAGTGAGAATGGTTGCGTTTGAAGAAGCGGAATTGGATGGGGGAAATGGAGAGGGATCGGAGGAGGTGGGGAGTCCCCGGTCCGAATAGAAACTCCCCAGTCAATTCCAACTGTTCCATCACTTGAAGAGGCTGCGCTTGGGGAACCATCATCATGGCCACTTGACATGAGTTCAGGGGGGCCAGGGGGTACTACCGCTCCAGGAACTTCAGTTTCTGTAGTCCCCGATGAAGTTCCATGGAAGCACCCGCCCTGGCCACCGGACGGAAGTTCGAGGGGGTCAGGTACTACTGAGGATGTGGAGGTAGTCGCATGTAGGATTGTCTCCACGTCCACATTGAGTATTAATGTGATGGTTGGTGCCGAGCCCGTAGCAGCCGTTTTGGACACGGCAGCAGCCGTCACCATAATATCAGATAGATTACTCCAGCGCCTGGAGCCTTGCCCACCCATCCTTAAGCGAGTGGTACTTAAGGGGGCTGGGCGAGATATGAAGATGGATGGCGTGGTGGTGGGGCCGATAAATCTTAAGCTAGGTTCACAGGCACTTAGCGAAAAGATATATGTGGCCCCTATTGCAGATGAGATGTTATTTGGTGTGGACCTGTTACGGAAGCACAGGGCCCAAATAAACATCCCGGATGCTATTTTGATTTTGAATGAAGAAGAGATGCCCATCATTCAGCGAGGAGAAATGGCGCAGGACGCGGTACAGGTTCGTGTGGGGGAGGCCGTAAGGATTCCACCTCTTTCGGTACAGAGGGTACGGTGTACTGTCGCACCTCTCTCGGGGCCAATCTTGGTGGAACCATTGCCCGTTCTACCCGTGCCTGTGCTCGTCCCCCGTACTCTTCACGAGGGTGATGGTGAGACAGAAGTATACGTCATTAATCCCTCGACAGTGGGTTTAAAGCTCAGGAATGGTGAGGTCATAGGGGAGGCACGGGAAGTCTCTGTACTGGAGCCTAGCCCGGGGCCCTCGGCAGATGTTAGGGTAAGGAAGGTCAGCATGGCTGATTCTAACATACCCCCTCACCTCCTAGAGCTTTGGAATAGATCCATTCAGGACCTGGCTCTCGAGCAGCAAGGGGAACTGAAGGAACTTTTGACCGAATTCGAATGTGTGTTTGCGAGGGATGAGTTTGATCTCGGGGATTTCAATGAGATAACTCATGGTATTAACACCGGAGAGGCGAGGCCGATCAAGCAGAAGATGCGAAGGACGCCCCTGAACTTCGTTCAAGAAGAAAGGGCCCACTTGAATAAGATGGTGGCCGCAGGAGTGATCCAACCCTCTATGTCTGAATGGGCCTCGGCCCCCGTGTTAGTGCGAAAACGGGATGGTGGGGTGCGCTGGTGCATTGACTACCGGAAGTTAAACAGTGTCACCAGGAAAGATGTGTACCCTCTCCCATGTATTGAAGAGTGCTTGGATACCTTGGCGGGCAACGAGTGGTTTTCAAAACTCGATGCAAATGCGGCATATTGGCAGATCAGAGTCAATGAAGGGGACCGTGACAAAACGGCCTTTGTTACAAAACATGGGCTGTTTGAGTTCGTCCGCATGGGGTTTGGTTTGTGCAATGCCCCCGCCACTTTCCAACGAGTAATGAATCTTGTGCTGAGGGGCCTCAACTGGGACATAGCCCTTGCGTTCTTGGATGATGTCGTTGTACTGGGCTCTTCCTTTACGGCCCATGTCAAGAACCTAAGGTCAGTTCTAGAACGTTTCAGAGATTATAAGTTGAAATTGAAACCCAAAAAGTGTGCCCTTTTTCAACGAAGGGTAGAGTTTTTGGGCAGAGAGGTCGATGGTGCAGGATTGCACCTAAAGGAGGACAACATCAAGGCAGTAGTGGAATGGCCCACTCCCAAATCCACCAGGGAGGTGGAACGATTCCTTGGGCTGGCCAACTACCATCGGATGTTTTTGAAGAATTATGCACAAGTGGCGGAACCGTTATACAGATTGACTGGCAAAAATGCATTTGGTTGGACTGACGTTCACCAGTCTGCATTTGAACAGATAAAGAGCCTAATGACTTCTGCCCCAGTTCTAGCACTCCCGAATTCGTCGGATCCGTTCATCCTTGACACGGACGCATCGAGTAGTGCGATTGGGGCGGAGTTGCTCCAGATTCAGAACGGTGAAGAGAGAGTTATTGCTTATGGCAGTCTCTCTCTCACTGCTGAACAGAGAAATTACTGCGTCACACGTCGGGAATTGTTGGCGCTGGTACGATTTACCCGTCAGTACCGACATTATCTGTTGGGTAAGCCGTTCATTGTGCGTACGGATCATGGAAGTCTAACTTGGCTGCTGAACTTCAGAGAACCGCAGGGCCAATTAGCCCGCTGGCTCGAGGAGTTGGGGCAGTACGACATGAAGATAGAACATCGACCTGGCAGGCGCCACCAAAACGCTGACTCTCTTTCTCGTGTTCCGGATGTCGGATCAGTATGTGAGAGTTATCGACTTGGTGTGCAGCTGGAAGACTTGCCTTGTGGGGGGTGTTCATATTGTACTAAGAGGCACCAAGACTGGGCACGCTTTGCTGACAGTGTGGATGACGTAGTGCCATTAGTCCATAATCCACGGATTTCGAGCGTGGCTCTCGAAGCAGAGTTCTTTGTTACTCACATGGAAGTCTTCTTCGATGGGGCCAAGTCACTTTCTAGAGTGAGCGCTGTCATAGTAGACGACTCTGTAGAAGCCCCTGGAGATCCGCCTTCTGCTGACCTAATACGAAGGGAACAGGAGGCGGACCAGCAGCTTGGGCACTTACGTAGGTGGTTACAGGACCAGGTTGAAGTGGATGAAGGGACCCTATTCCTCCTCTCCCCAGAGGGAAAATTCCTATGGATAAACAGGGATCTCTTTTTTCTTAAGGAAGGAGTGATCTGGAGAAAGAGGGATGATGTGGATGTCATAGTGGTCCCCGAATCATTGAGACATGACATAATTCAGCTGAATCATGATCCACCCTCGGCTGGACACTCTGGAGTCAGTCGCACTCGGTCCAAATTGAAGACCAAGTACTACTGGTACGGTATGTCTGAAGACATTCGAGGGTATATTGCTAGATGTGCCACTTGCAATCAGAACAAGAAGGCAACGCGCTATGGTAGACACCCCATGAAAAGCTATCATGCCGGGGCGCCCATGGAACGTGTTCATCTTGATTTTATGGGGCCGCTACCGAGGACCCCGCAGGGTAATGAGCACATTCTAGTTATGGTGGATCAATTTACCAAGTGGGTTGAGTGCGTATCTCTGCCCTCCCAATCGGCAGAAACCACTGCTCATGCGGCAGTGTGCGAGTTTTTCTGCCGGTTCGGATACCCGTTCCAGATATTCACGGATCAGGGCAGAAATTTTGAGAGTATTTTGTTCAAGAACATGTGTCGCATCCTTCAGATACACAAAGCAAAGACTACTCCTTACCGACCTTCGGCTAATGGTCAGGTGGAGCGGTTCAATAGAACTCTGATGGATGCGGTACGATGTTACGTGGCGAAGTCCCAGAAAGACTGGGACAAACACCTGCCACAAATTGCCGGTGCTATCCGTTCAACTGTAAATAGAAGTACCGGATTTACCCCCAACAAGCTGATGCTGGGTCGGGAGGTAAATCTTCCGGCTGACATCGTATTCTCCGTTCCACTGCCTGCCCAGGATAGGTCCATTGACGAATACGTCGCAGACCTGACCTCGGCTATGCGGTGTGCACACGTATCGGCCCGAGCAGCACTTAAGTCTGTTCAGAGGCGGATGAAACGAGACTATGATATCAGACAATATGTTCGGCAGTTTGAAGTGGATGACCGCGTATACATACTGGACACGGCCCGAATCAAGGGGAGGTCAAGGAAATTGAGCCCCCCATGGAAAGGGCCAGCGGTCATCATTGGTAAGCTGTCACCTTTCCTGTATCGGGTGGCTTTCAAGAAGGCAATCTTCACCGTGAACCATGACCGGTTAAAGAAATGCATGGACCAGTGTGAGGTTGTCGCAGGCACGCCCGGCGAAGTTTATTGCTTCTGCCGGGGGGCTGATGATGGGTCACTTATGATACAGTGCGACAAGTGTGACGGCTGGTATCATGGAGGGTGTGTCGGGATAACTCAAGCCGAGGGAATGGAAAAGGTTAAATGGTTTTGCCCGTTCTGCAGTCGAAATCGGTAGGTCGTGTGCGAGTAACCTTGTCTTTTCTTTCCTCCTCCCGGGGCTGTATCCCCATCTCCATTCCTTCACCAGCAGTTTGCTTACACCTGTACTATAACGTAGGGTATATATATATGTTTCATTATACTGTTTTATATTGATCGATGATGAGCGAGCCGCTCTTTATGTATATATATATGTTTCATTATACTGTTTTATATTGATCAATGATGAGCGAGCCGCTCTTTATGATATATTATTTTGTGTAGTAATGGGCAAGTTCGCTTAACTTTGTATGCTATGTAAATGAGAATGTGAATTATTATAGTTAATTCGTGCTAAATTCAGATGGTCATTGTAGGTCATAGTTAAAGATTATTCAAATCTATTCATTCATGAACGTCATTTGTTTTTCTGTATTTATATGATATTGTTATTGTTTGTTATGTTTAGAATACCGTTCTGCATAATTATGCAGGTTATAGTCAATTTCTAAGATATTGGCTGTTTGCTTTTTATTTTATGTATGCTCATTATCATGTGGCTTATTTACTGTAATCGTGCAGGTGTTCGCAAGTGGTAACCATACGCACTTAATTATAGCCCATGGTCCGCTGGGTGGAGGAATGGTAAGCATGACGAGATGTTTGTTTTTGTGGGAGTCAGTGAAGATAGAGAGAAATATTAAGTTGGGAATGGCCGCTCTGGGAGCCTGCCCCCTCCCCCTCTCGGGCCCCTTGAATCAGAGGAAACTCGAGATCGGGAGGTAGCAGAGCACCAGAGAGGATTATTCAGTTGAGTATTATTTTCTTGATGTGTTCCCGTATGTATTATGATTTAAGAAAAATAATAGTAATTTCATGTAAACGGACTTTAAAAAGAGAAAGTAGACCGATTTGAGTAGGTCGAAGGATATATATAATTTTTTATGGTGGGGGGATGTGTTGTATAAAATAGTAATAGTATTAAATAGCGGAAGACCCGGAGGGCGCCATCAACGGCTGGGAAGACAACGGGACACATGCACACACAGACTACACTGCACTGCACGTTAGATCCATCACAGCCGTCGTTGAGAACGGACCTACATTACTATACCTTGGATATTACTTTGGAGAACGGACGATTTGTACAGTTTAACATGTTTAATAAGGTGGGAATTCACTGTGATATTTTGTATTGTATGCTTGTTGCGTGCTAGCCTCGGCGAACACTAAATGAATAATAGATCAAGATATAACAGTTACATCTAGGCCTAGTTACATCATTAGATATAATTAAAGAGTGAAGTGTGAACAACAACAAATGCGTGACGGTCATGACGGTAGGTACCTTTCGGAGCGACAAGAAACTCCTCTTTATTCCTCCTCACTTCTGCTACATCTGTCAATGAATTACTTATGAGAGGACGTTGTTCGGTTTCCCGTTGTTCTGCAGCATTTCCATATAAAGCGTCATCATTTTCACTGATATTCCCAGACATTTTGAGCTCCTCTCATTGAGGTCCTGTCGTTGATCAGACTTATGTTGAATTTGAAATAATGAAACAGCTGATCTTCTGTCAAAACTTAGGTTCAGAGTGTATGTCAAATACAAGTAGATATGTAGCTAGCGACCAACGAACTCTGTGCTAGCGACTCGACTAGCACTGCGTTTGCTTCTATGAATTTCCCGACCATAAATCATATTAAGATCTATGGTATCCTTGATATAGCAACCAAAAATATACCGCCTTCTGGCCCTATGATCTTGGAAAATGAGGGGCTTTCCTCACGTTCACGTAGTCAGAAGAAATGAAAGACAGAAAATCCGTCTGTTTGGAGGAGTTTCATTAAAGAAAAAAAAAAACTTTTTATTTTCGAGACTCTCCTCTGTGAAACCAGTCTTAGTCTCAGCGGAGCATGTCCCGGCGAACGAAAAAGACTGATTTTTCGGTCTAAAGAAAATTATGGTTGCTTTGACAAAGTTACTCTCTCCTTTTTATTGTTGTTTTTACATAAATTGGTTGTTGATTGTTGTTTACCAATTCCTGTGTATGTTTTGAAAGCGCAACCCTCCGAGAGCTGTCTACAGAGTATGGGTAATGTCATTCTTTTTTAATGGCCGTAAAACAAACATCTATTAACAATAAATTATTTCAAAGGAAATCAAACTTTTTGAAAGCTCAAATTGGTAAATAGGTCTGGAAATGTCGAAGAATCCAGATTAAGTGAAGCAATTTTATGTTCATTTACTGGTAAATTGTTACTGTTGTCCCTAACTAATGTACATCGCAAAAACTATGCCTCTCTTAATATATTTTGCCTCTAAATTGATTTATTTAAGAAACTTGGGCCCATTCATTGCTAAATTTCTTTTAAATCTCATTCCAAGTCCTAACTCTCTCTCTCTCTCTTTGTACTGTATATCATAATTGCAGTACTCATTCTTACTTCTCAATTGATTCATCTGTCATTATCATGCACATTATAATCACAACCAAAATCAAATATAAGAAATAAAATGAAATGATATATAACTGAGAAAAATTGAATATTTTTATTGCTCACAAAAATAAACTGTACAAGAACAATTTAATGATTAACTACAAATCCAGTTATACCCATTATTTACAAAAATAAATATGAATTATATACAAATAATAAAACTAAAATGTACAATAAATGTTTCCATTTGCATTATTCAATAGTAAAACGATGTTGCGAAACCGGAATTTTTTTATCCCCTTTGACCCAATGCCCAAAACTGGAAATTTGTATCCGCTTTGACCAAAAAGTGAGAGCTTATGAGAAAATCGGGAGAAATAATTTCTCCCGATTTTCTCATAAGCTCTCACTCTCCTTTGATGATAAATGTTTTAACGTCAATACAAGAATGACGATCATGCCTTCCCCTAGTGTCGAAACTGGTTATACATATTGGCTCTCCTCGATCCTAGCTGCTGAGAGTAAATTTCAAATCTTTCTAGACTATATTGGTATTTTCAAATCACCATCTCCCAAAAGGACCTTGAAAACAGGTCTACAAACTGGAGATTTCAATGGAGCATCTAGGGACTTGGCCTTCAGTTTTAATTCATTTTACATATATTTCATCTTGCATGCTATCTTATATACGTTATTTAGATTTACTCATCATTAAAAGGGGCCCCATCCACAAGCTTTGCTTCCTAGGGGTCCCAAACCTGTCATTCAAACTACTATTTCACTGTATTTTTAGTTATTTTGTATGTTTGATTGGTTGGAATAAATTGACTTGAATTGAATTGTTTGCTCATACGCTTTATGTAAGCTAAGTGATAATGTCAGATAATTTGCATATTTTGAAATGATTTTGTAAAAACCTAGTCATATTTTAACTTTTCAACTAGGTTTCCATCTAAATTAGCCCATAAGATATCCATAGGCTACTACGAGCATATAGAATCAGATTCAATTTATATGTGTACTTTTGAAGATACCACCAAATTACGTTTGGTAAATGTAAATCTAGCGAAAAGATTTTTTCCCCTTTTTAATTTTAGCAGAAAAAAACAAACAAGAAAGATAAAATTATAGAAAGACAAAGTATATAAACAATATCCATTAATAGAGAGAAGGAGAGATGAAAAACGTAAAGTCATTGGGGACAATAGTCAAATATGACTGATTGCCAATTAACATAACGAAAGATGAAACGTGGAAAATGAATTGGAGCGAGTTAGAAGTCAGCTGACCGCTTACCTATCATGGAAAAAAGTGGTCGCTAATTTCAGTCATAACTTTGTCCATCATGTGATCTTAGAGTAACGTGATGTTGAATGTTTCATACTATACTTGGATGCCTAGCTTGTATGTTGTTTTACAACAATGTCAAGGATGAAGAGATGCCCTCTTCTTAGGGCCGGTAAACAAAGGCAGCTTCAATTTTGTTAGTTGTTGCTATCTGTCATTATAAATTTTGATATCGTTTATGAGGACTAAACTGAAGGCCTATATATTTTGAAATAACACCTAGACCAGAAGGCCAGAAGAAAGAAAAAACCGCGGAGAATTGGGCGGGGGGGGGGGGGGGGGGGTGGGGATAAGAATATTTGTCCTAAAATATATACCGTTTTGTCGACTGGCTGTTTTGCTAGGGATTATGGCTCCCGTGGCAAACAATGAAGTTGCCTCCCAACCCCTAACACCCCTGCATAGTTTAACCCCCCAAACACAATTTCTTATGCATTTTACCACGGAAAATTCGCAATTGGGTACTGCAATCAAGGGGTAGAGATTCAATTTTCGAGCATTGATAAACGGTTTTCAATTCACTTCCTTCTCAAATAGGGCTCAAATTTAAGAAAAGCCTTGAGAAATAGTCAACGAATTTAGCAAGATTTATTTCTTCAAATGTTGAACTTTTGCAAATGCTATTTTATATACATTTTATCCTGTGTTTGGGGCACAATATTATTTTGAGAAGAGGCAGAATAAAACTTGCAAGCAAGCAAAGCAATGAGAATTACTTTTATTTTTGAACCCTTTAAAATCGCTCTACAGTGCGTCCCAGAAAAAACGAAACCGAGATTTATTGATGTTTAATCATATCTTAATCACAATTATAATTGATAAAATGACACATATTTGTAAAGCTTGGATCCTCTTCTTTCATTTTGATGTCACTCATATGATACATACTTCACGCATGAGTGAATAAAAACAATGTGAAGCAGGGGTACCATGCCAAAAAGTCGTTTGGCCAACGATATCTGAATTTCAAAGAGATAATCACATTTCTAGAAAGTTCATTTTCTGCCCTTTCATTATGATAACCTCAATCGGGAAAAATAAGCCAGGGATGACAAAGCTCTGTTGGTGAGTTGATGCTTGCATTTCCATGATTTATTAAAGGCTCCCGGATCGTCCCAATTCTGTTACCAGAGCTTTACAAATAATTACGTGTCATTTATTAATTATATTGTGATTAAGATATGATTAAACATCGATAAATCTCGGTTTCGTGTTTTCTAGGACGCACTATATTGAAATGGTACCTGCACGAAGCAATTTTTTTGCTTTTTCTGAGCTGAAGTTTCTTTTAAGAACAAAGCAGACAGAAAGGTGATATTTTTCACAAAAGTAAAGTAAGTGGCACTTTCCATTGCCAGGAGAAAGGGCACAATTTTCCCATCTCACGAGGGGCACCTTTTCCATCACACGAAAGGCACTATTCATATGTTAAGGGATATTTTTTTATTTTGCACATTTTGGGGGCCTATGCCCCTGCCACCCCTAGAAATTAGTATTGACCTTTGTTGTACGAATTTCTGATTGAATGCATGCCATCACACAATGGAATTTCACGTACCATATCTCTCATTTTAAACCTGGTATTTCTGTTTTGGTTATTTTCGCATGTGTGTAATTGGGTTTTTACAGACGTGTATCAATCAGATATGATTATTTACGTCTGGGACCGAACTTTTAACGTCACCATCCGAAAGACTAACGTCTTCACGTGATACTGACGTCTTCACGGTTTTACCCAAATCCGGCACAACTGAGTTTTTACATGTCATTTTCACAATGCTGCTGCTTGGTAAAGCATGTACGGATGGATGCCATCAAGGTATCATTTAGAAGCATGATACTTCTAGCTTATGGAAAATTGAAAAAAAATTGTCGTATAGCACATAATGTGGCCACAATAACCCTTTGTTTTTATAGGGTTTCGTTTTTCTGGGAGGCACTGTATAGTGCTGTACATGTATATAGGTGTAGTTGTAGCAGGGAAGTGGAATCTCTCTTCCACCTCCTTGGTTGTAGTACCATCAAGATGAATCCTAGATAGGATCTTTCTCTCTCTTTCTCTCTCTCTCTCTCTCTCTCTCCCTCTCTCCTTCTCTCCCTCTCTCTCGATTCGCTTTAGGGATGTGGGTAAATAGCAACTGAGTTTGTGTTTATGTCAACAAGTTTTCTTGTCTTTTCAGTCAGATGGAAAGTTTGAGGAACCCGATTTTATCATGCTCTGCAGTAATTTTTTCCCCTTCATTATAACATTATAATAAGCTGAAAAAAGGATAAAAGCCTCATACACCAAACACAAGAGATCAGAAACGCACAATTTTACTTTCTTCTTCTTCTTCTTCTTTTTCTTCTTTTTCTTCTTCTTCTTCTTCTTCTTCTTATAATCAGAATTTACAAATGATTTGATTTGATTTGATTCGATTTATTGGTTTCTGCATCACATTTTAACATACATTTTCAGGTAAGGTACCCATACAGGGGTGTATCCAGGATTTCCCAATAGGGGGCGCCAGGCATTATTGATCGCCGTCCTGGGGGAGGGGTATAAGGGGAGAGGGTGCCCCCTCCCCTTTGGAAAATCTTTGCTTCTGAAGAAGGGCTGAGATGCAAAATAATCCTATATGTGACCAATTTTGAAGCCTATTTAATGAACAACTTTTTTTTTTGCTAGTTTTTTTTTTTAACGACGGCCAATAGGGGGGGGGGGGGGCGCCTGTTGCGCCACCCCCTGGATATGCCACTGACATACTTGTTGAATGCATAATCGAATGCATAATTGAGTACATAATCGAATACTTAATTGTCACTGAAGACATTTTGAATACAGAATTGAATACATAATTGAATACATAATTGAATCATGATTGAATTCATAACTGAATACATTATGAATACATAATTTAATTCATAACTGAATACATAATTAAGTACATATTTAATAAATAATTATGCATAATAATGTATGAAATTGAATAAACACATTGAATAAATTATGAACGTCAATATTAGACGCAGGAGGTCTACAGCATAAGCATGTAGCTTTATCATCAATGTTATCATTATTTACAGTATTTGGGGATGTGGATCATTGTGATTTCATTTTTCAAACATCCATAACTTTCATATTTCTTGTCCGATATCTTTCAAACTTTTTACCATCCTGTTTTTTATATTTTTCTGCCTTCACAGAAAAAAAAAATCACCAAGGTTGGATTTCCCTTTAACGAAACATTTCAATGGACTAGGACATATATTTCTTGTTTGTTCCACTGTACAATAGAATAATATAAATTGTATAATTGTTGATTAGTTCCCAATTCATTATTTTTCTTTGTAATATTTTATTTCGTTCTTTATTTCATTTTAATTGATTTTTTATCTATTTCCATTCATTGTTTTGACTACTTTGGAGAAAGAATTTCGTTGATAGAGAAGGCTCACGACCCTTTTTAAAAGCGATTTTAATTGCAATTATCCTTACTTGAGTAGAAAATGATTTGAAAACTATTTATTCTAATAAAGTACATAAATATGATTGAAAATGGAGAAAATCATACAAGAATAAAAGCAATCTTTCTTGTTTTAGGAGAAACGCTGTGGGCTAATATTTTTTTTTTGGTTTTGAATAATATTTTATTTGTTCCTCACAAGATCAATATTACATTTCAAGAAACAATCATGATACGTCACATATAAAATAATTTGCATATACAAGGAAACTTAATGAAATACATTAATATCAATAAAAAAATATAAAATTCTCTGAAATTATCCATGATTAAACAGGATTATTTTTCGATGAAAGGAAAGAAAAATGGAATGCATCAATCGTTGGACATAGATATATAACTATTTTCTTTCATATAATACTTTATAGTAATAATAAAAAGAGCTTTTTGTTTCAAGTAATATATAATTCCTTCGAGAAAGATACATTAATATCACATTAAATCATAATATATAATATTCAGACAAAAAGGAACTAAAGAACAAAGTTTACAGATACCATATACTTTTAAACAATATAAGGTACTGTTCAATTTATATACCTCCTTCTTGTGTTAGGAATGAGAACATACTGTAACATCTTACCATACTAATGATGACCATTAATAACACTATTTTCACCACAAAAAAAAAAAAAAAAAAAAAGAAAAAAAGTCGCTCCCGGGCTTTCCGAAGCCTACGCCAAACCTACGAAAGTGACTGGCGCGAATAATCTGAAGAGATTGAGGAGCGCCATCATACCAAGAACCAACCAACCAACCGTAAATTGTCACCACCGAACAAAGAAACCCTGGACTGGAATAAAATTCATCCTGTCTAAGGTATGGCACTTTTCAAACAGTTTAAAGGCATATAACTTGTTTTGTTCATATAGTTTTTTTCCCCTTCACATTTAACATTGTTGATTGATTACAATACACACTTAAATTGCCACCAGGCAGTTAATGACTATCCGCAGTATTACGTGATACCAAGATAATGAGGAGAAATAACTAATAAAGAATGTAATACTAGATAAATCTTGGTAATAAACTTGAAAAAAAAAACGGGGTCCACTCCCTATTTCAGTTTCAGTTTCAATTTTTATTTTTTTTCATTTCCAACAAAAGAGAAATATACAATTCACATACATCATTAAATCAACAAAGTAGTATACACGCAATACGACACATAAATATAACAGTATTGTAGATTAGATAAGATGTATCAAACTATTGCAGTATGAAAATTAATTTTATGAATGTTTGGTTGGAAATGGAGAGGTCCACTTATTCATGAGGACCGCTATTCATTTAACACGCGGGGGGGAGTGGCTGGAGGCTGCGGTCGCTCTAGAAGGAAACATGATGAAGGACAAAATGAAGAAAATCAGGAAGAAAGATGATAAATCATGAAAACCAATAAAAGTTGGAAAAGATTATTATCTTTATCGATCTCCTGCCAACAGTATGGATCGGCTTGTTCCGAAAAGATAGGTAGCATCGCGTCGCATTGACGCAAACGTCACCATTTGTCCAAAGCCCCCCCCCCTGGTTTTGCCGAAAGGGTGCGTTGGGAGCGTCGGGTTGCGTCGCGTTGACTGGAACCCCACCATTCGGCCAAAGCCCCCCTACCAGTTTTACTGAAAGTGTGCGTTGACTTTTTCTAAATACAGTATTGTTATTATTATTATTATTATCAGGTGCGGATCCAGGATTTTGCAAAATAGTGGCCACAGAGCCGGAAAAAGTACACAATTATATAAGGAGGCAATTTTTTTTATTGTGTACTTAAGGTATGCCAACTGGGTTTCAAAAGTGGGGGGGGGGGGGGGGGGGTGCGGCCGATTCGCCCCCCTCCCTGGATCCACCCCTGATTATTATCATTAATCAGGGGCGGATCCAGCATTTTGTACAAAGGGGGGGGGGGGGGGGGGGGGAGGGGGGGGGGGAGGGGGGGGGGGAGCAAGGAAATTCAGGGCTGTCAACTTTGGAGGGAGATCCATATTTTGAAATTGGGGGGTTATCAGATTTTATGGGGTCCAATTTTCCTCCCATAATTATCTGACAAGCAACAGAAAAACAACCAAAATCAAACAAAAAAGGTTATCAGTTCTAAAAAGGGGGCACAATGCATACTTTTCTTTCAAGGGGGGGGGGGGGGGGCACGGGCCAGGATCCGTAGATCTGCCACTGTCTTTAATATTATATTAGAAAATGTCCAAATGCATCCTTTCGCCACCTTTGGCGGGGGGGGGGGGGGGAACTTTGGATGAATGGTGGCGTCCGCGTCAACGTGACGTGACGTAGTACTAACGTGACGCGACGCTACCCACCCTTTTTGAACAAGCCGTCTGAATCTGCCCCTGATGTGAAAATTGCATCAATAGCAGAATGAGGAAGTATTAAGCTACATAGAGGGAGAGGAATAGAGAGAGAGTGAGAGAGAGAGAGAGAGAGAGCAAGAGAGAGAGAGAGGGAGAGAGAGAGAGAGAGCGAGTGTGTGTGTGTAAAGGGACAGTTCGAAAACCTCATGTGAGCTGGCCACAAAAGCTAAGATCCATACAGGAATCCCTAGGTGTGTGCGTGTGTGTGTGTGGGGGGGGGGGGGGCTAAATGGCTGCAGCCCCCACTGAGAATGAAAAAAAAAAGGACAGGCAGAAATACACAAATCTGAAAAAGGTACAGTAGTTTTTTTTCAGACTTGAGAATTTTTGTTTATAATTCAATGAAAGAAGACAATTGAGATTTCGCAAATTTTTCTACTGGTGAAATTGACCAAATACACAAAAGAGAAATCTTTGAAAATGCATGGTTTGAGTGTGTTTTCAACACATTTGACTCTTCTTTTCGAGTCATTAGCATGTTTCCATATATATAGATTATAGTATAAGCAGTACATCTGGCAAGAAAAGACTTATGCAAGAAGGATGGACGTAGGTGCTAATGTATTTTTTTTTCTGATACAAACATGATAAAAAATTATAATAAAACAAATCTTATTGGCCCATTCATTGTTTTCTTATCCCATTATTATTTCCGTGACAGCTCTATTTGGAGCATCAAGATGGCGATGAATGAACTGAACGGAGTTAAGATTGTGATGGAGCGGCACTGATCCTTCTATGTTCACAGTCGGTGAGTGGCTCACAGTGACGTCACTAGGGCGGACATCTTTGCAAAGGCAAATTGGCCATCACTGAAACTTGCATATTACGGGAAAACTACGGAAACTGGGCGAAACAAACAGTAGTATTTCCCCTTTGCAGCCGTGGATTTATCTCATTTTTGGATTTTATCCACATGCTGACTTCGTCCTTGGATATACGATCGGACGGAGGAGGATTTTAGAGCGCCATGTTCAAGTGCATTCCGCTATTTCGGGCCTGCAACAGGCACGTCGAATACATCGACAAGAGGCATTGCAACCTGCCGGGAGTACCCGACGATGTGTACCGCTATGCACGTACTCTGGAGGAGCTGCGGTTGGATGCTAATCAAATCAGAGATTTACCCCGAGTAAGAACCCGGAATGATCTATTATTAATAATGATTCTTTAATTGGAGAAAAGCCAATAATTGTTTTCCTGACAATACAAACTAGGTCCTTCCCATATTATTGCTCGTAAACTATTATATTTTGTCATTTATTTATGTTGATTTTGTCCTTTAAAAAATTAAAGTTTAAATATCTGAATATTGTCATGATTATTGATAACACCCGGGAGCTCCGAATAACCAAAGTCGACCTCGCCCATTAGTATGGCTAGTCGTATAGCTTAATTTCGGCAGGTAAGATAGAAATTTGTGCTTACATTTCAAGAGAATTACTGTAACTATCTAGGAGGCTCTTTGATTTTACGATTTAACGATTATTTCGATGATAAAAAATGGAATTTCCTCGGCGAGCTGATCTTTCCCTGTACTGTACCGTTGATTAAATGATTCGATTGCACTGTGTGATCGAGTCAGCGACGGTATACGGTACACAATGCACCGTGCGATCGAGTCATTTGAATAGACGGTACAGTACGGGGAAAGATCGGCTCGGCAAGGAAATTCAATTTTTTTTCATCGAAATAATCGTTAAATCGTAAAATCAAAGAGCCTCCTAGATACATGTACCGGTAGTTACAGTAATTCTCTTGAAATGTAAGTACAAATTTCTATCTTACCTGCCAAAATTAAGCGATGCGACTAGCCATACTAATGGGCGAGGTCCACTTTGGTTATTTGTCCCTGGAGTTAGATTATTGACTGTTTAGACACTGTCTAGCATGTAGCGTAGTGTTACTAGACTAAAGTTAGATCTCTAACTTTTTCATTTACAATATTTCCTACAAAAAGTAACAGACTACAACATACATGTAGGTCTAACTGTTAACTGTGCTTGTGGTCTATTTTGCATTTTCATTTTTTAGGGACGTTGGAGTGGTTGGACCAGACCCTTATTTCGTCTTGCCCTTTACATGTAATTTGCCATCATCATCAAGTGTTATTTTAAAGATTTAAAATGTGTTGATATTAGTTTTGTTCCTCCTTTTTTCGCAAATAGGAATATGAAATAAGGAAATAAAGTTCAGATTGCTTATTCTGTGTAACCAAGCTTAGGAATATTATCTTATGTAATTCTAAATTGTACCAGCAATCATGATTGCGTCACCCTGCCTGCACGATTGTGCATCATTTTGCACAGCAATTGAGAATCTTAAAAAACAGCTGGCAAAGAAGGCTTTCATTTATGATTAACATATTTTTAATTTTATTTTATAACAAGAAAATTATTATTATGAATTTCTAATGGATTTTTTGTATCAAGAATGTCACATTGACAAAGAAATTAGAAATTGATTCATATCAATTCACAAAATTGTTGATTTTGTTTTTGTGCTGTCATTTACATGTATATTTTCAGGTTTCAGTAATTTTTGTATACAGGTTTAGCTTTTTGCTTCAAAAAGAAAACGAAGAACAGTTAATGTTTATGCACATAAACCTGGCTGAATGAGGAAAGGTTCTTTGAAATTGAAAGGAGGTAAACAAAAAAAGGAAAAAATGAAGATAAGGAGATCAACAACAGATCTTTGTTTAAATTAGGAGATTTTTACATTAGGCCTCTTAAAAAGACAACAGAATTGCTCTGAAGCAAGATTTGATTTTCTTAAATTTGCTAGATTACCTGATTGAGGGACTCTTCAACTCATACTGTGCCACAAATTTGGGGATTCAAAGTTGAAAGTGAAATTTTAAATAATTATTTTCCTCTCATGTGTATGAATGATCTAGACTGGAAAAAGGCCTGCTGATACATGTACACACAAAAGCTATTGAAGCCTATTCATCCGTAAAAACTATTATTGGAGTACAAGCTTATCTTCAGATAAGCTTGTACGTGTATAAGTGACATTAGGCATACAGGAGTCAAACTTGTATGTTATATTTCTGGATGCATAGAGGCATGAGAGGTAAAAGTGGCTGGAAAGGGGAGGTGGTGAGGATCATGCCTTCCTATTATTGACCACCACCCACTGCACACTGCATGATTGCCTAAAGTTTTCCCCAGAAAATTCAAATATTGGAAGGGCAATTTACTGCTTTGGTTTTTCTCCAATGTATCCATTTAAAAAAATACAAACTCAAAAATCAGTGATTTGAATAAAATTTATGATAAAAAGATAGATTGATTTGAATCAGTGATTAAGAATAAATATTATGTGAATTAAATGAGCATTGATTTTTTTTTTCCATTTCTCACCATGGCCTCACCCAACTACAAATCATGAAACCTGCCCTTCTAATTTTACTTATGAATGTTGATGTACATGTATATAGGAGTTTGTACTTTGTTTGTGTTTGTTTCATGCATGAATGATAATAAATGGTACTAAGTGACATACAAATAAACAGAAAGATGATTGACATGATGAAAATAGTGGCAGTCTGTGAGACAGGTTGCAAAACTGACATTTCTCAGATGAATTGACTCTGTGTTAACTCCTAACAAATCACCATTCAGCCAAGTGTAAATCAATCAGCATGATGTTAGTGTAGTCTTCAGTCTTATTGTACATGTATGTAGTTTAGACTCTCTGTATACATGTATGGCTAGAGTGCCCAAGTCTGCGCAGTGCCCATGTCTGCGCACACGCGTAACTGCGCGATTCTAATAAAACAAAACATGCAACGAACACAAACTTTTCATCTTATATAGCGATAGGTATTCATGCAAAAAACGAGTCAAAATAATGAACAAACGGTCTTATTTCAGACATTTTATTCACAAGCCTCAAAATGTTGTCTTTCACGTCAAAACTCCCGAATAACGTGTAAAATGAATGAGTGCGCAGACATGGGCACCATTGTTTTTTTCAATGTTGAAATGACACGGCCACCGTTTCTTGAGAAAATGGCATTGTTCTTGCTCTAATTTTGATGAGATTTTTTTCAAACTTACTCTATAGAATATCAGGAATAAAATAAAATAAAGCCTTAGAGGAATATTAAAGAAATTCTTGTTCATTTTCAGGTAAAAACCTTAGGTGCGCAGACATAGGGCTCCCCATCATACATGAATGAAAGCTTATGTGTCTGCAAAATAAGCAAATATATAGTCAAAGCACCTTGCCCTTTGACGTGTGTGTAATCGAATTAGTTTGTAGTTCCTGTCATGTGTGTCGAGAATGATAGAGAGGATATAAGTGTGCGGAATCAGTTTGACTTGCTATAACATGAATTCTGATGTGTACATTGCACTATGTGCAAGTGAACTAAATACATGTATACACTGTACATGTACCGATGTTCATGAAAATGTCCTGTCTAGTTCTTTATTTCACCATGCATCTGTGTGGAATTACACATAAAGTGGCCTAATCACCAAATTCGTTATGCTCTTCACAGTATACAATCATGTACAGTATGTTTTAGGTTTCATGCTGGTCTCCAGCATGGCGAGGGATGATCCTACAATGTATGATATGGGTCAGGGTTCCAACATGTACATCGTATTTCAAAATGTCTCTTTTTTTTATATTGATTTTGTAAATTAATATTGCAAATTTAAATGCTGATATTGCACTCTAATTATACTGAAAGTACTACATGAAAAAGATTTCCAGAAGAGTAGGCTGTGACATTTTGCACACAAGGATCTTGACTCAATTACTCATGTAAATCAACTTCTGAACTGCCCTAAATTCATGAAAATGAATGTAAACTTTTGACTTCATAATATGCTTGTACATGCTTTTTTCTTTATTGTTCAAAAGAACTTAAAGATTATGAAACATTGTTATTTACTTTTTATAGTTTGAATATACATGTACAATTACACTGCACATGCATGTAGAACAATAAAAAAAAATAAAACACACACACCCACACACACCCACAAAAAGAGATAATTTCTGTGTAACTGCTGTACTGAGATTTTAGCTAATTTCTTTGAAAATGTAAAATGTTGCAAATTAAACCTGTCCTTATCATGTGGCATTCCTTACAAGTGTGTCACATATTTAGGATAATTTTCCATGTTCTGTCACTAGTGACCTTTGCTGACCTCTAAGCACTAAAGCTGTGGCAAGCTACATGTACATTTATGAACACTTCCTACATACCAGTATACAGTATACTGTAAAAGTGGATATTTTCGCGTGATTAATTTTTCGCGCTCGGCTGAGTAAAGTGAATTTTGCGTGTTTTTAATTTCGCCGACGCGCTAGGCTCATGGGCAAAAGAATACATAAACACAAATATTCGCGTGTTTTTATTTTCGCGCACGTTTCATGCTGCGCGAAATGCGCGAAAATTTCCACACCGCGAAATATTCCACGTATACAGTATAGATTTTACCAGTCTGTCTATCGGTCTACATACAATGTACATGCATGTATTCATAATGAACTGAAACTAGTTAGCTGCTATGGCAATTGAAGGTCTTCTCAATTAGCCATACTAGATTGGAAGATGTACAGGTCATATGATTCAAAATGGCTGGCTTATATTAAAGGAAACCCCATTTCAAGGTGTATATGTACAACTGGAAGCCAAGGGTGCTTCTGAATTTTTTGAAAACATGAGTTGATATATGTACATGTACAGCTCTTGCTCATACGCAAAAATGTCAGATATATACACAACAGTTTTATATGTTTAAATAATTTATTTGTCTTTGTATACTAGTTAGTGTATGTTGGTAGCCATGGATTAATACTTTTTGGATTCTGGTACTACATGTAATATTAGATCCTCCCATATCTTCCCTAGTGTAATCAATAACCACAACTGAAACCACCTCACATAATTTACTCATAAAGCGGATAATGTGCACACATTGTGTGCGGGCATGTCAGAATCCGATGACCGGGGTAATAATATATCAGCGCTTTGATCCAGTTTGGGAAAGGCGCTTTATAAATGCCAGGTATTATTATTTATTATTATAAAACAGGTGCATCATGATCTACAAAAAGGGAAGAAATCACAGAAAATATATATTGCCTCCATCTTACATGTATGTAAAATGAAACTTACCGGTAATAATATTATTTGGTTGTCCCTTTTTAGTCCAATCAAGTTCTAGAGTACATGTGGATACAAGCCGGCTTCCATGGATGTATAGGCCTATAAGTTTTATTTTATCATTTTATTTGTAGAGGTGTTGTGGATCAGTGGATAAGTCCCTGGACTGTGAACCACGAGGTCCGGGGTTCGAATCCCACCGCAGCACTAGCGTCCTTTGGCAAGACGTTAATCTACATTTGCCACTCTCCACCCAGGTGTTAAATGGGTACCTGGTAGGATGGCAAAAGTTAATGTCCTTTGCTTAGCATGTGTGCGCTTAACAGGCGACTGGCTGGAATACTCCCCAGGGAGCGGAGAATGTGCATACATTGTGTGCGGGCATGCCAGAATCCGATGACCAGGGTAATAATATATCTGTAAAGCGCTTAGAGACATCTCCGATGTATTAGGCGCTATATAAAAGCTGAATATTATTATTATTATTATATTATTTGTGTTCATGAATTTCTTTTATTCCAGTTTATGCCTGTTGTCAAATGATGATATTTATGTACATGTAGGGCAACTTGCTACTCCATGTACAGTACATGTATTGTAAGAATGCATGATGTACGTATACATACATGACATGGACACTACAGATAGAACAGTACAGACAGACATTTAAAATATTTACATAGCTTTTAGGCATTCCATAACATGTCAAGTATATGAATTTGACAAATTACATGTACAGAGTATGTGCTGATTTATGTTTGAATTCAATTTGTTCTGTATGCCTTTATTACACTAGGGACTTGAAACAAAATTAAAGTACATACATGTACATTTATATGATACTACCGTGGTACCACCCAAATTTCCTGCTCAAAAGGGATATTATATTATGGAGCTCAGTTCCCTGATTAGTAATGATTACATACGTGTACATGTATATATGTACATGTAGTTCTTGTCACAGGTTTTCACTCTTGTGGCTAATGTTTTCAAGTCATACATTGTACAATATACTTCAGTCAAGTTCAGTGGTTCTGTAAGAGAAAAGTCCTTGAAAGTAAGTGTACTTGTAATTGATGTTTGATTCAAACTGTTGAATATCAAGTTAATGCAAAGAATTTATCATTTAGAGTTCATTTTTTTTTGTACTTTTATAATACACAAGAATCATGAGCACTTTGAATGTAATGTATTTGAAGTTTACAGATGAAGTACATGTACTGTAGATGCAAGGAGTGATAACTACATACTTGCATACTGTATAAAATGTTCATGTACATTGTAGTGTATTCATAAGAATTCAAATGAAAACAATTTGCATTCTCTCATGCAATACTTGTAAATGAACCGGCACATCATACAGATATTTCATTGCTTTGGGGTCTGTAGTAGTATTTTATAATTCTCTGCTTTCTTTTTTAATATACATATTATACAGTCTGGCATATATGTACATGCATACATCTACATTTGTAGGAACTTTGCATATATTTAGGCCTGGATGCAGTGTTGATTTTTATCAACAACTGTTATAAGCTACTGAAATCCTTGCATCTGATTGGCTGAGAGCAAGTTTGTCAGTAAAAATCACTGGCAAGACACTTGATGAAATTCTTCCCAGGATTTCCCAGGTACATGTAGAAACTAGAGACATAAATACTGTACATGTATGTAAATGTAAGGGACACAGCAGAACAGATGGAATCAGAAAGAGAGAGAGAGAGAGAGAGAGGATAAATGATACTGCTAAAATGGAAGGTAATGAATGAGCGTGTTTGTAAATGATGAAGCTATTGCACAGATGGCCATGCTGTAATGAATACATGTACATGTACTTATTAATTCTTCTGTATTATAAGCCAAGCCTGAACAAAATTCACTATCACTTGGTCTGTACTGTACATGTCAGCTAGAGTTGGTAAACAGATTGGATACTTTACATTTAGATTACTTGTAGAGCTGATGAAAACAACTAGGGTTTGTTCAGGGCTGTGAACTACTTAGTACTGTTATGTGTGTTCGGTTAACCCTTTCGAGACAATCGACCACATTTTGTGGTTTGGCTCAATAACATTTGATTCAGAGCACTAAAAAATATACCAGAAGCATGAAGACAAAGAGCAAAAATTTCTGCACACACTATGTCCATTTTTGTTGCATGACCATAATGTGTTTGATGCCAGGAATTTTAAAAACGAGAATAAGATTTAAAATCCTTAAATTGGCAACAAATTGAGATGTCAAAAGTCATTGTTTTTTTCATCAAAATTAGCAATTTTTTCAACTTTTCGACAAAATCTGTAACCATGTACATGTATATTGTTCTCAAAGACGTTAGATCTACAATGTAGACTACCCCTTATTAGAACCATGTACATGTAGCACTAAAAGAAAAATATTATTGTTGCCAATTTAAAGAACAGAATGTGATCGATTTAGCCCTTAAATAATTCCTATCCTGAAAGGGTTAATATACATATACAGTAGTAAATCTGAGTTAGTGGTATATTTGATGTAAACCAATTCATTAAACAGGACAGTACCCCAGTGTGATATGAGGGAGATCTCAGTTTTGCTGTTGAGAAATGACCGATATTTCATCTAGACCTTTTCTTTTAATTTGTTAGTGAATTTCGCAAGTGGCCCAGATTTGCGAAAGTTTCTTGCCATAAAATCATTGAATCATCATTGAATCGTAATTGACATAACACTAAAATTTTGCAAATCATGGAAGTTTCTTGCTGTGAAAATGGTGGCCGTTCAAAATTCTTGAAAGTTTCATGTCGTGAACATTTTGTTTTAAAGAACATGTACTTTGAGCGTAATTTACATGTCTAATCCTTTGTACAGAGTGCTTGATGTCCTTGATTCCTTTTTCAGGGGACATTTCTATTAATACATGGTATCCTTCCAAATTGATATAAAAGAAATGAGAAAGCTCACAAATTATTTTTCACCTTTTCCAGAACTCAACCTCTTTAAATGTCATTCTGTTTCATTGTTTCTTTTGAATGAGGCATTGTTGACCAGATTTCATATGCATGTCAAAAACTGTTTCCTGTGAGTCAGACATCTGTTCAGTGTTAAAATGACTGCCACAGAAAAGCACAGATTTACATTATTGATAATGTATTAGAAATGTATTGCAATTATATTTGGGGATATCATATCCACAATAAAAAAGGATGTTTATATTGTAGACATTGTATGTATTTGTATTATAATTAATCAAATCTGATTTATTTTATGTGCTCAGTCACTACTAATCTAATAACATGCATTTCTTCAATGAGTGATTGTCACCGATTAATACAAGTACATGTAGATTATGATTAATTGATAAAAAATATAAATTGCGTTTGTTGATTAATTGATGTCTGATTGTCTGATGATATAAAAAACGTACCATATACATACATACATGAATGAACATCTTTTTAAAATCAAAGTATGGTTTGTGTGATACATGTGTGCCCACTATTTAGATTGTAGCAGTGAAGTCTAACATTAATTCATGGAAGTGATCTTCATGTATATGGGCCTACAAGATGTGCTTGGAATATGTGCATTTGTAAGACTTTTGCTTCTTTTTCTGATTCTATATTTCCTTTCTTAATTTGTCATTGGTAATGGATGAAATCTTGAATTTATATTTGTTTGAAGGCTTTTACCTTGTAGGTTTACATGTATGCACGTGATTGCATTTACTTTCCAATGGGGCTGACTGTGAAATGCAGAGATCTGTAAAGACGCATTTCTTGCCGAACATGATGTAACACAACAAATTGATGCCTTTGCTTCACCCCCACATTTTATTATCGCGCTAGTCAAGTCTTCAGCCAGCGATTTGAAATGGAAGAATTTGTTCCCTGAAAGCCTGTAGGCAACCAAGCTGAAGTACATGCATGCATGATCCCGGGAGCTCCCAACGTACCCTCGGAACATTATTTGATTGGAGTTTCAGGCCAGCTGACACCCCATCCCTGTTGGTTGCGATCCAGGGGAAATCATAGGTTGTCCTCATCGGTGTGTACACTTGCCTCTCGGCTGTCGTTGCAATTGCAGCACTACCTCGCTGCGGAAAAAGCAACCTGTTTTTTCTCTAGGGAAGCATGGGCCTGGATGGCTATCTTTATCTAGATGTAGGTGTATATATTCAATTAAAATTGTGTGGCAATGGTATATGGATAGCAGATTTACAAGTAAAATCTGTGCCATAAATTTCTTCATCTTCTGTCCCAGTTGAAGGTTATCTACTTATGGTTTGAGGGCTCGCAAATAAGAAATCAAATATACTACATGTACTCGATATGAGAAATAAATAAAGAAAAAAGAGTTAAAGTAGCTATTCAAAGAAAATCACAAATATGGCAATTAATGTATCACTAGAAACTGGGAAGCTTACAGATGGCAATCGTATAAGTTTTATGTCAACTGCGTATCTGATGATTATAAAAACAACACAAATAAAAGCTCTTCTCAGCATCTGGAATATCCGAGGATTCGCCAGAAATATAGCGATGTTTTGATGTCGTCACACTCGGGATCGATCCTGCTTAAGCAGACGACGTCCTATAATGAATGAACGTAATTGCAATGCAATTATTTATCAAATTATAAAGAGTTTGGTGTATTTAAACATGACCTTATTTCACACCATTATAAAGGGAAAGTGAAACTGATTCTGATAGCTAAAACCGTTTGATTGTAAATACACAGGAGAA
Organism: Heliocidaris erythrogramma; assembly: GCA_025617745.1. Taxonomy (NCBI): domain Eukaryota; kingdom Metazoa; phylum Echinodermata; class Echinoidea; order Camarodonta; family Echinometridae; genus Heliocidaris; species Heliocidaris erythrogramma. The sequence continues at coordinate 17,278,927 of CM046856.1, forward strand.
GGGTCAATGATCAATGAAATAAACCCCACTTTCAAATTGAAAAACCCTCCGAATAATAGCAGGATGGTATTCGTTCCCTCTTGAAACGCCGAACATGCCCCGGTGCAAGCAGCTGAAAATACAATGGCGTCTTATTTTGTTTACAAGTGACTGATTCCTTTATTTTTTTAACGCTGCATTTTTCATCAAAATAATACCATACACGAAGTTAAGAGTGAGGCAACAGACTAACATTAAGACTGACGCTAGTGAAGGAAGAGAAATAAGTGAAGAGGAGATGACAAAATAGGCTCTGAAAAATGTGTAAGATGTTATGGGACATCGTCTGCTTAGACAGGACTGGTCCATGGTGTGTCGTCACATATCTCAGCAGCGTTCGAGGAGCTCTTCAGCTGCTATATCGGGGGCTGTATTTTACCGTTTTATAATTGATAATAATCATTACTTCAAATGTTTCCAAGCGTTGAATTTGGATAACCTTGTTTAATTTATGCCATCTATGCAATAATAAGTATTAAGCCAATATTTAAAATCATTAAAGTTCTACTTTAAAGAAAAAAAAATTGAAATTGTGGAATAGAATATACACGTACTTGTACATGTATGTCTGGAAATTATGCATGAATGTAAATTATGTAAAATTTTATATACATATTGCTTAAATACGCCTGGGCCTACAGCTGCACATGCACATTTGTAGGCTACATGTAACTACATGTAGTAAACATGTAGGCCTTTATAATGTGCTGACAGACTACATTGGCTCTATCAAAGTGCAATTTTTAGCTCTAAAATCTGTTTTTAATTAAGAAACAGACGCATACATGAACACGTACATGTAGGTCTTCATGTATGTATGACATCATTTTACATGTAAAACAAGAGCCCATATAAGGATTAAAATCTGTATTCAAAGACTACGTCTCTCCTATCTATTTCAGTTGCAGCAGCGATGAGCTAATGACCCCTGACACTGGTCATGTTTCCGTTGTTGCCTTTCATTCAAATCCTTGATGTGTATCTTTCCATAAAGGTGACCCCAAACAATAGTAAGGAATGGGGAAGGAATTTGGAAATGTCCTTTCAGAAGTCAGTGTGGGTGTTTACAATTGCTGTTTCTGTACATGTTGGTAACAAGGCATGATCAGTGTATACGATTCACTACTTTTGTTCATGCATATAAATCAAAACTCTGTGGTAATTCACACACCTGTATACTGTAAGATAACAACATGTAATATAAAAATCAGTAACTTGTATTTGTACACATGTATGTAAAACATTTTCATGTAAATGTACACTAGGTGCATGTACAGAATACAGTATAACACATTTAGATTCATGCAATAACTCAAACAGGCCTGTGTGCATTTATAATAATGATAAATTACCTTGTTTTGAGGTCTGTATTGAAAGCAAAACAGAAAAGAAAAGAATAGAACAAATACAATAACATCCCCAAGGACAAACGGTAAAGAGGAATATGCACTTTGAAAAAAAATATATGGTATACTGTACTTGTACATGAACATGAACATGTAAGTACTTGCAAATGTATTCTCTGCAAATCTAAGTTTTTATTTTAAGAACAGATTATTTTTTGCATTACATCAACATTTTCTTAAAGTGCAGTTGCCAGTTCAAAGCAGTTCTGGCTTTGGTTTTTTTTAACATATACCAAATATGTCCCCAAAGAGGGCTAAAATGAAATTATGTTTACACACTTCAAACATGTATTTTGAGTATCAAGACTATTTATATTTTTGAGAAATGCAAATTTTGGAGCTTAATCTATCTCCATATTTAGTGGACAGACATGAACATTATGAGTTTTACAATTTTACAACACAATATAGCATATCTTATAAATGTGATATTAAACTGATTTGTTACAAATTATATCAATGATATATAATATTCATTTGGAATGTGCTTCAGAGATTATTCATGGAAAATTTTGAGTTTCTATCTTGAAAAATATAGATTTTGCATCACTTTGAACTTAAAAATAGCCCTAAATTTGGGGTTTGACAACTAAAAGTTTTTATTTCATATAGGAGAATGTACTTTCCTTGGGTCAAACTTATTTTATGTAAACAAGTGATGATATAAGATAGATACATACAAAAAAAATTGGGAACGGGTGCATTATTTGACGATTTCCATTTGTAACACCCCTGACGTTTCGGACGTTACATTCTGTTAACATTACAGTTTTCATCATTTTTTATTTCCTTTCTTTTGGTATGATTGGTCTGTGACAATACATGTTGGCAGTTAAATACTCTATCAATAATTTATTACATTTATGCAAAATGTAATCTACACAAATGCGCAGTTTAGCACATAGTTTTCTCTATCAGCTACTCAATTTGGAATCCAAGGTGTACTTACATGCACTTAAAATGTATAAGTGATGTAAACTTGCAAGATATGAACCTAATAGCAATTGTAGTCACTGAAACCTCTTAGAAAATTCACTTAAACTTATATTCTGTTTAGCATGTTATGAAAAACAATGTATGCAGTGTTTCGTTTCGGACGTTACATGATGTTAACATGTCGATCAGATCATAATCCAAACTTTGTCCTGATCTGAACTTAAAGCTTGTGCTTCTTAGTCTTTTGGTGGCTGATGTATGAACTTGAATGGTAATGACTTTTGGTCATCTCTAATCTAGCTTGCTGATGTCAAAGATGTGACAACCTAGGTCATTAGATCACACACTGCTTCACCAGGGGATTCTATGAGGATATTCAAAGTATTCAGAGCATAAATCAAGCTTTCTAGAAAGCCATGAAACATTATTGGTACCATAAACATTTTTTTTTTTTTTTACATTGTAGATTTGTCCAGGATCTTTTCTTTGTCAGACTTTAACAATGGTACACAACATGAATAAAGAACCCATTTTCATTTTCATAGTTTCTACAAATAAAATTGAATAATCATTAGAAAGGGTACTAATATCCTAGTTATTTGATACACAAGGCATGGGCGGGGCAAGCATTTGAATAGTACAGTAAGCGTACATGTACATGTAGCTCACATTTTGGTAAAGTCGAAAAAAGCAAGTGAGAGAACTTAACGGAAATCTACAAAAATTTAGTTGTAATGCTTTATTCTTGTATACTTTCTACAAGGAATTATTGTTGGTGGTGTTTTTTAAGTTTTTGCTGACAGAGTTTGCTGATAGGGTATTACACCCTACAAGAAGATAATAAATGAATGGATGGATTTGGAGAGGCTTTAGCTTATTTTTATTTCCATGTTAGAATGTTAGAATGTTAAAATGATTGGTTTCCAATTCTATTTCACAAAATGGCATGATAAATTGTGAGGATTAAAAGCATTAAAAAAATCAGCTAAAAATTCAAAGTTGTAAGTAGTCCCACACATACATATATATATATATATATATATATATATATATATACAATTAAAGTTTAATAGTCCCCCTATTTTAAGGTAAAAATCCATATTTCATGTAAATTTTGAGAAAATAGTTTAGCTTGGTTGTATTTTGGAAATATTTACACCACATATTCTTTTTTTGTAGACTGGGTAAAGTTAAGGTGTGTGACTGTTACTGAAAAAATACTTTAAATTGACCAAATAAACTTAAGTTTAATGACATAATTTGGGATATCCTTCATAAAAATGAAAAACTGATAAAATACAAATGCAAAACACTGTTAACAGTAAGAGGAAAGGTTGAAAAATGGAAATCACTCCCTCTTACATCAATCTTTGCCCCTCATTTGAACTGGCTGGAGTTTAAAAATAGATGTTAACAGGATAATGTAACGTCCGAAACGTGCTTACAGCGTACCAGAAAATACTGTTAAAATGACTCCAAATTTTTTACAAGTAACTTTTGTTGTGATTTTTTTGCAATAAATTACAATTTAGGATATACTAAACCATCCAGCAATGCATTTCATCACATAGAGTGGCTTCAAAATTATAATTTGTTTATATTTCAATTTGCAGAAAGCTTAGATGATTCATTAAAAAATGAGTTTTTAGCATTCTATTCATGCTTTCTTTATATTCAAAGCTAAATAAAATATTAAAAATATTTTTCTTAACATGGGAAAAGATTGTGAAATCATAATTTGCTGATATGTCAAAAAATTAGTTGAAATTTGTAAATTATGTGTTAACAATAAAATTATGTAACGTCCGAAACAACTTTCTTGTCCTTACAAAAAAATGTTGCATGTGAATCAAATAATTTGTGTCTAAATTTGTGTAATGACTTACAATGTTTTATTCCATAATGATTGATTCACTCCAGATACCATAAAATTTGACTAATCAGCTTTAAATGAGTATTTTGTGTTTCGGACGTTACATTTGTTTCGGACGTTACAACTGTTAACGGAAAATTGATTTTACTGATAAAGTGACAATGTAATAAGCTCCTCCATTATTTTTTGCTTAGAAGGGTAGCTGCCTTAAGATGTTTATAAAATGTTGTAAAAGATAGGTCCTCCAAGTCATACATTTTTTACTACTTCAAAATGAAAATTGTTTCGGACGTTACAAAACTGTTTACGGAAAATTTGACATCTTTTTCATTTGATGAGGATATTTTTACCATCAGCACTACTACAATATATTGCTATTTTATTTTAAGCTATTTATTTGGAGTAACTAATAATTGTATTCTAATATGGATATGAGGTAATTAAGTTCTTGTTCTAGTGGGTTAAATGTGGGTATAAAATGTTTACGGAAGATGTAACGTCCGAAACACCATTTTTGATTACACCGTTCCATCAAAATATGAGAGATTGTTCAGATGACATTTAATTTTTTTAAAGATCCATCCATGCTCATTAATCATGAATAGAAAAGGAATATATTGTGTATGGCTTTATATATTTTTCAGCTCCAAACAAAATGGTATGTCAATTTGGGTTACAAAATTCCGTAAACAATTTGCTGTTCAGGGATACCTCAGGCACATAAATCAAAGTTGAAAATTTTTCATTAAGCTATGGGAGATCAAACTAGGTCCATGCTACAAGAAAAAGTTAAAACTGATTTCCAATTCTTTATCTTTAAAAATTTGGGGGCCCTCAAAGTGCCATTAAGCTATTTGGTCATAGTTAAAAAAACCAGAGCCTTCTACATGTATTAGTCCCAGAACTCATGGAGAAGCTTTCAAACCTACAATTACCCTTTTCGTACATGTTCATGACTTCATGTACCTGTACATCTGCTACATGGGAAAGAATCCCACGTGGTACATCTACAGGCCATTTTACGCTTCTTCATTTCATAAGGCACAGTTTGGGCAGATCAGAATACGGCTGATATTAAATTTGGGCGATTATGAGAGAAAGATGGAGGGGTATTACGGCCCATTGAGGCGTGAGACGTGATATGGTTGATAAGTGAAGTGGCTCAGCAATGATGAGATTTACCAAGAGGGCGCCAGGTGGTGGAGTACCGTCATGATGCGTCTTGATGTGAATGACTGAAGACATAATCATTAAAGAATATTTCCACCATAGAATTATTATTCTGCTAACCAGTATCATAAAAGCTATCACAGCAATCAAATCATTTTGACAGTCTTAGAGGTGGCATAAGAGTGCGATAATGCATCTTGTGATGTGAATTCCTGAAATTTTTAATTAGTATTTTATTGGTTTTATAGTTCCATGCACTTGCACATGGTACTCTCGATGTATATTGTGAGACAACATTATAAATATCAGTATTGACAATTACGTGTAATGCCATCATCTTTCTTTTATGCATACAATGTATGAATCAGCAAATGTTTAATCCTGAATTCATTAATTTTTAAAATCTACTTTTGTGTATGTTTTTCATGATTGCAAAAAGTATCTCCATTCAACATTTGTTCACTTTGATGATTTGCAAAATATAATCTAGTCAACTCCATTCAATTTAATTCCCGATTTGTTTGTCTCTTGCAGCATTTTTTCCGCTTGACGAATCTCCGCGTCCTCGGACTCAGCGACAATGAACTTGAGAGACTGCCGGCAGAGATCGGCAATTTTATGAACCTCTTGGAGCTAGATGTCAGTCGTAATGGTAAGCATTGAACAAAAAACACAACAAAACAAACAACAACATACATGTAGGAGCAGGGAAGGGCAAGGTGGGAGAGAAGGCAGCAGGTAGTCCAACATTTTGCCCTGGTGACATATGCACTGGGCTTTGTTTTGTCACAGATGAAGGGTTATGGATTGGGTTTATGGTTAATAGGTTTTAAGGTTAGTATGTACCGGTAGGCTTGGTGCATGTGCATGTATGCAGGGATGAAGTCTTTGCCTAGTCTAGAAAATAAACTGCAGAGCAGCTGTCCCTGGAACATAACAACTAAGGGGGTACATAAATGAGGCAAGTTTGAGTTTTGGTAATTACAGAAATACTGTTTTCTCAGAAAACTACAAAACTCACCTTGAACATTCAAAAGTTGCCAAAACAAATCTGATAAAGTTTGTGAAAGCTGGGTAATGAGAGAAAAAGTAGGTTGATTTCCTTTGGAATGTAGTTTAATGCATGTTCTCATTTGATGTTGGAGAATGAAAGGCGAACAAGGTGGGTGCAGAACAACAGAGACAGATTCTTTGAAATATGATAGAGTAATAATATTATAAATCATTCATCAGCAACAAATATTGTCATGAGCAGGATGTACAAAGTGCAACGTGAATGCACAATCTGGTACAAACATATTTACTTAGAATAGACATGGTTTTTATATTGCTATGTCAATATTTAATGTGGGCTGACTCAGTCTGGTGTTTCAATGACCCGAGCTGAATGCATGAATGACATGGATATTCTTAGATTGGCCCATTCCTTGTACTACACACATTTACTGATGGTTACAGCCCTATAGCTAGAAGGTCCGATAGTTAGCGGGTCCGATAGACCGACACCCAATAGATAGAAGGTTCGATAGACCGAATGTACGAGAGGGTCCAATAGACAGACGGTTCTATAGACCGAATCGGCGGAGGGTCCGATAGTCTGAAGGTTCTATAGATCGAATGTCCAACGGGGTCCGATAGTCAGAAGGTTCGATAGACCGAATCGACAAAAGGGTCCGATAGTCCGAAGGTTCAGTAGGGGTCCGATAGTTAGAAGGTCCGATAGACCGACAATAACGTAAAAAAGGTAAAATAAGTGGATACAGTAAGTTTTTAATAATTTTATCTCGTAAAAGGAAAAGGGTAATGCTTTATCTTCTTCTTCTATGTGTTTTGTAATAACCGATGCACTAGGTCTGTAGGCCCACCCTCCCTCCCCCCCCCCAAAAAATAAATAAAAAATGGGGAACTTATTTTTAAGTTTTGTTTTATACATTTTCAACATGTTAAAAGTATTTTTATCAGAGCATCATCATCATCACCGTGGGGTGGGGGTGGTCCACCCATGCAGCTCAGCCCCCCCCCTCCCCCGGTTAATATTGCCACTAAACCGATGTATTGGCAATGGGGAATGCTGACCATTTTTTGAAACATGGAAATCTAATTATATGGTACACACTGATGCCCCGAAGCCCATCATGCCCGAAGCATTTTTTTCTAGTGGAGCAAGCTGAGGAAAGGGCGTCCCCTTCTAACACAAGTGTTATTTTTTAAACAAAGAAATCTCATGGGGTGTACACTTTATAGTTGAATTTTCATTAAAAGTATAAACCAAAGATAAGATTCTGACCGATAAAAATGAAATTGTTTCAATTAGGCCCTACAACCTTCTTGGGAGGGGGGCGTTTCCATTTTTTTTTTGAGGGTTGTCAGGTGATATTTTCCTACCAGCAATGATGTCAGCTTTTATACTTTTTGAATGTTCACCGACTACACCCATACCACTACCTTGTGGCAAATTTTAGTCTGTGGACTCTGTCGGGTAAATTATACCATTTTTTTTGGGGGGGGGGTGGGTGGGGGGATTTTTGAATTTTTGTTTTCTTCTCTTTCCTTTCTGATTTCTTCTTTTCGTTTTCTCTTCTTTTCCTTTCTTTTCTTTTCTTCTTTCCTTTTCAACCTCTTCTTTTTTGCTTTTTCTTTGGTTGGAACCCCCTTTTCAGGCATGAAAAGTGGGAAGGGGAGGGAATTCCCGCGCCCACATTTGAAAACCTAACGCCCCCACTTGTTTTAACCACTTATTTTTTACCCTTTTTACGTATTTATCGTCGGGTCTATCGGACCTTCTAACTATCGGACCCCTACTGAACCTTCGGACTATCGGACCCTTTTGCCGATCGGTCTATAGAACCTTCTGTATATTGGACCCTCATGTACATTCGGACTATCGAACCTTCTATCTATCGGACCTTCTGACTATCGGACCCGTTGGTCATTCGATCTATAGAACCTTCGGATTATTGGACCCTCCTGCCGATTCGGTCTATAGAACCTTCTGTCTACTGGACCCTCTCTTACATTTAGTCTATCGAACCTTCTATCTATTGGGTGTTGGTCTATCGGACCCGCTAACTATCGGACCTTCTAGCTATAGGGATGACCCCCTTACTGATGTCAGATAATATTCACACACTGTGTATGCCTCCGCCCATGTTTTTGGTTTGTCCGTCTGTCCGATGTCCTCCTGTTCATGTTTTCTGGATTTCAGTTTGCTGTCATAATACGTAACACACCATAACCATACGTTCACTGAGAAGCAAATGTATGAAAGATTGAATACCGTATGTTATCTCTGATATATGTTAACACTACCAGCAACTTCAAGAGGAAAGTAATGTAATCATACATTCAATTTCAGATATAGATTTGGCCATCAGTTTTGTTCTTTTGTGATCAGATATTTGTTGTACATTTGAAACAAGAAAACCCTCAAACATGTAATATGACGCCTTTTAGCCAGAGAAGCGTGATCGAAATTTACAAATATAGCTGTTGAAAATTGATTTTTCAGGGAAATTGTGATAATCACCGCCAAAAACTGATAAAGCAACTTCCTGTTATTTTGTGTTTAAGATGGTAATCAACTTTAAATTTGTCATCCTTTTATCATGGAACAGGAACAAATTAAAAAAAAATTTTGTGATAGAAAATCTAAATAGTTGTTATATATGTAGAACATCTAACATACAAAGCAAATTTTTGTTTGTGATTGGTACCCTTTTAATCTTTGTGTCATTTGATTATTTCTTAATATAGTATTATGCCAGTCACATACATGTAGTAGCTCAATTTCGTTATACTGCGCATGCTTTACCTCCTATAGTAACTTGTTCTAAGTTTATCTAGGGTGCAAGAAATAAATCATTAAAAGTGTTGAAACTTGATTGATGACAAAAATTATTCAGAATCACTGAATGAAATGTGTTTCACGATTAAGGAAATAGAGGGTATGCATTCATTAATTGAGTGTTGGGTCTTTTTTCCAAAATTTGTAAAGGATTTCACATGCTAGATAAGTCCTTTACTTGTCATAATGTACATGTAGCAGTGACTCTTGTTGACAGGGTAACTGTGAGCAATTAAGATTGCAGATATTATCTCAAAACGTGTCGGGGTATTCATATAAATGGAAAGCCCATTGGCTTCGATGGATTAGTCCGACTTCCAGGCTAAATTAGTTTTCCCCTCTTTCTTCCATGAAAATAAGTATAAAAGTGCCTCAGAATCTCCTCCAGCATATACTACTTGGAAGGTTAATGCATTTTATTATCAATAAAAAAAAAGGCTTGTTCCATTGGTGGCCGTCATTATGGTCGAGGCACTCTGCTGATATTCTAGTGAGGATGATGTGTAAAGACTCCAGAAATACAATCATGGTCAATTGTGTTTTTCTTTTACTCTTTGCCTTATTGGCGACATCATAATTTTTCTTATTGGTCAGCAATTTCAATTTCATAAAATGCAAGAAAAAGGTGTTGATAAATAATTGAATGAAAATTATTTTGTGATAAAAAGTTGTGTGATTTGTTCCTGTTGTGAGAAAGGAGAAAATACTTTTGCCTTGGATCTAGGCTATGAATCTTTGAATAATGATGCTGGGTGCACAAGTACTTCCACTTTTGTGGAATTCTTGTAATCTAATGTTGTTTAGGTGTCCCTTTAATAGAGCATTTAGAGTGGTTACACTGGCAATCCAGCATAATTCTGAGTGATGCGTGGGCATTCTGGGATGCACGTTCAGAGGAGGGAGGAAGCGTGGGGGCAGGATGAGGTTTACCAGTTATCTTGAGAATCGATCCCGGCGTGTGTGTAAACAGGTCTCTCGCCTCCCCCTGTTAGAGGCTGCGAGTGTAAACAAGGCTGTCGGCTTCCTCTCTTAAAAGCCACATTCGTGACGCGTAAACATTGAATTTCCGGATCCTTGTGCTGAGGAGCGGTCAAGGAGTCTTGAACCAGACTGGGGCCAGTGTCTGAATGCAAAATGCATTTTTACATACATGTATGTGATTCAACTACAAGCTCTGTCACTTTTAGATTTTCGTGTTTGGGAAAGGGATTCAAGCTTGTTATTTTTTAGTTCTGGTCATGAAGAAAACTGAAAAATTTCATAGAATCCATCAAAATTTAGTTCTGAATTCAGTCGTCTTCACAGTATACGTGTAAAGTTCTATGCATCATGTAACATGCATAGAGATTATATGGTGAAATGAATTGTGAAACGTCATATGAATGGACATATAGGCTTAGTTTCTAGCTTGAACACAGTTTGACTTCAAAGCTGTACTGCTATAATACTTCTGGCTATTTCCATCTTTCACCCTGGATTACATGTAGTGTAAACCAGCATGAACCAAACCATTGTGTACATTGTACAACATACAATAGCCAGTGACTAATCTAGGTCAAATGCAGTGCATTGATAATTCAGCATTTTAATACCTGGTATCACCTGTAGATTATAGATAGTCAGTGGACATATGACTTATTATGACACATTTGCTGAAAATCTATAAAGAGCTCCTGTTGTTAAAAAGTAATTTTCACACCGCTGCAGAGTGATAATAATGTAATAAGGAAATTAAAAAAAAAAAATCACTGTAGCTCTTTTCAAGCTTATGCTCGAAAAGTGAGATTTCTAGAGAGGAAATCTTAAAATATGTCATTTTTTTCCAGGGCTCTTTTTGAGACTTGATTAGCTCTTTTTCAGAGCTTTTCCAAAACTAAATTTCCTCCACTCAGTTAGTAATTTTTACATCTTATGACCAGTTCAAGAAATTGATTTGGAAAAGAATTAAAAAGACAGAATGATGATCAACCAACTGTTCAAGAACAACCACAAAAGAGTCCCCCCCCCCATTTATCCTTTCAAAAAGAAACAGAAAAGGGTTCGTTGGAGGCCTACATGTACATGGATGTAGGTAAACAATACATGAACATTATATAAGTTAAATCAAAGCTAACATACATTATATTTCAGTTCTTAACTCTCCAGTTTGATCACCTTAATATTTTACGATATCATAAGCCAAACATGCACCAAATTTTTAATATATTTGTTAAGCTTTAGATCCAGATAGGAATCTTATTTACTCACCTGTGATTGCACTCTTCAAAGATTAAATCTGAGCAGTGACACCAGTGAAAAGTTCAGGCCCACAGGTTGTCTTCACAACAGAGCTGTAGCATGGTGCTCATCTCAGGTATACCCTTGCTAATGATTCCCTGCTTTCATTTCGATTAACATGCACCCAGTACATCAATCTTTAATTGTTTTGATCCTCTCTCCAGCTTCTTTCTCATTATCTCTGATGATCCATTCATAGCAGTTGATTTCAGGAGCTTGATGATGAGTGATTCTTTCACCAGCGACAAGTGATACAACATGTCTCAGGGTGTATCTAAACTTCCTTTGAACTACTTGTCCCACTTGTCCCTTTGCTCCATTTGGGCAAACTTTGAAGGGCATAATAAATATTGTTCCAATCTGGGGTCATTCTGATTTTTTTTTTTTTTTTTTTTGGGGGGGGGTCATTTTGCCTTCAAACCCCTAATACAAGTGTGAAGCCCTGCAATAATCCATACATGCATGTATTCTTGCGTTGTTTATAATATCAAGGGCTGATAAACTTTGAAATGAGTCCAAACTAAAAAGCAAGTGGCCTCCATGTACGTACAGTACATGATGTACTGCATCAATAGCTTAAAGGTAATGTTTATACCCCCGCCAAACGAAGTTTGAAGGGGGTATAGGAATCAGTCAACGGTTGGGCGGTCGGGCGGTCGGTCGGTCTTCCGTTGCAAATCTTGCGGATCGAACTACTTCCTCAGTTTTTGACCGAAAGTCATGAAATTTGGTACACACATTGGTCTTGGTGGGAAGATGTGCAAGACATATTTTTTTGATGAGTCGGAATCTGCGTTGCCATGGTAACGGCATATTTATGGCAGAAAATCAAGGAAACACCTTGCGGATCGAACTACTTCCTCAGTTTTTGACCGAAAGTCATGAAATTTGGTACACACATTAGTCTTGGTGGGAAGATGTGCAAGACATATTTTTTGGATGAGTCGGAATCTGCGTTGCCATGGTAACGGCATATTTATGGCAGAAAATCAAGGAAACACATTGCGGATCGAACTACTTCCTCAGTTTTTGACCGAAAGTCATGAAATTTGGTACACACATTGGTCTTGGTGGGAAGATGTGCAAGACATATTTTTCGGATGAGTTGGAATCTGCGTTGCCATGGTAACGGCATATTTATGGCAGAAAATCAAGGAAACACATTGCGGATCGAACTACTTCCTCAGTTTTTGACCGAAAGTCATGAAATTTGGTACACACATTGGTCTTACTGGGAAGATGTGTACAACATATTTTTTTGATGTGTCGGAAGCTGCGTTGCCATGGAAACGGCATATCTATGGCAGTAAATCAGGGAAAAATCTTGCGGATCGAACTACTTCCTCAGTTTTCGACCAAAAGTCAAGAAAGGCTGTTGTCACGGGGGCGGGGGTATTAATCATCATCTTCAGTGATATTTCTAGTTAGTTTTGGTAAGCCCTCAAAAACCTTTTGTCAGATTTATTGGATTTTTAGCTCACCTGCTCGAGTGAGCTATTGCGATGGAAATTTGTCCGTCGTGCGTCGTGCGTCGTGCGTCGTGCGTTAACTTTTTACATTTTCATCTTCTTCTCCAAAACCCATGATTGGAATTCAACCAAACTTGGTAGGAATCATCCTTAGGGGAAGGGTACCCAAAGTTGCTAAAATGGTACATGTGGCCCCCAGGGGGGCCCAGGGGGAGGGCCCCCAATTGTAAAAGCTATGTAAATTTCAAACATCTTCTTCTCCAGAACCAGGCATAGCTCAGACTTGGTATTTTGTATGGAGATACCTCTATAGATGAAGAATGAATGTTGTTCATGAAATTTCTCTGAATGGCCCTGTAGGGGCCCTGTGGGGGTAACATACTGGAGGGGGGGGGGGGGGGCGCTGCCAGGCAAAATGTACATTCTGATCTTCTCCAAAACACATGATCGGAATTCAACCAAACTTGGTAGGAATCATCCTTAGGGGTAGGGGATCCAAAGGTGCTAAAATGGTACATGTGGCCCCCAGGGGGCCCAGGGGGAGAGCCCCCAAGTGTAAAAGCTATGTAAATTTCAAACATCTTCTCCAGAACCAGGAATAGCTCAGACTTGGTATTGTGTATGGAGATTTTTTTCTGGGTGGCCCTATAGGAGGTCTGTGGGGGTAACATACTGGAGGGGGGGGGGGGGTGTGGGGCAAGTTGTCCGCCATCCATAAACTTTACATTTTCAGCTTCTTCTCCAAAACCCATGATTGGAATTTAACCGAACTTGGTAGGAAGCTCAGACTTGGTTTTGTGTATAGAGATACCTCTATAGATGAATGAAAGTTGTTCATGTGCTAGAGAGAACATGCACCAGATGTGAATTGATCCACCTCAGGTGAGCGTCGTGCCCCCTGGGGCTCTTGTTGTTGATAAATAGAACATACCTGTCAACTATTACTCTTTAGGAGTAATTATTACTCTTTTCTCTCCTAAATTACTCCTTACTCCTTCCTCCTAAAGTATTACTCTTTTTTTACATAAATCATCCAGCACATGTTATTTAGTAATCATACTTAATTACAAAAATGTGTTACATTTTCTGAAGAAATAGCTAAAATGTATTTTAAAATCTGGGCTAAAAATATCGCATGCTGTATTAGGGCTTCAAGAAAGTCTGGGGAAACTGGTTTAAGGGAGAAATAAAGGGCCTTCATGGATAATTACAAAAATGTTATCGTGAGAATGGGATTGCCCCCCCCCCCTCCCCCACCTCCGTGCTCCATCACACTGTTACTAATAAATGGATTACTCTTTTTGGTCCTTCAAGGTTGGCAGGTATGAATAGAAAGATACTAGCAATACAAAAATGCTTTGAAGATTTCATGTCCTAAAGTGGCATATTAAACAAATGAGAGGCAAAAAATAATTTAGGTGCTGGGTCAGGGATATAAACTCCCAGCAACTTCAGCATGCACTATACACCACACACGCATTCAAAACCTACGCGCAATGACATACCCGTATCCGTGCGAAGCCTCAGTATTGCTGTGCAGGGAGCCGTCAGGGTGGAAAGGTCCTAGCATAGGGCAGTATGTTGCCGTGATCTAGCATTCCTTAGATATATTTACGGTAAATTTCACAAGAAATCATTGATGGAATACCAAATGATCTTGTACAAACATCTTTTGATACATGAAAAACAACATGAGACTGTATCTAACACGTTTCTTTCCAATTTTCTTTTTGCTACCAAAACTGTACATGAGCTTTAAAATCTTGTAAATGGGGAGTGTCTTGATGGAGGCCTACATGTACATGTATCGACACTGAATGCTGTCATGCGTGAGTTGGAGATCTGCCTTTGAAAGCAATTAAAATGTTAGAATTACATGAAGCCGAGTCAGAAAAAACATTGCGTAGGAGACGTTTCCTGTTGAAATGGATGTTCTCAAGTAAACAAGACTACCTTTTACAGGCACTAGAAGTCCCACATCATGTACAATGTTGCTCATAGGGCTGTAGAAATAACATTCCCGACCACATCAGTGTCAAGATATTTCCTTTGTGTATGATGATATATGTATCTTTCCTATTGATGACAACATATGGATGATGTAGTGGTATAGTTGTGATAAAATGTACATTACATGTATAGTACAAGGAGAGGATTTTATGGACAAGTGAATAAGGATATTTTTTGGAGAAAATAAAAAAAATGTAGAATTGGCAAATTGGTACAAAAAGAATGTGAAGTGATATTTCCCACTTTTCTGAGAATTACATGAACATATTTTTGCTTGAGATATAAATCAGATAATTGCATGAAGGGCCTCCAGATTAAAATCTTGCCAGTATTACAATTTTCAAAGACTTTAATACGTTCTCTTAAATAATTTGGATGTACATGCAGAAGGAAAAGTGATGGACCTAAAGTGCATTGCAACCATCATGTAACGAGTAGACTATGAGTGATACTGGAAGTGAAAGAGAGAAAGCATAATTATAGAAAGGATATAAATTGCAGGAATTATATCCCCTTTGAACACTGCGGCTAGACCGGGCAATATGTTTACGCAAAAGCTTCCTCAAACATGGCATTCCATTATACCAAATTACGATGCATAGATCCTTTCTGCTGTACAGTGAAGTGGAATAATTTGAAAGGTCCATACATGTACATGTACATGTGGGACTGAGTGAGCATAAATATTGCTATGTTGTTAACGTAATGATACCTGTGCACGGTGTCTGGAGGGGATGTTGACATTGCAATCTTCTTTAGGAAGGGAAAACCCGTAATTGAATTCCCAAATTGCATTAGCCATGTAATAAAGATGAAAGCGTTAGATTTCATAGTCTCCATGCCTGTGCTCCCATTGCGTCACTTGCGATTTATATCCTGCTTTGTAGCTGCTTTAGAGGTGCTGTCATGATATCTTTGCGCAATATTGAACAAAATTAATGAATCCTTCCTAAAAGGATTCTTTTCCTCTGTTGAAGTTGTTCTTCTGTTTACTGCTTGGTTATTTTCATAGTTCTAAGTACATTTACATACATTCGTTCCTGGCAATGTGGCATACATGTACATGTACCTTTGGAAATCCACAGAATGTCTTTTTATCATCGTAACAGCACTCTTACACTCCAGAATCCTTTAATACAATTTTTAGGTTTGGGGCAACATAGTATGTTACCAAGTCGACAGTGTTAAATATTTTGTTCTATGTTAAAAGCAATCTGTAGTATTAATGGGAGTATGAGACATCTGAATCTTACCCCCAAAAAATGGTACAGATTAGATCAAGTGAAAGGAAATCTCATTTCAGATCTTTGTAAAGTTCATTGCTTCAAAATGGGGCATAAATCTACCATAATATTAAGCCTAAAATACCATCCATGTAGATGCTTTGTCCTAGAATGTAAGTTTCATGTCTTTTGCTAACATCTTGTGGAAAATAGGAACATTGAGGCTTTGTTATTATGGTACATGTACTTTCAATGCAATGAATGCATTCTCTGTTTGAAGGTGGAATAATGGAAATGATTTTTAGCATTCCATTGTGAACTGTCACGTTCATGACATTCTTTTGATCGAGAAAGGTTATGGGTCAAGTGGAAATTCACGCTACAAATTTATTCCTTACATACCTCAAGAGCAGAATATTTTTTGAGTATTACTTTTTCACCAAAGCTTTATGTACACATATTTATATTTTCTACACTTTGTACCTCAACTATACAGTCAAACAACACTTGCATGGATGATAAGGTGCAGCATATTCACTCATGTTGACAGTAGATTTACATGTTTGTATGCAAGTCCATTTTTAAACATGGTGAATTAAAAACAAATGATGTGTCTTCTTTAATCAATTAAATAGCAAAATACTGCTGTGCAAAAACAAATCCTTCGTGTCAACAATCTGATGAGTTTAAAAACAGGACATGTGTGATGAATTAAATGTAGTTTTGGTCATGCAATTATATTGTGAAAGAACTGTGTCAAAGCAATAGACCTATTTACTAATGTGTTTTGATGTATGCATGTTTCTCTCCAGAATCCCAAGTGACCAAATATTTAATGTGCCTGCTATGCATAATGGCATCTCTATGGATGGAATCCACATACCATGCATTATCTGTTACTATGTTGGGCAAGCCTCTGTCAAGTGTATGAGTCGTCAAGAGAAACCTTTGTTCAAGAAGTATGCATTTAAGATTAGTAAACAGGTCTATTGGGAAAGGTTGATGACGTCTACATAAGAATTGATGTTACATACTGTGAGGTTTGAAAACATCAAATTGATAAGAAATTGAGGCAATCTTGAAAAGCACATGCACTGCACACAGGAATGGGTATATGGGACTGCACACATATGTGGCATAAATGTTCGGCGTTAACAGTTCAGCTATTTCTCATCATATTTCAATTATGAGGGCAATTGAGAAGCAATCTCTTTCAGTTTCATGGACATTTTTACTATGATGTTTTTCTAAACTGAAAGAAATGAGAAAGCTCACACTTTTCTTTTCACCTTTCCCAGAACTCAACCTTCTATTTAACATTTTTACAAAGACATTCCTTACTACAAAAGTTTATTAATGCCCCTCATGAGACAATGTGAGAAACAGAGAGAGTTAGAAAAAGAGACACACACACCCACATGATCAGTATTTTATCTATTTTTGGGAGAAAACAAGTGTTTAATGAGGCTGAAATGAAGAAATAAGAGTCCTCGCCCAAGCCTCAAAGTCTCTTGAGAAACAAAGCCATTTTAAAATGCTTGTGAACTATCCTGTGTAGACCTACTTTGCAATGTCATGAAAAATCGTTTGTTTCAATGTATGACAAACTATTATTCAACTGATATTGAAGTTCCTAACGAATCATATCACATTCTTACATTTTCCAAGGCTGTTTTCTCCAGCTTTTACCTCATTTCCCTCAAAATCTTCTCCTAGTAAAGCAAAATATATTTATTTTTTAGATTTATATTTGTAGAAAAGTACTTTATACACATAGAGTTGTAAGCAGTGCAGCACATGTAAAAATATGGGGTGTTTTTTTTGCAATCATTCTGCATGGACAGTTGTATGGATATTACATGATATAGAGATGCTTGCTGGCAAGGGGACTTGGCTACATTACAGCTGTATTAACATTGCACTTGTAATAATAGATCCATCAAGTTTAATTACCCATGATCCAGTGGGGTAGATTACACGGAAGACCTGCTTGGATGTGTAGTCTGGTGTAGTCTGCCATATTAAGACTGTTAATCCTAAGAAATGGCCAACATTAGTAAGTCTAAATAACTAAAATGTATGTGATATCAACTGCATGTATTTTGCAGAAACCTGAAAGGGATGGCTGATATGATAGAAACAAATCTGAAAATTCCTTATGATATAAATTAATTTTCCAGTAGTCATTACTTGACTGACACAGCCATGGATGGAAGTTTTCATGTAATACACAATATGACAATGAATAGTTCAAAGTATGAGAGTGAATAAGTAGAATCTCAGTGAGTGAGAGACCCATAGCCGTGACACTCTATTGCTACAAAGGGAAAACCATATGCCATTACAGTGTCCGTTTCTGATGAAGAGAAGAATAAGTTCTTAATATTTAAAATGATTTAAGAATTTAATCTCACCACAAGATCTCATACATGTATTTGGACCCCATGAAAAAATATATTGGGTACTGAATATGTACAAACTTTGTTTTTAGTAAATGGGATATTCTTAAACTTAAAAATTAAATTATATATATTGTGTCAAAGAATTCAGTAGATCTGTACACATTTTATAGGGTGACACTGAATAAATGAAATAAAGATGTCATGTTTAAGATTAAATTTAACTGTATTTTATTCTACAAACAACCTAAATACATTGTCCTGTATACATAACATACATGTATGCTAGCCTCTGCATGTGCATGTAGCCTACATGAAACTGTTAGTGTGCCAAGGCAGTCTAATAATCCTTAATGAATGATTCACTATCTAGTGGATGTAACGCCTTGTATCACTCTCAGACATGTAGAGATTATTTGACCTCACAGAACAAGATATTTGTGTGTTGAACACCATTACAAGAAGGCCTGCATCCTATGACATTGAGTTGGTCCTGTATTGTAAAATGGTCTTTCATTCAGCCAGTCTGCAGAGCATACACTATAGTATTTGTATTAGATGTAGCTGGTTTTATAGATCAAAACTGACATGGATCATAAATTACAGTTCTCTGCGTCTTGTTTTGTGTTGCAGGGTACTGCATGCCGTTTCTAAAGCCTACTTTACTTGAAGGTTACATGCATGTCCCTGATTGAAATTCAGAGAAATTCTAAAGTAGTGTGGCATGGTGAACTGTAATACAGGCTTAAGCATTGCAGTGGAGAGTGCACAATAGATGTTCATGAAATCATTGATGAGTTACATGTATAGGATGCCTTAAAAGCTAAAAAAAAAAAATTTCAATTGGACTTCTTTAATAGTAAGATGCAAAGGTTTAATCTGCATGATTTAAAAAAAAATAAGGTTATACATGTATTTAATACGTACGTGTACGTGAGCTTTTTAAAGGTACTTCATCCCCAAAATGGCAGTTTTACACAAAGTTCCGCAAAACTTTGCACTGATTTAGTAGACATCCTGTAGATACTGCCTAAGAAATTCCGAGGTAACAAGTTCTACATGTACATGTATAACTCCTTTGTAAGAATTGAAAATCTTGCTTTTATTGCAGAGGAGGCTATCCAGAAATCAACGCATATATTATGTAAATGTAGTTAGTAATGGTCAAAAAATAATTTCAAAAATTATGTGATTTTTTTTTTTTGGACACAAAAAATAGTGTTACCATATTGTTATTACTTCCTTAAAAGCAAATTATAATCCTTTTCATATCCACACAAGTTTTCCAATGATAATTTTTTTGTAATTCGTCGCATACTCACACAACTTCATGCAAAAGGGTTGAACTACCTTTAATATCATACCAATTACTAGGAGTCAATCTTAATCTTAGTAAGATGACGACCTATTAATTTTTTGTAATTCTTGAAAATATGAATGCCGATACAATGAAATAGTTCATTCACTAAGCAATGAGGACTGCCATACTAACACCTGAGTCATCCTTTGAAGTCTGAGAAAGGCCAATGGACAAACTCTGGTGAGCTGTTTAATTAATGCTGCGCATCTAATAACTCAGAGTAGATCTTCACGAGCTGTATACCTACTTGGTCTCTGTAAATGTATGTCGGTGAAAAAACATTTTGAATTTTGACTGACCATCCCTATTTCTGTACCGAGTGTATTCTTTACAGTGAAAGCGCCCTAGAAATTCTAAATGTGAATAGAAAGCAGTATTTACTTTTTGATGGCATATCTATCAGAATTAAGTCTGAAATAAGTGAATAGAGTATATATATATTTTTTTTTTTTTCTATTTAGATTCAACTGAATGTCTATAATAACAGAAGTGTCAAAAAGGGGGAAAAAAAGAAGCAGCATAGATTTCATACTTTGATTGAACCCCATGTCCATTGAATATGTTATGTACAGTAGAATTGCCTTAGAAATGATGACCTCAGAATGCAGCCTTGTTGTACAATTCACCTAGATTTAGAGGACAGTGGCAACATAATTATGTTAACCGAAAAGCTGGATTGATTTCACCCAGGCACTGCATCTCATTCTATCACTCGGGCTAACGTTTAGTCTTCATGCGCAGGCCATATCTGTTTGTAACTTGAAAAGTGGAAATAGCCCTCCATGCACAATTTTAGATAGATCATGTGGTAAAAAATGATCATCTGGTTGATACAATATTATTATTTGGGAGCCATAAGGACAACAACACTGTACAAATGATGGGACGTACACCCTTCTGGCTCCAAACAGATGACATTGTCTGCTGAGAACAAGGAGGTTGTTGAGAAATTATAGTTCTTTGTACTCCTTCCCCCCACCAGAATACTCCTTTTCAACTTCCCCCCACCAGAATACTCCTTTTCAACTTCATGATATGTTTACATTTGGACTAGTACATACATGAACATGTGTTGAAGTATTGATTGATTTATTCCCAATATTCTTTTTCATTTGAATACTGAGTATAGCATTTCATAGAGAAGCAGCACAGTTGTCCTCTGCAATAGTTTGTGTAATAATTTATCTCCATATGCACCCATTTCGTCATACCTACGTGTATTGAAAATAGACCAGGCATCATTTTAAGGCTATTTTTGTCAAGTACAATAGATCTTTCACATCTACAAAAACATGTACGCACTTCACGTTTAATTTGAATGCATTGAATGTGGGCGGTTGATTAAGAAATGACATTTTGAAGAGCAAATTAATTATGGATTTCTTTCAAAACACTTGCTAAACACACAGGGGACCACCTCCCCCATTATTTACACGAACATTCATAGGGTTATAATTGCAAATGCTTGATGAGCAGTATTTGTCTTTATTTGGTTAGATCTTCAATCTTCCTACAATTGCCACTCAGAAATCATAGTATCCCCACCCACCTCCTCCCACTACGTCCCATCCCACAGGCATGTTTTCTTCTGTGTGTTTCCTCATTCTAACATTAAATTCAACATTAAGAAAAATTATGTTGTCTCAACTGTTATAAGAACTGAAATCATACAGCTGTAGACGCATTGAACTTTATGCTAAAAATTGAAGATTTTAAATGTTTTCTTTTGTGCTTCATTAACTTTACCTTACGTTAAGTGTACGCACAGCTGATCACAACTATAAAATTTTGATACAGGCTTAGGAGTTCATGATAATGGAAAGCTGTTAATTATGTGCATGTGTAAATAGATTTTGTATAGAGTTATGAATAAAATAACTCAATGGAGAACCCCCCACCCCCACTCACATCAGATTCAGGGAGTTGTATGTTGACACAAGTGAAAAACTTGTCTAAATAGTAATGTAAGGGGTATACAAACGAGACATATATATTGCATAAATATGCATCATATAAAGAAACATGATTGGGAGAGCAATGTATCATTCTAATAATATAAAACATTCACCTGATGAGTCGAATCTTATTTATTCAGGTCTCTTTCAAAACTTTTGCCCAAGTTACGATTTTTTTGCTGTTTCCCTATATGATATTCAGATACGAAAATTAATTTATTATTGGTATTGCTATATGGTTATTGTAAGAAACATATAGATTCTACATCTGAATTAGGGTACAGAAATGTTGCATATGAACTCATCTGATGCTTGAGCTTGCTACTCAACAAGCTAGAGAGATTACCTGTTCACCGCTGAATGCCCCATGGGAAATAACACCAGTGGACTCAAGTAGAATAAATTGCTCTCCTGCATGCTAGTCTGAAAAGAAAGTCATCTTTGTTCTAGCTAGCCTGTCTAGGAAACAATAGACAAATCTTGCAAAGGGCTGAATGAAGAAACTTTCTTATCAAATTTTTATGGGAAATATTTGCATTTTTATTTCACTTTAATACATACTTCTAGCAAAATATCATGAATCTATAACGATACTTACCTTTTAATAAGCAGGCCGATCTTCAAGTAAATACTACATAATACCAGGAAAAAAAAAAGAATCAAGATCTATAATGAAGTAAGTGCAATATGTTTATGATATTGAATCTACTTGTTGTTTATATCCGGGAAACAGACTTGTATGGGTTGGTCAAACCTTTTTTGTTTTCCAGAGACATGTTTTTATAATGTCTGAATAAATTCAAATCAAATCAAATCTATAATGAAGAATGATGATTTTAATTATTTTTTCCAACAAATGAGTTGGGGACCTATTATATCATTGCCCTCCACTAGGCTTATACATGCTCTCTGTTCAAAGCTCCCATATGTGTATATTGAGCAAACACCATATGAAAACAAATACAGAATATGCTATGTAACCTACATGTATAGTAGATTTGGAAAGGTGTGCAATATTACTTGGAGAAGCAGTGGGAGTCTTCAAGTTATTATGCAAAGCCAGAGTTAAAGAGTTTGGGGCAATAATGGATTGATTAGCATGCTTGACTGATATTGGGTGTTAAGTGCTTGAAAGTGTTTATCTCATCTTTCCAAAGGGAAGACCTACATTTTTAAACTTGACAGCCTCGATACATCACACTGAACATCATTAATTTCTTTTTCTGCAATCCCAACCCTTGATTGCTAATCACATGAAATCAAACTGTCACACCTACTAATATTAACAAAATGACATTTGTGTCCAGTGAATGGAATTCAGATGCCACATGATTGAGATAGAGTGGTTCCATATCTTCTTTAGATAGCAGTGGAGATGTTTTTAAAGGATAATCAGATTCCTATTTCTTTTCATCCCAGACAACAAATGGGTTAACCCAAGTCTAATTCAATCTCAAAATCAAAGTGACCCTTTTATGTGCTGGAGAGCTTTTCAAATATACTTAGAATCTAATGAGGGGATGAAAAATTCCAGAGGTGGTTTCTTCCCAGCATCGCGATTGTGATGCTATCCAAGTCTTTTCTTCTCATCCAGTGCAATAGATTTGATATCTCTCTTATTACCACAATCTCAAAATCAAATTGACCTTCTAGAGTAGCTGAAGAGCTCCTCAAATATTGACAGATTATGGCTGATGCAATTTGCTGCAGCTGTTAAAAACTGCTAAGATACAGATATTATGTTGTTGTTTCAATCAAATAGATGTATTTTACCCTTCACTACTAATATTATTCAACTGAATTAACTATTCTAATTTATTGTTTTGGGGAGCGTTCATCAAGCGTTTTGTCAGTGATTTTTACTGACAACTGTTATAAGCTACTGAAATCCTTGCATCTGATTGGCTGAGAGCAAATTTGTCAGTAAAAATCACTGACAAAACGTTGAAATGAAATGATGAAATGCTCCCCAGATTACACTGAATTATAAGCAGTCATGCATGTACATGTAAAATATCTTGATCAAATTTGCATCTTTTTCCTCTGTAGGCCTTGATTGGTCATGCAGATTCTAATTGAAATGATTATTTAGAGTTTACGTTTTAAAGTATTTGGAAGATATTTTTGATATTTTCTCCACAAATAATACTGGCCTATGTTGTACTCTTTGACAAAATTGCTAGAATTTACTTAAAATGCACATAACAGATCCTGTTTTTGTTTTTGGTGTGAATAAATTTAAAGACTGTTAAATCATGGTAAAAGAAACAGGGTGTAGAATGCCCTAAGTGTGCAGCTTCACTCCACCAGCAAGCTTGATCTGCATAATATAATGCTCCTCCCTCACACATAACATTCCTAGGTATTGGTTGAATTCACACTCCTCCATCATGCGATCACACTAGTTTGTTGATTTGGCCGCTTCTTGGGGGGGATTGACGTGGTCGCTCGGAAGAAATGTCGCGGGCGCCAACTGCGCGCTTTCACCCTTGATTGCCCGTTGTTTTTCTGAGTCGGGGATGCGTGTCGTAATCGTCAGTACAGATTATATCAACACGCTGTCCTTAGCAGGGCTGGGATCAGAGATGGGTTGAGATGTCTGTGGGATATAATTGAAGTCAATCTACTTCATTAATTTGGCTATCGTTCATTGAGCAAGCAATCATTTTCATAAACACAGACCAACATTATACCTCCCTGAAATTATTATTGCGTATCTTGTAGGAAATAGAAATGTAAAAATGGGCTAGTCACTTTGAGCACTGATTTATTTTTTTCATTACGTTTTCTTTCAGTGACATCACTTGGGGGTGTCACTAAAAG
This sequence comes from Heliocidaris erythrogramma, assembly GCA_025617745.1. Lineage (NCBI taxonomy): Eukaryota > Metazoa > Echinodermata > Echinoidea > Camarodonta > Echinometridae > Heliocidaris > Heliocidaris erythrogramma. The sequence goes on from CM046856.1 coordinate 17,303,711, forward strand.
GATATAATGCAGGCCTAATTAATGATGCCATAAAAGGCAGTTTGAAAAGAAATAGAGGGTTTTCACTTTACTCTTAAAATTAAGAAATAAGAAAAAAAGCAAAGGTGATGACTTTTATCACCTAACCTTTATTTTCCACTGATCAATAGGCCTACATGTACCCTCAAATTATTATTTGAGGCATTTCTCACTTGCAAGACTATATCTGACTAGATCAAATTTATCAAAAGCCACACTATAAATGTAATGGAATTGATCACCATTTCTTGACAAGCTATATAAGTTGACTGAAGAATGACCTTTCTGCTATATACGCTTTCCTCTTAGAATCTTCCGCCTGTGGTACTAGTAAATTGAAGACAGATCAATTTCATCTAGGCCCTTGTCTCTGTGTTAGAGGAACGTAGAGCATCACTCAACGTACAGTAATCTCCCCATGCACAATGAAAATTCATTTCCCTCTGGCTTTTATTCTAATTTTCGTGGGGGGGGGGGGGGGGGGAGCGCATTGAGTGACTCCATGTGTAAACATCCTCTGTTCAAATACTATATTCACTTGTGGCATATCCAGATTTTTTTTGAACAGATAGAATCCTCCCAGGAAAAAGGGGGGGGGGGGGGTAAGCTGGCTCCATCTTTTGCTGAATAGGGTCCTGCTCATGTTGAAATTTCAATCTAAGTGAAATTATCAATAAATCATTCTGACTTAATTTAAAATCCATGCTCAAAATTGCTAAGCACTTTAGAGAAGCATATTTGTTGAATGTTGTTTGATTTGTAGGAGATAGATAGATGACTCCATGACTCCAAACAGTTGTAAAGTAATTTTTCTCGTTGAAATGGAGTATTAAGCTGAACGGGTAAAATAATTTGTATCACCTGCCTGTCTTATGATTTAGCTTTTGTTGTGTATAAAATATTTGTGCCTTCTTTTAAATCTTTGCTGTAGGTACATGACATATTAGATTAGAAGTTGTTTATGCCCAAGATATGATCAGGATCAATATGTCCTTATTATTATTATTATGAGGACATATTTTTATTATTATAGATCCTTCCCATTACTGTACGTGCCCTTTAAATTTTATCTTACTGGAAATTGTATACAGATGATATGAAACAGAAACTAGTGTGCCATTCCCCAGCCCTGTTGTTAAATATAGATTGACTGTACAGGGTAACAACTAACAAGAAATGATTGTACCCTTGATTCTACACTGGCGATATTTTTGTTTGTTGGGGATTTATAAAAGTGGTGAAAAAAATTGTGGGGGAAAAACCCTCAGGCAATAGCTACGTTCATACAGGACTTGTGATTTTGAAACGTTAAGGTAACGAACTAACGACTCCCGAACAACGACGATGGTTCGCATGGGCCCGAAACAACAACGCTCATTGTTCTGAGATTACAAGTCAAGAAAGCATCATTTAACATGACCCAGAGCTCTAGGTTCATTGTCAACAACAAGTTTGCTAATCTTACAGTTAATTCTGTCCACATTGTCCATAACTACGACGGAGGACTCCAGTACAAGCTCGCTTGTGGTTCTAGAACTACAAGTAAACTTAAGTTCTGAAACTATGAGTCCATTGGTCTGAAACTACGAGATAACTACTAGATAACTTAAATTTTGACAATATAAGCGAAACTTCAACTAACTCCCCTCGTGTGAACCTGACTTATGCTAAAAAATGATGCAATCCCTTTAGGTTTCTCTATCATTTTCGATAAGATTTGGGAAGAGTCGATAGCCAAAGTCCGTCAGTTGCTGGTATTTTATTATTTATAGAACTTACAATCAGCCATTGGCTGCAAATACAGTCAAGAAAGCCTTCTCTCAATGAAAGTGTTATTTACAGTATGTATTTTTTCCCCTCATATTTATGTAATTTACAGTATGTATTTAATATGTACTCTACTCTCTCTCTGTCAAATGCGTCTTTGTAATGATAAGAATGATAAGATTCTCTGTGAATTCCATAAAATCAATTTGTAATGTGAAAATTACAAATAGGTGATATTTGTCAACAACATTTAATAGAAAATACATGTATGTCAAAGCCAAATAACTAGCAAAGAAAAATGAGGAAATTGATAAGATTTGGTAGAATGGCATCCCTTTTTTTTTTTTGCTTTTGAATGCTTGGGTTTCCAGCAATTTGTTATTTAAGAAATTAACCAAACTCCTCATGAAAAGTTATATATTATTTCGAAAATTAAATCTCGTTATCAGAAGTCAAGATGAGTATTAAAGTTCAGAAAATCTGCACATTCCATACCGAGTAGTAAATTTTTGAGAGGGATACAAACTGGCTCAGCCTGAAGACCAGGCAAGGAAGACAGAAGTTGGCAGTGGCACAGAAGTACATGGAGTTATGGTGTGACCTCTTGCCCATGTACATGGAGCCAGAGGCAAAGTTGACAGAGCTGTATGTCAATGAAATTGCACTTTTGACCATGGGTCAGGTGTACTTGGAAGGTTCACTGCAGTCGTGGTACCCATCCTGCATGCAATGATAAGCTCTGTAGTAGTAGCATTGATAGATCTACATGTACGTGTAGTGTTCTGTCCCATTTATACTGTGTATGAGCTCAATGATGCATAAGGTGGATATTACCTGTGCAGCTGTGAAAGAGCTGTGACATGTTATGACTAATGATATGTCAGAACATATGAGCTCCAGGTACATGTAGTCCTATATCGTATGGATGCATGAATGATAAAAGATGTTTCAAATGAAACATGAAACATGAAAAGACACAAAATATATATGTATGTGCATTTTTAATAAACAAATACTTTCTTACCAAGTGCAACTGTACACAGGTTTATTTTGATTGTTCTGTATAAGGTCGAACCTGTTGAAGTTTTGACATATCAGTCCGTGACAAATGTTATGTCAGAACTTCAGATGCGAAAATTTACACAGGAAAAGCTGGAAGGTATTGTATGTAGTATCGGCTTTCTTGCATAAAAGTGTATGTGTAGGGCATGATTTCTGTAAACATATCAGCGTAAAATCTTTCCAAAGATCGCTTGTCCCCGTAAGATTTGTTACATGTAGTAATGTAGGTCTGTGGTAAGTGTCAATGTGTGGGCAAGGTTTGAGCAATGATGTGTTGAAATGGGTTTGAAGGCTGTGAGTAAACACAGATGACCTCACACCTCAGGAATGTCATATATATTTTGGGGTCATAGTCTCAGGTCTAAACTTTACTTGAACCAGAAGTGATTAAATTATGCTAATGTCAAAATAGGTGGAATTCGTATTTGATGATGACTCTGAAGATTTAGAAGAAATGTTTTGTCCTCGAGAAAATTCTCCTTTACATGCTGATAATGATAATGATAATGATACATACTGAATTGGATATAAATTCAGTATTTTATCTTCACTTTACATTCACATTGTATATGTACATAGATACTTTTGCCAATTGCTTTGTGTTGTTTATCTTATTGTAAAAATTATTTATCTATCATTTATTTTCAATATGGGACATTAACAAAATTTCACTTTAACATGAAATGAGTTCATTATGACAAGTATTTGTTGGTATAGAAGTTGAATATCTTTTCATAATGATATGAATTTTCTGTGTATCTTTATGCTCATTCTGATCACTTTTTCTTTTTCTTATTTGTGTCATTTCAGATATTATGGAAATACCTGATAACATCAAATTCTGCAAGGCTCTAACAGTTGTGGATTTTAGTGGAAACCCACTGTCAAGGTGAGATCATCAATGTAACAATTATTATTTGTTTCTCTTATGTCAACATGGATTTGTACAGGTTACATACACCAGAAGGCCAATAATTCAAGTCTATTGTTGACTTTGTGACCTTTCATTAGGTCATTGTTGTAATAAAAACAGCTGTTGACTTTGAGTAAACAGTGTCCTTGTGACTTTTAAAAGATGAGGTTTTTGTAACCTCCTATGTTTGGTTATGGTATAATGATATTTGTATTACACACTATACACCTTTGAACAAGCTACTTTTGCAACTGCATTGACTACTTTAATTTGGTTATATACATTTATGAAGACCAGTAGAGTCTTAGTATTTTAGATGTTTGTCTTCCAGCAATGTTGGAATTTAAAAGTTTATAGCCTCTTGTAGGAACATGACCTGCATTTTCTCTCTCAATATGTAGACAAAAACAGGATGAGTATTAACTCAAGGTAGATTTACAGTGGAATTTTGTGAGTGAGATCTATGTAGGGGTTTAGGGTCAGTAAGTGGGAATGAACTCCTCCCTTTGGGGGCATTTTGCTGTAAAGATCACAGTTTTAGCCCAAATACATGGAGGCCAGGCCTGTAAGATCAGAAGCACAAGGATGATTTTGCAGAATTTTTGCAGAATATTAATTTTGTAAGCTGGTATTAGCCCCATTTGAAGAGTTAATGTCAAAAGACTCTTTCTATGACTTTGGTATAAAAGAGGTGTAATGGTCCAATGGGACTAAATTAGCAAGGATTTCTGACACAACTGATAACTGGACAAGGTTTTGTGTGTGTGTATGGTATTCCTCAAGAGAGCCATTTGTTATCTAGTGAAACTAACAGGTCACACATGTCACCATCTAAATTTACCTCCTTTGCCTAAAATCAGTTGACTTGTTTTATATCACCATTTTCTTACATGAAGCAAATAGTAACCCTCTGTTTGTTGGGGGTAAGATTTTTATTTAAAAATTAAAAATAACAAGACTTCTGCTACAAGATAAATGCTGACAGGTTTTAAATTAACAATTTTTCAGGATTTTGGTCACAAATGTGACTTTCAAAAATGCTCCGCGGTCCCTGTCTGTTTCTAGGTCATGGTAATCTTAAAAGGTTTAAACAATTTTTTGTATAAAAGGGGTTGGTATTGCTTTTGCTTACATTTTATTTTAAATGTGAGAAAAAGCTTCTTTACTTTTTAAGATAAAATTCTGTGAGAATAGTAATAGGTATAGTCCCATTTCACCCTCAGTCATGGTTATTTTGTATTGTTTTATGGATACAGGAATATTTTGATGTCAAATATTGAAGTGGGAACCTAACAAGTTTAAATGTTAGCTTGCTTGCAGGTAAATTTCTGTGTCTCCTTCCCAATTTTTTATTCATATTGAAATAACAATCAGATCCAGTGGAAAGATTGGGAATATAAATTCTCTGGAACAATGGGTAATAGGGATGGACCTCTGATAATTCAAGAAAGCTTGAAATGGAAGGTGAACCTTGAGTGGTTCCCATTTTCATGCCCATTTGTAATGTCATGGTGAGCAGAACCAGCCATCAAGAGCCCATTTAGTTGGCAAAGCATATCAAGGGGGCTTATCTCGATTCTGTCCGAGATACAAATGCAGATCAAGATGTTTGGGATCGGGATGTATTGTGAAAGCTTTCTATAGTTCTCAGAATAATATAGATGAGAAATTTGAGGGATTTGTGTGTTTATTTTGATGTAGTATGGGGTCATCTACTAGTCATAAAAATTTATATATGCTGCAGTCAGCATAATATGGAGGGCTCATTCATTCTAGAAGAAACCTTGTATAAACAAGGATGACTCCTTGGTATAAATACATGTACATGTTGCAGGAAGAGACACAGACAATGACCATAGAGTCAAGGAGGCATATAATTGATGAATATGATATAAAGTAAATACCATTTAAATTGCACACGGAGTGTTGACCTTCACTTTCTTTCGAAAAGGCAAAAGCAGCCTGCACATCGGTTATCTGTTTATATTACATTTGTATATGCATGTCTTAGCTTTTGACCATCTTTATCAAGTATAGATAACCAAACAGTGGTGTTGTCTGTGTTGTGCAGCAATTTACACCAAAGCAAAGCTTTTAAATGTCATTAATACCCCAGCCAAATATGATCCTCTGCTAGCAAAAGTGAAACATGATGGTGAATATTGATTGCATTCAGGTCGTCACCGGGATCGCGTCACCCTCCGACTATACCTCTTAAACGCAGAAAATCAATTTTCATTGATTTCACTTTCATACATTATAAGCCGTAGACACAAGCCACGTCTAATTACTCTATGACTGACAATAGCCTCACTCTATGACAATGACTGTAATTTAGGTTGACAGATTTCTCTTTTTATTTTTAAATATACCTATTTTAATGCAACACATAAGTAACACGTGTGGAAATGACTCTTTGTTTTGAGGGGTTGTGTGGGATGTGTATACTATTACAGAAATTGACTTTATTATATTTTTGGAGCCTTCAGGACTTGTGCATTATTTTGAGGCGATGCCATTTGATTAGGACGGTGTGTGCTGAATTTGATATTTTTGCTTGATTAGATAGAATAGATAGTGTGAGGTGAACTTGTTTTGTTCCTCAAGAAGCTGGAGAAATAGGTCCTCAAGCATGAATTTGAATGAAGTGATATAATACACTGAGGAGACTATAATTAGTTAATTTACTAAAGTTAGAAACAAAAATAGTTGTATGGTTCATGTTTCTTTTGTAAAGCCCTTGGGTAAAATGTTACGAATGAGAAACAACAAAATCCTGTATTGAAATTGAACAGATAAATGATATATTCCTCTATGTGTATTTTCGGTGAAGTGAAAGCTTTTATGACATTATCAAGTTTCTTCTTTTATTTAGGCAACACTTTGAATTTCAACAATCAGAAAATAGCTAGGAACTTGTTCATGAAGTGTGAAAAGTTATGTGAAAATATTAAAAAGGAGAAAAGGATGACTTTTCTTTATAACAGCTAAAAAGGTGGTAAGAAAGAAAAATGAAAATGGTGTGGGTGTCAGTCAAGAATATGCTTTAAATTCATGTTCATACAGATATTTTTTTGTCAAAAAAAGAGACAGAAGAAAACAAATGAGCAGATTGTGCGATGTGTTTCCATGATATTTGAGTCTTTCACAATTTATTATTACAGTACAAGCACAAACTTGTATGTCCAACCATAAGTGTGTGCAGTGTTTTTTCTTGTTTTTGTTTAAAGAAAAATTGTGTCAAATGGAAATAAAATACATAATTAATGCTTAATTAATACTATTCTGAGATTACATATATGTTCCTGATTATAAGGGATATGCAGATAGTATGTAGGCAATGTGAAAACTGATTGCTTTGTGAATTTTTCAGACCTTCAAGTCCCACCTTCAATGACCCACTTTGCTGTTGCTCATGCTTGATAATTTGCAAGAAATAATCAAATTTTGTTGCAGGGGAAGACAACAAATTTAATTTTCTACTGACCTCTGGGCCAACTATCCCATAGAAAAAGTAGAATACTACTAATCAATGAATTTCAAACTGAAGGAATACATTTGTCTTCTTTGTATATACACAGAAGGTGTGGGAGCTTTTATTTTTTCCTGAGCTGCATTGCGTCTAAACTAGACCATAGCACTAATGTGGGAGGGGGATTTTTTGTGGGGTAATAGAGGAAACTGACTAATAGACTGGATCCTGTATCTCTCTCTGAGTGAGATACCCCTTCCTATGCCTGTACTGTTAGTCATGCAAAGAGAGTACATTCTTCAAATGGGTTTGATGAATGTTCATAGCAACTGTCTCATGTGGGATTCCTATAAACGTCTGCATGTACCATTAGTCATGTTACACAAGAGTACAAAACATGTTTGATTATGTACATGTATGTCATAATTTAAAGCCCGAGTTCAAAAGTTATTTTGTACATTAAAGTGTATAGTTCTGATGGACTGTTAAATAGTTCAAGCCAATGATTGTAGAATTACACAAATTGCTGAAAAAATGAACTGAGCAATTACTAAACCAGCGAAATTGGTTGAAAACTGCCTTAAGTTCCTCAAAAGATGATACTTCTCATTAAGAAACCAAAGTTTCTACTCACATGATATCATGAATAGGTATAAACTAGGGTTTGAATCATTTCTTATCCCATTAATTTATAAGTCAATTATTTGATTAATGAAAAAATATGAGTAAAATATTGCCAACTATAATAAATATTGATCTATGGATAATAAATAATGGTTTGTATGTATCAACTCTGCGAATAGATAAATCATGATATTTGTGTTACTAAGATCTTGCATAGAATAGTGAATCTATCCTCAAATCGGCCATTATCCATGGACTAACAGGTAGTGTAAAACATATTACAAAATGAAGTACATGTAGCCAGATTAAATTGTGTAATACTTTTGTAGGTGACATTTGAAGTTAATTGAGATGCAACGCCAGGAAATTTATTCCTTGCCTTTTGTTAGTCAAATTGATAGGTGTGGGAAAGGGTTATCATGCAAGAACCAACTTGCCGAGGTGCATGCCTCTGAGGTGCAGAATATACCCAGTGCAATCTGTTTACGAATCAACTTCATGCAAATTTACAATATCTGTTATAGCCTCTAGTGACCAGGGCGAGACTGTATATCATAATACAAATACTGTTCTCCCTCGTATAGGCTTTTTACACTTGATTTTTTTTTAAACCCCATACTATCCTTAACCCTGGACTATTTTTTTTTTTTGCTGTTCTCATTTGCAGTTTTTTAATATCTCCCTGGCCAGAGCGCTTAGCCCCACCTTTGGTGCGGCTAAAACTGCCTTTTTCCAGGGCTAAAATAATCCTATACTATTGTGGAGTTAGCCCACTTTAGTAAAATGCAGTGTGAACAGAAAGTGGGCTAAGCTTAGTCCGGTACTATCGGTGGAGCTAAATGAGGATTTAGCCCAACCAATCAAAATTTTGCAAGTTTAAAAAGCCTATTTGAATGAAATGATACTAAGGTACATGTGAACACCTGTTTTGTTTTCTTTTCCTTTTTTAATGTTCAAAAATGTTACATTATATTATTTTGTAGGCCTGCACATGTCCATTTGCATTGACTTTTAGTTGTAGTTGGTTTCATATGTCCCTATGCCAAACATATTGCAACTACCATAACATTAGATTCATTAGGAGATAATGCCCCCATTCCATTCTTGCTTTTAAATTAAACCCAAATTGCAAAAGGCAGGCCATTCATTAGTGTTCATGCAGTCATGTATTAGTGAGTAGTGTGCTGTGCTGAGCATATGGATCTGAACAAAATATCAATTTCTACACACTGACTATGGGACGACATATATTTAAGTCGTTTGGGGAGTACTTGCATGCGTATCCGAAAACCTGTACTGACGCAAACTCTAATTTCCCCTCAAAGATATTGATCAATGTGAGATTCCCTCTCCATCTCTATCTCTCTCTCCCCCTTCCTCTTCTTCTATTTCTCTCTTCCCGTCTTTCTCCCTCCTCTCTCTCTCTGTATATCCTTCCCTACTGAGGATGTGCGCTCTCTACTGAGTGCATATGGCATTGATAGAATGTTCTGTGTACACATTTTGGATGTGAACATAGAAAAGCAGTATTCTGTGATTCAAATACAGATGAAAACACAAATTGGTGTTTGCCAAGAAGGAACCAGTGGAGGGCTTATTAAAGCCTAACCACCAAAAAGGACACACTTTCCCATGTTTTGGTAGAAAATCAATTATGAATTGTCATAGAGAACAAAATTCGTTTTGGAACATCAAAAAATATAAGAAGTAATTATTGATTTCCCCTTAAATATCAGGGAGTAAATTAACTCCCTGATCTATACTTTCTGATTCATTATTTTTGCAGTTGTTATATTGGAGAAGTTGATATTTTATGGAGATACATTGCTCTATCACCAAAGGGGTTTACCGGGTACACCCATGAAGGGCTGGTAACATATCAACATTACAATAAAATTAGTCTGTATAAAAAATGATGCTATTCATTGATATGCTAATAAGCCTTCAGCACTAATTTGTATGGATCCAGCGTATTGTATTTTATTGTTATCTCTTGTATGTGACCAACCCTTTAGTAATGGTATGGGTTAAAGGTAATATTTAGTTTTGGTAAGCCCTCCAAAACTTTTCATCAGATTTATTGGATTTTTTTTTGATAAATAAGAAGATACTAGCAAAACAAAGATGCTTTGCAGATTTCACATCCTAAAGTGGCATATTATTATTTGAAAAAATGAGTGGCAAAAAATAATTTAGGTACCCGGTCAGGGATATAAACTCCCAACAGCTTCAGCGTGCACTTTACACCACACACGCATTCAAAACCTATTCATAATGACACGCATGCTATTTTCGTGCGAAGCCTCAAGATTGTTGTGCAGGGAGCCGTTGGGGTGGAAAGGTCCTAGCGTAGGGCAGTATATTGCGGTGATCTAGCGTTCCTTACATATATTTACGGTAAAATTCACCGGATATCATTGATGATATACCAAATGATCTCTTACAAACATCTGTTGATACATGGAAAACAACATGAGACTATATTTAACACGTTTCTTTCCAGCTTCCTTTTTGCTACCAAAACTGTACATGAGTTTTAATAATGCAAGCCCATCTTTTCCCCCCTCCTTGTATTCTTAGATTACCACCGGGCTTCACACAACTCCATGATCTTAGACATCTCACCCTGAATGATGTCTCCTTGGAGAGTCTCCCACAGGACATTGGCAGGTAAGACATTAACCGCATCTGCTCTGCACATACCATGTCTGATCAGTGTAGCCCTAATATTAATACTAGTCCTGATATGGTTAAGAGGCAACCATTTGTGGACAGAACTGTACATATATACAACAAATGAATAAATAACACAGGAACAAGGTAGTCCTACCCATTTACTTCACCTGTGTTGGGAGAGGCAAATGAAGATATTTCATCTGACTAAAGAGTTGGGCAAAGATAGGAATGCTTGACCTCTAGATTGAAAGTCAAGTGAATGTACCACTATACCACTTTTAGGCTTTCTAGACTTTATTTTTTTCACCCGTACTATCCTTAAACCCGGACTATATTTTTTGCTATTCTCATTGGCAGTTTTAGTCATGTACTATCTCCCTAGCCAGAGCGCTTATCCCCATCTTTTGACATTTAACTCCACATTTGGTGGGGCTAACCCTGCTGTTTTCCAGCGCTAAAATAGTCCCGTACTATCTTGGAGTTAGCCCACTTTGGTAAAATGCAATGTGAACAGAAAGTGGGCTAAGCTTAGTCCCGTACTATCGGTGGGGCTTAATCCTCGTTTAGCCCCACCCATAGTACGGGACTAAGCAAAATTCTGCGAGTGTAAAAAGCCTATTAGTTGCCTCCCATAATCCTACACACTGATACCAAGGAAGACTACCCACAATCATCTACAAATTTAACACATTTTTTTTCTTCAATTTAAATCATTTTGAAATGTAAATAGTGCCTTTAACCAATAGACATGAAATTATTTGTAATGAAGCGACACTTTCATTTGGTTCTTGCAGCTGGGAAGGATGTAAGATATTCATATACCGTTAGTGTAAAAAAAAAACCAACTCATATATTATTGATCACTATGTGAAGTGTACACACCTTTCATTCCACCCCCAATGCAGTCTCATGGGGGAATTGATTGCCCCATGCATAATTCTGATTGCACCTCGATTGCTGTATTAGCCTCATTCACACTTGGCCAACTTCATGCGTAATTTTGTGCTTGAAGAAAGGAAGTGGGAACGTAGTCTCTGTGGAGCAGCTTGTGCTTGTCTGTTATTCTAGTTTTTTTGAGCATGCAAATGAAGATTGCTTTAGATAACCATAAAAGTTTGATGAAGGTTTTACTGACCTATCAAGAAATAAGGCAGGCAATATAACATTTGACATAAGAAGTTGGGTTATTTTGAATAGCTGAATGAACTTCTTGTCTATTTATTAGCAAAGGAGAAATCTTGTCATTAATGGAGTACCTCATGAAAAATTGAACTTTCATGAATTTGGAATAATACACCATTATGAGATAAATAACAATTTCCCATCGGTCTAATGTAGTATCCTCTGCGATATTGCAAGCTATGTTTTTATTTCAGACCAGGTCTGTTTCAGTGGGCGATAGGTTCGTGCTTCCTGAACAGGCGTTATTTTAACTGCCCAATCAAAATTCACGACTGGCTGCATATCACAAACAGCCCGGAGGTCTCTCTCTTTCCAATTGCGCTGTAGCATCATAACTCGGCAAGCTCGCAAAAGCACTCTTTTTTAGCTTTTCATTTTGTATTGCACATCAGAAAAACAAATATCGGTCTTTGATGTTTTCATAGTAAGGAGAGGTGAATGTGAATTGATTGTTTTTGCCTTATATGCCATGAGTATTATGCCAATAAAATGGGTTTAGACCAGACCATACCATTTTTACTATTGGAAAATAAATATATTCATGGTGAGATGAAGAAAGAGAATGGTTTAAGGGATGAATAAATTTCTTTGACATAAAACCTTGAAAACATGAAAGTATTATATAACTTATAATCTACATAGTACTTTGCGCTATTTTCTATTAAATAGCAAAGTTGGTATCAAATAGGATGACACTTCATTAACACAAATATAGCATTTCAGAATAAGGTGAAATTTAAATCTGCAGCTAGGTTAGAAAATTAGAATGGATTCTTTTAATTTTTAAAACCATATATAGAGGCAAGATGAAATTGATGCCATTTCAAGACGTTAAAAGCAAAGGAAAAAGAGAATTCTTTCACTTTGATACCATATAGGCAAGAGATGCTCCAGAGTGAAGGCCATATTGTTGTCCTACATTGAGTATGCAGGTCATCTAAACCTACATGTATGTGTGAAAGATTGTGCCTTGATCTTGTGTGATACAGGTAGGGTACCCTTGAGAGCGTATCATGGCGGTGGGATGTATACATGTATATGCATGGGAGGAGATCTCATGCCGTATTGAAGACATCATCCGGATGTATCGTCTGTTTGGAGCCAGAAGGGTGGGTGTTAAATCTGTGTTAAAGTATATGAGTTAACGCCCTTCTGACTTCAAACAGACGATATGTAGAATAGGAGTACACAGTGTTGGGGTTTTTTCAGAAGGGGGGGGGGGGGTGGTAGAGGGAGGTGAGAGTGAGCTGGGAGGACTGGATGAGTTGAGATGGATGGATTGAACTGCTGTTCAGAGAAAATTGGGTTACAAAGGAGTGATAGGTATTTGTAGACAGTTGAATCAGTAAGATATTTTTAAAGAGAAAAATAGCAAGGAATATGATATCTTGAAACATCATTTAGCTACATGTATGTTTGCATCCAGGGGTAGCTTTGGAGGGGGTGTGGGGGTGTGGAAACCCCCTATGCAAAATCTGATGTTGGCAAATTTCCAGCCTTTTTTTTTTTGGGGGGGGGGGGGGTGGGCGGAAGATGATGTTGTTAGTTTTATTGTTGTTATTGATAAGTTATGAGCGAATGTGGTCCAACATCCCCCATTCACATGGTCTAGGTAGGTACACCCCGTTTTGCATCAATGCCCATCCCTGCTCTAACTCCCAAGAATTTTTAGGAGTGTCTCCAGACTTGGAGCGTACATGCCATGAACATGTAATACAGGCAGAAATCACATTAGCGCATCCTTAGAATAATACAAGTGAGATGGCATCAGTAACTTAATCCCACCAAGCTCAGTAGATTTGACGTGACAGCCAACCCATAGGTCAGAAAAGTCAAACTTGATGTGTGCCAACCAAACAATATTTATGTAAATAGCCTCCAAATCCTGCATTGCAAAGGCAACAGGAAAGGAGAAGAAAAAGTTTTGGAAGGGAGAAAAACATTGTTGTACGATAGCAAAACAAATATACAGGAATACATAGTGATATCTCTAGAAGGCTGTAAAACAGCACTGATAATCACAAAAGAAGCTGGTAACCCGCCCCAATCCCCTCAAAAAAAAAAAAAAAAAAAAAAATGTTTGTAGAATTGCTCAAAGGGAAAGCTCCTGTGAACAAAAAGTACCATTATACATTGTTACATGATACTTGTAAGTACATGTATATCTTTTTTCTCTCTCAAATAATTTACAAGACTGATATACATTTGCAAAGCCTGCAGCTCCATCCTTGTTTACCTGTATTCTTGTCAATCTCCTTAAATCTTGCATCAAGTACAATGCACAGTATCATACAATTAAAAGGAAGGAAAAGTGGATGAGGTGGGGAGAATATTAGTATCTACTGGAATGTTCAGGTGGGAGTGTGAAAGAGAGAAAGAGAGAAAGAGAGAGAGAGAGAGAGAGAGAGAGGAAACTGTGAGGAGGGGAGTATTGAATAACAAGTGGATAGGCTGTGTGAGGTGGATGGTGATATGTAACAACAAATCTGGAAAAGTGTTGAAAAGGTCATCTTCATTATATATGCAGGAATTTCTAAATTTAGCAAGAAGGGAGAGAAAAGTGGGACACACTGCATGAAAATATGATTATCAGTATAAACATGTACATGTATAAAATGTACACTGTTTGTCTTACTTAAAAAGGCACTACTCTGATATCTAATGCAGTCTTGCTTGTGTCATTAATGTATATTATCGACAGGTGTAGATTTTCTTTAACAAAATTTTTTTTTTTCAAATAGTGTCCTAGTAACATATTCCAGTCATATCTCAAATCATTTTATCGTCTAGATTGAGACGGATCTGTCTTACAAAAATTTGATGTTTTATTGTATTGAATGTGAAATTTATATAAGGCTGAATGTTTAATTTGTCATAAAACTTTTCACCAAATTCATAGTGTTTTTTCCCGAAAAAAACCACCTTCACAATGAAAGATGAAATGTAGAAGTACCAGCATTTTAATCAGAAAAATGTTGTGATACTTTTTTTAATGACTTTTTGCATCTTAAACATTGTTGTTGAAAGCATTAGCTATTTCATTCTGTGAATGTGTGTTATCATTGTAAAATGTGCTTGAATGCAGAAAACACTTAAGACAGCAATCATCTCAGGAGTGTTGACACTCACATCAGGCGATTGATTCAAAGACATCTTTCTTTTCTCTGCTCCTCCTCTTTCTCCTTCTTCCTTCAGCTACTTGTAAAGAGCTTCCACAGGCGTCCAATTAGTGAGAGTTTGTTTGAGCTTCTGGGTTTGTCTCCCCTGTAACACTGCCCCATCTACTCCAATTCCAGTCAGCATAGAAGTGAATTTGTAGAATTGAAATCTCAGTGCAGTTCTAGCATGGCTGCAAGTCATGTTATACTGTTGCTTTGGTGGAAGAGTGAAGAGATCTGCACCAAATGCTCATCTGGATTTCTCAACACAATCTTGATTTATATAGGGTAACTTTTCCCTTAGGGCTGTGCTGGAGAATGTTATGTGTAAGTTACATGTACATGCTTGTTCATACCAAATGGAAAATGTATATATTTAGTTGTTTGGTGTACATAGTGTATGGAGAATTTGCCCAAAATGCTATCGATCGTTAAGTAGACCCGTTTGGCCATTCATGAGGTTCTCTTTTTTTGTAGTGATCACAGCTTTCCACATTAAATTTTTGTATAATATCTGATTTTATCTAAATTTTCACTTCAATCTTTAAGAAAATGTTTTCATACTTTGTGGAATTGCCCTCAAAATTTGCAGTATGAATCACTCACTACCATTGTACACTGTACTTGTACTTGTATGTATGTCAGTTGGTTTAGGTGACCAATTTCCACTTAAGTTGAAAGTTAAGAATGTTATTATTTCCTTTATTACAGTGACATTCACCTTTGTTTACATTGGAGGAAATCGAATCAGTGTAGGATGTGATTCAAAATTGCGTGGGCTTCAAATTAGTAGGTGTCATCTTTTAAAAAAAATGTTATGGCAGTCAAATTTGGGAAGAAAATATGTCGACATCACTAAAATTCTGTTGAATATTTCTTTTTAATCAGACTTTGGGTGTACTCTTTTCTTAAAATGCTAGGTTGAATGACTGAATGCATGATCATTATTCATTTGTTTGTTGAGGTTGCATGTTTCACCAAGTTTGAACCTTGTTTTGTTTACACTCATGCAGCACATTCCTTGTTATTGAATAAAGGACAATTCATGAATACAATTCTTTTTGATATTGTATTTGTAGGAAGTCCTCAGGGAAATTCACCCTGTTCAATCTGTCAGTTTGTTTTACGAACTGGCAATTATTCAAATTTTGGTAAATTTTCAGATATATTGTTTTTTATACATTATTTAGTTTGAGTACATGTGCAAAAAAAGTGTTATATTAACTTCCTCTTTCCATGATATTTCATAGATCTCTCTTGAAATTGTATCTTACCATTTAATAGTTATGAACTACTAAAGCCCCAGAGGACTGCTTTAAATTAAACATCGTGATAAACATTAAAGCTGCTGGCACACTAAATTAAACTGAACGTTTGTAATGTCTAAATAATGACTATGCATAATTGAAGAGCTCTTGGAAATCCACAGACCTGTTAATATGGGTATATGATTTGACTGGGCACTGGTAAAAGTATCTCTATCCACTTCCTACATGTACATGGCTATGTCAAAGGCATAATTTGAACTCCCAGAGGTCGAGAGGTCAGGAAAGTGCTAACCTAATTAGTAGCTTGTCAGGTTATCAGACCATTGCAGCTGAATGGCTTTATAATATATACTTGTAGCTACTGTGTGTTGTTTAACCATATCTGATTACAGTACTTTGAACCCTGTTGGGGTCAACACACTTTCAGATCAGTGACCAGACTGTTTTTGCCCAGTGTTTATTTTTAGGAGATATGGATGGAAGGAAGGGATATTATGTGAAGTCTGAGCCGATTGATCGGTTAGTGAAGGAAGTATCTAGTCCATCTGCTCAATACTGTACATTATTAGCATTTCCATTTTATAAATGTTGATCAGGCATCATAGTCAATATAGTACGTCTGCATGCATCACTGCCTTCTTTCTCAAACAAGTTTATTCACATATAATTTGCACTTCAGGAACATAGCTTTCAACAATGCTTTTAACTATTAGGATTCTGCTTAAGAATCTGTAAGAATATGTAGGGTCTCATGTCTGGCTTAACAACATACGGCTGGCTTGCATACTTGTGGGTCATTTCCCCCATTAACCATCATACAGCTTACTTTAAACATTTGCAGGTCATGGACTCCCCTCTCCCACCCCCCCCCCCCCCCCCCCCCCCATATGGAGGCAATTTTATAAGCCTGTGTCATTATGTACTAGGATTTTACAAAATATTTCATTTATTTACCCAACTATCACTTTCTTCAATAAAGAAAAAGAAATGATGTAAGAATGAAAATATTCTTTATGAAGCTGAAGTTTGACCATATAAACATCAATCATCTGTGTAGTGAGAAAGATCCTTGATGTATAGCAGAGAGACCCCTGGGAGAAATATTGATGAGTGTCTATTAGTATTGTTTTACACTATGCTGCCTGAGATATGATGCAGTTCCTCACTGCTGACTGTAGCTTCTGGAATTGTGTTTTGTAGATTGCAGAAACATCCACCATCAACTGCATCTATCACAATTTTGGAGGATTGACAATTTAAGAACATTCCCACACTGATAAAAATGCATGGTGTTTTTAAATACCTGTGTTCACTTCCAATCTTTGTAGTATTATGCACTCACATTGCATGAGGACTGTCTGGAGCTCATGCATGGTCTGCTGAATGCCAGACGGGGATAAACTCCAATATCATTTTACATGTAGTTAACCCGTTGGCTAGTGAATTCTGTAACTCTCATAGGCTTAATACAGGAGCAACCCGGTTCCCGTAGTCTATGGGTTAAAGATAAAGTTGAGTTCTGGTCATGCAATTAAATTGTGAAAGAAACTGTCCGGAAGCAATTGGAAAAGGTTGATCATGTCTAAATAAGGATTGGTGTATACTGTGAGGGTTTGGAATCATCAAAATGATGAGAAATCAACCCAGACTCGCTCAAAAGCACATGCACCGCACACAGAAATGGGTATATGGGACTGCACACAGATGTGGCATGAATGTTCAGCCCAAACACTTCAGCTACATGTATTTTCGTCATATTTTGAATATAAGGGTATTTGAAGAGAAATCCTTTTCAGGGGACATTTATACTAAGATGTTCTTCCAAACTGACATAAAAGTAATAAGAAAGCTCACAAATTATTTTTCAACTTTTCCAGAACTCAACCTTCCCTTTAATGCTCTCCTGGCTCTCAGACGATATTCTTGATGAGACATTCATGTTTACTCACTGTGGAGTTTGAAATTTTTGACTCCTGTGATAATTTATAGGAATATTATTGGGAATTTCTATGCTCTCTACATGTAGGTATCTTCAGAAGTTAGATCAATTAAGAGTGGATGTACATGTACATGTAGGTTGTCTAGTTGAACTCAAGTGGAGTGGTCTAGATCTCTTGATGAATAAATCACATGATTTTTTCCCCTAGTGAATCTGCTTTTTCTATTAGATTTGATTGTGTATTCAAGTTTAATTGCATCAACTGAAGGAATTGTGTCATATTTACATGTACTTCTGACACTGTGACTTGCACTGTACAAGATTCTGGCGAAGGAGAATGTTCTTGGTTATTTACAAATCATGTAGGTAGAGACGTTCTAATCCTGGCACTGAATGTCACATTAATTACAGGGCTTTGTCTAACGAGGGTACCTGAAGAAGAAGACACCTGATGTGAAGAGTGTAGTGAAGGAGAGTGACAGGGCATGCTTTTACTCATGAAATCTTAGTTTCTATTGAGGAGATGGGAGGGGGGGGGGGGGGGGGAAGAAAAAAAAATAGAGAGATAGCTAGAGAGATGAAGGAGATGAAGGAAAGGAACATAGAAGAGACAGAGAGAAAGAGAAAAAAATAGAAAGACAGAGAGTGTGGTTGTAGTACATTGTAAATGTCATGGATTTGAGACATAAATTTCTCTTTTCTGCTGATGTTTTGGTATGTCCAATGCCACCATTGTTCTTGCTATATTGTTATTAAGACCAAAGAGACCAAAGAAACCAGGCAAGATACATGTAGGCTAGAAGACACTCTTAATGTGGCCTGTCACCTTTAATGTGGATTGGATACTTTGTGACTTGGATGCATTCATGTATAATTTCAATTTCTGCTTAAGGAAGAGTACCTTACATGTAAATAAAACAAATGGTACCTGAGACACTACCTTCCTTCCTTCATCTTTCCAAGAAAGGTAACGGTAGTGTTGTCAAGTTTCATATTAACTGCAGTTATTTTATTGCCTTTTGATGATCTCTTTGCATGCAGTATGTCCAACCTGGTAGCCATGGAGCTGAGAGAGAACCTGCTGAAGGTCCTACCAGATTCCCTGTCCTTCCTGGTCAAACTAGAGACCCTTGATCTAGGGAGCAATGAGCTGGAGGAACTCCCAGAGACTCTCGGAGCACTACCCAACCTCTCAGAACTCTGGCTGGACTGTAATCAACTCACCATCCTTCCACCGGTAAGTTCCATTGTGACCTGACATTAGTTCTGGCCACATTTTTCTAGGCTTTATTTCATGAAAGATATAGAGTTAAGGTTAGGGTTAGGTGTTGGGGTAGTGTAGGAAATTAACCGGGTGCAAATATCGTTGGTGCACATGTTGGCGGCAATTGCCCTGCTCTTTATCTTGGCAAAGATTGTGGTTGCAGTTGGGTTTTAGGTTAGGTTTAGGTTCGAATTAGATATAGTATTTGGTAGAGGGTTGAAGTTAGGAATTGGGTTTGCAGAAACAGAGCAAATGTAGTCCATACAAAGAAGAACATACTGTAACATCAAAGACATCATAAATTCACAGGGCTTTTCACCATGTTTCTTTGAGTATTAAAGAGTTGTTTAAGATACACCACTGTTCTGTAATGTGTTTGTTGTCTTGTCTTGTCTTGACTTGACTTGCAGGAGATTGGAAACCTAGGAAACCTAACCTGCCTCGATGTGTCAGAAAACAACCTACAGTGTTTACCTGATGAAGTAGGGGGTCTACAGAGTCTTACAGATCTCACGTTGTCACAGAACTGCCTGGAAAAATTACCTGAAGGAATCGGTAAGTAAAAAGGATAGACCTAACATTTGAAAGACCTTAATCCTGCATAGAACTGCACTGAGTAGTAGAGACTAGAATTTCATAGATCTCAATTCATCGCAGAATATCCTTGAGAAGATCGCAGAATATCCTTGAGGAGCTCGCAGAGAGATGTAGAAAGTAACAAGGGTAGGCCTAGAATTTGTAGAAATCACTTTCTTTCACAGAACTGCCACAAAAAAAAACTATTAGTGGGAATTAGCAGGCAACAAAGATAGGCCTAGAACTGAAAAACGTCATTCTCTTCCAGAACTACCTTCAGAAGTTCCTATAGGGAAGCCGTAAGGTTAGACAAATCCTGTTCAGAGATGCTGTGATAGATAGTGGATGAAGCTTTCTGTGCGTAATCGAAAGCACCCATATATGTATATAGTCAGCCCAGTCGACAGTTTCACTGTTTCCTTTCACAACACATCTAGCGTTGCTAAACAAACCCTGTCAATCAGTGTTGCCTCTATCCAAGAGTAGGCAGAGACAGGAGTTCTTGTGAATACACTAATCTGAACTTTTTATTTTTTATTTGAAGATTACTTTTTACTCTTTTACAAGAAAGCTGATGACCTTAGGATGCATTCACAAAATTTGAGCAAAGTTGCAAATGTGGGGAAAAACAAAAGGGGCCCTACTAGATTTGACAATCCCTTTCTATTATTAAATTGCATTCTGCAACTTGGAGGCATCGGTATTGACCTGCCTTTCTAGGGCAGAGTAAACAGTAGCACATTAAATGAAGCACCCTAAGAATGATTAAGTTAGGCCTGTTGTTATAAGAAGTCTTTTTCAATTAAAACGTAATGCAAATTCCAAAAACTGCACACAATATCTAAAACAGTTCTGTCATTTCTTTAGATTAAAATCATCTCCTAAACTATGCATTGCAAAAACAATACAAAGACAAATTTATTTGAATAAAAGTGAATTCCATGTTGTGTCACAGTGATGTCAATATATTATGATTTTATTGAATTACGAAATGCAAATGATTCATGAATTTCATCCAATATATGGGACTAATTTCAGTGATCATTTTGCTCAGTTACCTTCCATATTTTGTGTAAAGCACGTGTTGCATTGTTTGGGTAGCTTTAGTACATGATGCGGTACATGGCAAAAGTTAATGGAAAGGTCTTTTGACCATGCCCTTTTAATTATGCATGTCCTGTATTATCATTTTGTTTTTGTTCGTCTGGATCATTAATGAGACAGACAGGTGGCCACTAAATCTTGCTGTGCCTATGATGCTAATAGGCTTTTCTTGTTGTATAGAATCATGCCAGATAAAGTAAATCTGTGAGATCCTTTCACATGAGTATGGAATCTCTGTGTTAATGTGTGCTTTAAAGATCACATTGCAAGCAAATCACAAATATGGCAATTAATGTATCACTAGAAACTGGGAAGCTTACAGATGGCAATCGTATAAGTTTTATGTCAACTGCGTATCTGATGATTATAAAAACAAAATAAATAAAAGCTCTTCTAAGCATCTGGAATATCCGAGGATTCGCCAGAAATATAGCGATGTTTTGATGTCGTCACACTAGGGATCGATCCTGCTTAAGCAGACGACGTCCTATAATGAATGAACGTAATTGCAATGCAATTATTTATCAAATTATAAAGAGTTTGGTATATTTAACATGACCTTATTTCACACCATTCTAAAAGGGAAAGTGAAACTGATTCTGATAACTAAAACCGTTTGATTGTAAATACACAGGAGAAGGGTCATTTTCAAATTGAAAAGCCCTCCGAATAATATCACAGATTGTATTCGTTCCCTCTTGAAACGCCGAACATGCCCCGGTGCAAGCAGCTGAAAATACAATGGCGTCTTATTTTGTTTACAAGTGACTGATTCCTTTATTTTTTTAACGCTGCATTTTTCATCAAAATAATACCATACACGAAGTTAAGAGTGAGGCAACAGACTAACATTAAGACTGACGCTAGTCAAGTAAGAGAAATAAGTGAAGAGGAGATGACAAAACAGGCACTGAAAAATGTGTAAGATGTTATGGGACATCGTCTGCTTAGACAGGACTGGTCCTTCGTGTGTCGTCACACATCTCAGCATCGTTCAAGGAGCTCTTCAGCTGCTATATCGGGGGCTGTATTTTACCGTTTTATAATTGATAATAATCATTAATTCAAATGTTTCCAAGCGTTGAATTTGGATAACCTTGTATAATTTATGCCATCTATGCAATAATAAGTATTAAACCAATATTTATTTTGATGGAATTTTCTTGCAATGTGATCTTTAAACAGCAAACTTCCTACCTACCTATGGGGGGGGGAGTTGTTTTTATGTTGAAAATGTGATATTATTTTTTCTTTTTCAACACCTTTATATTGATCCTGCTCCAGTCAATTTCATAATTGAAAGAATACGTCACAAGCATCGATAGAGTCAAAGTATTTTGAAAAGCAAAAATGCTTGTAACAAAAGAAAATACATGTATGCTCAAACATAGAGATGACTTGTGAAAAGAAATACCTAAGGCAAAAAGAATCAAATGGCTTTTGTATAAAAAATATTCATTAAAAGTAATATTTATTGATTCAAGTCAGACTTGCACATAGTAAGACTGCTCAGGGGAAACAAATGAACTAAAATAAAACAAAATGGTATTTTATGTTCCAGTAGTCACTACGGTCAGTTTACCTGTGTTTTCAATATCCTCCTGATACAGGGGCATACTCAAAGGCAGTATCATGGAAAATCAATGCCTCTACCTTCTAAGTCCATTCAGGAGGCCGGGTTGTTTGTGTGGATAACACCGCAGGCCGTATTTGGCATTTCACTTGCAGAAAGGGATCAGTGGGATATTAGGAAGAAATAAAGTGTGAAATTGGGACATGCTGTAGAAGACTGAGGGGAATCGTCAGAAACATGTGTAGGGGAGATGAAGAAACTGGGGATTAAAAAAAGAACGGTGGATAGGAGGCAGCCGTCTTTCTTTCTGGGAATGATGAGCAAATAAGAGAGGCTTTGGGCAATACGGGAAGGCTTGCAGGGTGGATTGTGTTCTGATTAGTTTTTTTTAAGCAGTAGGAAGTCTGCATGTCCCTGATGTGAACCTAGTAATAATTTTATCTGGAAGTCCCCATGCTCCGATCTTAAATTGTACCAATCACCAAAAAATATTTTGCTCTGTATGTTAGGGGTTCCATGTCGCCATACTATATTCAAAATATGAGCTTTAAATGTTGATTCTATCAAGAGATGTTACAGCAAGTTTTATACCCAATCCTTAAGCATTACCGCGACTTGTGAGAAGACTAGTCGACGCATCTGTACCTGCTCGCATAGAATAAGGGCCCGCATGAAACCGAACTCGGAGTTGGGTTCCGCACAAGAGGGCTATATGTTTTCCTTTATTTCCGAAATACTCCTTATAAACCGTTAACCCATAGAAGGCCAGATAAAAGTGTTTTGAGGTTAATTTTATAGTACATTCTAGCTGTACACAAATTATTTTTTTAGATGATTGGTACACTTAAACTGGTCATATTGTTTGTAAAGATGTTTTGCAATTATGTTATCATATGTCATCTGGAGAAATTAACTGCAATATTTTATACTGAAATGGTTTTGTTTAAGTGAATGCATGCAGCAGTATATCTCTATAAACACATTTGAAGGTGATTTATGCTACGTGCTATAGACTGAGTTTGAAAGGTATTCGATTGATGAAAATTAAATTGAATTGAAAGCAATTAAAATGGTTATCTTTCAATCAGAATTCACTCTCACAACCTTGCCTCAGAATTTTTGATTCCTGTATATATAAGAATGAAAAACAAATATTTGCATGGAATTGACCTGGTTATTGTATCACACTTTGTACACAATGTGAGCATGGTTGTAAAATTCATCTGCTTGTTGAATAAATATTGTTATTTTTTAGTAAATTATTTCCGCCTGACGAGGTGACCCTTCCTTTCTTGTATACTGCATATTCAGTAATTTCTCAATCTCTTCATCTGTGTTAATTTGGTTAGATTCAATATACATGTACATGTAGCTTTCTGTAATTTCATACATTTTCACTTAACTGGTACAATGTAACTACATTGTGGAATGTGCATTACTGACTTGACAGTAGATTGACCTTTCCTTTCCTGTCTTTGTTTTCGTTTTTAATTCCAGGTAAATTGAAAGAGCTGAGTATCCTTAAAATCGATCAGAACAGACTTATTAGCCTGACACCTGCCATTGGGAGGTAAGTCTCATTCCAGCGTAAAAGAATTTGTTCATGAAGCCTTAGTGAAAGTAGGTCGTAAGCAATAACATTCATTAGCTGATCAATGTTTCAATCTTGAATTGATTTAAATGTCTTTGGAATTTAGGATTTGACGTTGCCTTTTTGTTTTTGTGCATTTCCTTCTTTTTTGGGGGGTGGTAGGGCTTTAGGTTGAGGGTGATTGATTGCAAAATAACAATTCAAATTAACTATTTCCTTTAGCCATTAAATTAAAGTCATATTTGGTTAAAAGCAAATGCGCCATCTATTTATTTACTTTTTCTATTCATTAATTATTTTTTAATAATATATTTATTAGTTTACTTTGATTTTCATTCATTTTTCATTAGAGGTGATTGTGTACAGTTTTGCTACATTTAACCTGTGAAACAGATGGAAAACAATGTTTATTGAAAATCAAGAATCCCACACATGTACTTACGCAGGCTAGCTAATCCGCTCCTCTACTAGTGTTGCAGCTTTGTGATTACTTGTGCATGACATGAATAAACTTCTAAAGGTTGCTGGTTTTCCTTGCATAAAACATCATAATGCTGCACAGAGAATAGATCTGTATGATAGATATCATTGCTGTAAAGTCCCTTTCAAACTGAATACTCATCTTCATTTTTAGTCAGTTTATTAGTTATTTCCTTTATTTTCAATATAAACCATTATTTAATGAACTCATGGCAGATAACAAATTGAATTTTCCTTATAATCATTTTCAACATGACATTTTTAGTCAGTTTATTAGTTATTTCCTTTGTTTTCAATAAGCATTATTCAATGAACTCATGGTACATGTAGATAACAAATTGAATTTTCCTTAGAATCATTTTCAACCCAAATAGATTTTTAGTGCTCGTTTTGCCTTCTATCCTAACTTGTAATTGCATTTCCGAAAGTTAGGGTAAGCTTGCTTGTTTTTGTCTTCTTAATGTTTTGAAATACTAATGCAAGAGTTATATAAATATGATCTCTATCCTTTCTTGGGGGTACGATACCCTGATTCTCTGTGGAATGTGGCTTTTGATCTTTAACCAGCTCAAATGATAATGCTGTTGAATATGGTACATGTAATTGCCCTGTAGCTTTAAAGTTGCAATCAGATGAAAATTAAACTTTTTAAAAAAATTTCTGTTTCAGTTGTGAAAACATGCAAGAACTCATCCTGACAGAAAACTTATTACAGGTGAGTTGACTGTGTCTTTGTTTACAATGTTTGAGACAGTGTGACAAAATATTGTTGTAAGATACAGGTATGTAGATGCTGTCAGATGATTGTGAAGAAATCTTGAAGGACAATTTTTGCAAGACAGATTTTAGAAGACAGGTTGTGAAAAGATATAATTGTATGACGCTGTTGTGTAATGTTGTAAAGACAATGTTTTTAAGACAATGTTGTAAGGACAATGTTGTTAGACAATGTTTATAAGACATTGTAAAGGCAATGTTGTAAGTCAATGTAAGAATAATGTTGTAAGACAATGTTTTACAAGACAAAGTTACAATACATTATTGAAGGACATATTAAAAAGATGTTATTATGAAAATGTTGTAATGTTATTTTGTAGTCAATGTTTTCATGGTAGCGTTGAGTAGAAAATGGAGATGAAACAAAGGGTAACACTAATAAATATAGCTTTGCTCTGTCACATATAGGCTAGATGCCAATGTATGGCAAAAATGTTGTTAGACAATGTTGTAAGACAATGTTGTAAGGACAATGTTGTAAGACAATGTTGTAAAACAATGTAACAACAATGTTGTAAGATAGTATGTAAGACAATGTTGTTAGACAAGGACAATGTTGTTAGACATGTTGTAAGATGTTTTACAAGCCAAACTTTCAATACATTATTGTAGGACATTGTATTTGTTGTAGAACACATGTTATTATGACAATTTTGTAATGCTATTCTGTAGGACAATGTTGTAATGCTATGCTGTAGGACAGTGTTGTAATGCTATGCTGTAGGACAGTGTTGTAATGCTATGCTGTAGGACAATGTTTCAGGGTAGTGTTGAGGAGACAATGGTGAAAGAAAATGGATATGAAATAAATACAGCTCTCCTCCCTCACATATAGGCTAGATGTCAATGTATATAGCAGAAATTATAGTAGAATTTGGCATTATACTTAGGTTTACCTATTATTGTGTGAAATGTAAATTTATTACCCATATTTACTTCCAATATGTCAGAACAGACTGGGATTCCAAGTTTCTGAGAGTCCAAAGTCTGCACGAAGGGTCATGACATTTTCAGTCAAGAGGCCAAAACAAAGAGCAGCTGTTTCTGCTTTGACATGACATTTTTGTGTCTTT
Source organism: Heliocidaris erythrogramma (assembly GCA_025617745.1). Lineage (NCBI taxonomy): Eukaryota > Metazoa > Echinodermata > Echinoidea > Camarodonta > Echinometridae > Heliocidaris > Heliocidaris erythrogramma. The sequence goes on from CM046856.1 coordinate 17,330,228, forward strand.
TGCCTAACACAGGAAAGGGTGTCTAGGCCGATAGGACAATCAAAGCACCATATGATGTTATCATCATCACAATTACTATTACAGGAATAAGATACAGTAGTTTTAATAGCATACATTGGAAGTTAAGGAGAGAGAAAGAGAGAGAAATCTCCTTTACATTACTCTTACAGGAATAAGATACAGTAGTTTTAATAGCATACATTGGAAGTTAAGGAGAGAGAGAGAGAGAGAGAGAAATCTCCTTTACATTACTCTTACAGGAATAAGATACAGTAGTTTTAATAGCATACATTGGAAGTTAAGGAGAGAGAGAGAGAGAGAAATCTCCTTTACATTACTCTTACAGGAATAAGATACAGTAGTTTTAATAGCATACATTGGAAGTTAAGGAGAGAGAGAGAGAGAGAAATCTCCTTTACATTACTCTTACAGGAATAAGATACAGTAGTTTTAATAGCATACATTGGAAGTTAAGGAGAGAGAGAGAGAGAAATCTCCTTTACATTACTCTTACAGGAATAAGATACAGTAGTTTTAATAGCATACATTGGAAGTTAAGGAGAGAGAGAGAGAGAGAAATCTCCTTTACATTACTCTTACAGGAATAAGATACAGTAGTTTTAATAGCATACATTGGAAGTTAAGGAGAGAGAGAGAGAGAGAGAAATCTCCTGTAAATGATGTAAGACAGAATGTCAAGTACATGTCAGATCTACATGTATGTTTTCTTTGTTTCTTGTTTGTGATTTGTTGCAAAGGTGTGTTACTGTAAAACCAAAAAGGTTCGCGATGTGAAACTTGCATGTTTACTCAAAGACAGTGATTTTCACTGCATAAAATTTTCACTAATTCCAAAAATTCAGCATTGTGTGACTTGTAATTCAATAATTTTGCAGCAAGAAACTGTGGCGAGTCTAAACCACTGGCAAAATTCATGAACATTAAATGCACACGAAAGTTGTTGGTTTTACAGTAGTTTGATGGAGAAGCACTGTAGAATTCACGTGAAAAGATACTGCTCTTAATGATCAGAGACTACGGAAAGGTTGATGACCTTTGCAAAATAAAGGTGAACTGTCAAACCAGAACTTTGGGCGTGCATGAAACTTTCGTGAATTTCGCAAGTGGTCAAGATTAGTGAAAGTTTCATGATGCGAAATAATCAAATCACAGTTAAACAACATACAATTATTGCAATTCGCGAAAATTTCTTGCTGCAAAACTGGCTGTCATTAACAATTCGCGAAAGTTTTATGTCGTCAAAGTTTCTGGTCTTACAGTACATGTACATGTCGCTGAAGAAATTAAGTGATAAACTTAAAGAAAAGGTAGAAGAAAGGGAGATAAGAAGTGAAGAGAAGTGGAAGAATAATACATGTCTTCTGAACTATTTTTGAGGGAATTCACTCAAAATGTCTTGCCTTCACATACTTATTCCCAAGAAAATATCTGCTGTTGCAGCTGCTCCTGCATTTGACATTAGGCGACATTTAAAGGTACTATCTAGGTTTTAAAGTGAATGTAAAGTGGTTAAATTGTCGCCTGAAAAAACATAACATATGGGACAGTTGCAAACAAAACAATAATAATCATGTGAATTGAAAGACATTTTTATGCATATTTTCCATTTGCGTTTTGCTTCGTAATGATATTGATGATGATACAGAAATCATAAATTGCGCTGACTTAGAATGATTGCTTTTATATTTTAAAGATTTATTCCTTCGCAAAAGTAATTCCTAATGTTTATTGGGTATAATGTGGCATAAAGGGAAGGGTAATGATATTTTTTTCATATTTGACATCAGGATGATTGTAACTGCCAGCATACACGAAATGCATACTTGTACATGGCTCCAGGGGAGCGTTTCATGAAAGGAAGTTGTCGGATATTTTACCTGACAACTGTTATAAGCTACTAAAATCCTTGCATCTGATTGGCTGAGAGCAAATTTGTCGGATAAAATATCTGACAAGTCCTTTCATGAAACGCCCCCCTGATGTCTCTTAACAGCAGATCACTTCTGGAAGAAACAATAAAAGTGTTGATCCAAATTGGTTTATAAACCGACTCTTTCATTGTTAACATTGATGAAAGATTTCAAGGCTATTGCCTGCATGGCCCTACCTTGATCTCTGGCATTTTAGTATTCTCATATATTTCTCGCTGTCATGGAATTGAACTTTATTGCAATTTTATGAGACCCTTCATGTCTTGTCAGTGCCATAAATCTTCATTCAAGTTGAAAGCAACCTCTGTTTTGTCCTGGAAGGGAATAACCTCTATCATCACCTCGCTATGTTCATGCAGAACTATAAAAATGTTTGTTTGAACCTTTTGATGTATATATGGAACTTCGTACATCTTCTTGATAGAGTAACTCACTTTAGAAGGTATTGCTCTCGAAAGTGTCCCTTGCTCCATTCAAATGCACCATTTTTTAATGTTACGTTTGAACGCTTTGATATGAAACTTCATACATCTTCTTATTGGAGTATTCACTTTAGACAGTAATACATGCTCTCGATCAGCACTGCCCCTTTGCTCTGTTCAAATGCAACTTTTTGAACGTTTGTTTGAATGCTTTTCTCTGAAACCAGACATTGACATCTACATGTGACATATAATTTGATTAAAATTGCAATATTTTTCTACTTTTTTTTTTGCTCAAACTATTAAAAAGTAGGAAAGACATTCACAAGTGATCAATGTTGTATCTTACAAAAAGCTATATAATTGACAGAATTAAATATTTTTTATCGTACATACTCTTTGTTTTGCCCCTTTAATTGATTGTCAAGTCCTGTCATTCCGTATCTCTTGTATGACCTTGTTTGAATTCCGCAGGAAATACCACCAACAATAGGTTCCTTGAGGCAACTCAACAACTTCAACGTGGACCGAAACAGATTAACCCAGCTCCCAGCACAGGTAAGAGTGTTAAAGGTAGTCTTCATGAGTTCTGTTAATGACAAAATACATGTTTCACCACAGAATCCAACTTAATTTAGTGAATATTCAGGATACAAATAAGTGATACCTGCAAAAAAAAAAAAAAAATGTGTGAAAGATTTATTCATAGACCTGAAAAATAATCAAAGAAAGATTGGACTGATAAGCCTACATTGTAAGCTTTGGTAAAATGTATGCTTATAGTGTGTTGGTGGTTTGCAGTTTTAATGATGGCAATGAAATCTTCATAATTCTTTTCTTTTCTTTTTGCTCATCACAATAAACATTGACTGCTTGATAAATATTCAGGATGCCTTGTGGCGAGTTTCTCTCTCAAAGCCCCCCCCCCATTCATTAATCAAAACTTTTTTTGAAAAAAATAAATCTCCATTTACTAAAATTCCCTTTAAGTTGCTGTAATGTGGCTTTTGAAGTAGCTTCCTCCAATTGTGAAGTGTTGCTACATATATATGCACAGAGGAAGGAATGACCCAAAGTGACTTACAAAGAGGAAATTTCAGACAAATGGAGCTCATTTGGGACTTTCATTGCAACATCCAATTGTTAGATTAGATCCCAGTGATAACCTCATTTCCTTGCTATAAACAGTGTAGAAATGTAGCAAATATGGAATGCGTTATAGAAATAGGTTACGTTGTGAAAAACAGATACTAAACCCTCTTTGAATCATACACCCCAAATGGCCAACCTGATAAAGGGTTGTTTTTTGTTAAAATTAAAAGTTTATAATAAAAGACTAGAAAAAAAATTCTGTCAAATATTAAAGGTTGATACAAATTCTCATGAGACCCGAGACAAGATTTTATTTGGTGAGATTTGTAATTCAAGAGTGTTGTCACCAGTCTTGGAGAGTCATAGACTTTTTGCATTTTTTCCCCTTCATATCTGTGCCCAAGTTTATTGCATCTATGTATGTCTTTTCATGTATTAATATTCTAGAAAAGGTTTTTTTTTTTAAAAGGATGGATGGATTGATTGATAAATGTAAAATAGATGGATGAATGCAAGGATGGATTGATAGTTTCATAAATGAATAAATAAATGGATAGAACAACTCATGAAATTACTCAATCAATAGATGAATGAATGAATGAGAAATTGAGAATACATTAATAAATCATAGAATGGATAAAGAGAGCTGATAAACAAAGCCTGATATTCCTTGGATATCCACAGATCGGCAAATGCACCCGTCTTGGTGTGCTATCTCTTCGTGACAACAGACTTCTCCGTCTCCCTCCTGAGCTTGGTCAGTTACGAGAGCTTCATGTTCTTGATGTTTGTGGTAATCGGCTGGACTGGTTACCTATCCAGCTGGCCAACTGTAACCTCAAAGCCCTGTGGCTCTCAGAAAATCAGGTATGTCCCATGGGAAGGTTGAGTTTTGGGAAAGGGGAAAAATAATTTTTGAGCTTTCTCATTCCTTTTATATCAGTTTGGAAAAACATCATAATAGAAAATCCCCTGAAAAGGATTGCTCTTCAGATGCCCTCGTATTTGAAATATGACTAGAAATAGCTGAAATGTTCAGGCCGAATATCCATGCCACTTCTCTGTGTGTAGTCCCATATACCCATTTCTGTGTGCATTACATTTGCTTTTCAACGAGATTGGATCAATTTCTTATCTATTTTGATGATTCCAAAACAACACAGTATAAAACATGTCATATGTAGACATGGTCATCCTTTCCCAATTGGTTTGACACAGTTTCTTTCACAATGCAATTGCATGATCAGAACTCCACTTTATCTTTATGCATAATCTGAGACACTTACAGTTTTACAAGGTGTGTGATTGCAATTAAGTACATGTAGTGGGACAATTCATTGTACCCACAAATCATTAGAATAGGCCCACAATTTCACCGTTTCAAAATATTAACAGATCAAATATGTAGTCAGAAAGATGATCATATGACGCCAAGCTTTCAATATTCCCATAAGTTACAAAAGTAAGCAAAGAGCTGCAACATTCTCACAAGTTACAGAACAGAGCACATCCAGGCAGATTGTTCCTGCAAGTAATATGACTAAAAAAAAATGTACTGGTAGTCAAAAGGTTTCACAGGTAATTGGGACCATATTTATAATTTTTATTATAATACTAAGTGTCTATTTCAAAGCTTTTATACATTTCCTTCTGATTATACAAATGTAGAACTGAGCATTTGATCAATGTTATTTTGAGTGTTCAGTTGCAGACTGCATTTTTAATGTACTGTGACAAGAAATGAAATGTATCGTTAACAATTATCATAACATGGATAAGTTGAAGAAATCCTGATCTGTTGTCGTGAATACGGTTCAGTATTGTGGTTTACGAGAAGTGAAAAATTGGGAATATGTATGTGTTTGTTTGGAATTCCTATATTACATGCAAATGAAATACAAACACAGCAAGCAAACATAACAAGTAATGTGTTTATAAATGAAGGTGAGTACATTAGCTTCACTGGCTACTAATCGCTCAAAAGGTCATGTAAAGTGCATTCACATGACAGAGAGATAAACAAGACATGTAATGTACCTGACTGCCTGACTGCCTGCCTGGGTGGAAGGTATTGCTACTACTGTTACCTTGCTGTGAAATGTAAATCCTTTTAATTAACTTTCACTTCCTGGGGTGTCACTCCAGAATGACCCAAGATTAATTGCCGTCATTATTAGTCTAGTCTCATTATGACATGGCGTGGCTATTGTGGCCATACAAACCATCTGCTTTCCTTTGTTGACATACTGTATTAACAAATTCTTCCTGTTTTTGTTTTTGTTCGTATTGAATCTCTGACTATTCTCTCCTTTTTATAATTGATATATTCTTTTTCTTAATCTTCTTCTTTACTATTTTTGTATTGTATTTGCTCTTATTCTTTCCTCACTTAGCCATCTCTTCTATTATGCCCTTTATTTCTGTGCATATATGTTTTCATTCACTCACATACATGTACTTGACACTGACCATTTATCCTTATAAATGCGGTTATCATGAGTTCTAGCAATGACACCCCCGAAGTACAAAAAAAACAAGAACAAAAACCCACAGCCAACAACAACAACAACACACAGACAAACACAAATTCTCACAAATTTCATCAAATTTTCTGATGAGTAGTTTGCAAAAACAAACTAATGATATCAGAAATATGTATGATATATGTAGCTGTCTAAGAAGGAGAGAGAGAGAAATAATAGTAATAATTGTATTAAAAATTTATATAGTGCCTTTGCTGTTGGATACCAAGTGCTTTGAGATGTCATCCCTGTGTCAATATTGGAGTTAAAGAATGTACAATTTACCAAACAGTGACAATGTTTGTTCAATAATTGCATATAGTCATTGCTATGACATTGCTATGAATGAAAGGTCCACACTGGATGGACTTTGCATCTCTTGTACTCTGTATTCTAACCCATAGCTGAATGTACATGTAGGTCCTGAAACGCACTCTGTACAAAATATGTATAACATCTCATCTTGTTAATAAGAAAATGATTTTTATTATCATCATCATCATTTTCAGTCACAACCCATGCTGAATTTCCAGACTGAAGAGATAGGACCACAGAGACTAAAGGTCTTAACATGCTTCCTACTACCACAGAAGGGACCATCAGAAGGAATGGGTAAGTATTATAGAAGCATTTTATCTGCACTTGTCTCTCTTTACCCAGGGGGTATTCATCTACAATTAGTATTGATTTTGGTATTAATGCAATGCAAATATCAAGTATTTCAGTTTTTTCTTTAACATTGATAGTTGTTTATAAGATCATGGTACAAGAATGCTACATGTAAACAATAAACAAACCTGCAAAGTGGATTCTTCATGCTCTGTTAAAAGATTAAACGTAAGATTTTTGAAAATGTGATGAATGTCCAAACTTGGGTTGATTGTTGAATATGTAAACAGCTTTGATAATATTTGATTAAAAATTACCATTTACTCTCTCTAAATTTTTGATATCTCTATCAGTTAACTGTCAATGTCATTTTTATTTTAAAAAAATTATTTTTTAGTTACAGTGATTGAATGATGTTTATTTCATCCCAAATTATAATGGAACAAGTTAACCCTTGTAAAAAATAAGAACTAAATGTATAATATCTGAGGCACATATTTTGACAGGACAATGAACCCTTGCTGCCACAATGAAAGTGAAATTAATTGTTTGTAATATAGTCAGAATCACGTATGCAACTTTGTATATATTATATATAAACTCTTGATGTCCTCTCAGATTATGAGAACTTCCAGGACAATTTGAACATAGGTGCCCTCGATACAGATGCTGTCAACTTTGAGGGCAGGACGAGGATGGCCATGTTTGCCGATGGAGTTGTCGACAATGAAGGCAAATCGGTAAGTTAATATTAACGTAAAGCACATAAAAAAAAAGAATGGAAAGTGCAATACCATCATTTCCTTCTTTGCGTTTATTGAGAATTAGTCTTAAATCATGGGAGCATGGGAGGGGAAGGGTCAGTATGACCCCTCCATGCAAATTTGCTCTCAGAAAGCCCAGTCTGAATAGGGTTGATAGATTAAATGCACAGTTATGCTTCGTTTTTTTACTAATATGTCTCATACTTGTAATACTTTAATTACAAAAATATTTTGTAACAGTATATTTTGCCTCATCTTGTGCAGTAAAACACACTCTGTGTAGTATGACAGGCCTTGGCATAGTTTCTAAATGATTTATATCCTAGATATTATGTGCGTGTGTGTGGGTGTGTGTGCGTGTGTGTGTGCCAAAATATGTTGGGTCTCAGCACTCGGTACACACTGTATATTGGAATCTATATTTAGATGCCACATTTTGTTGTGGTATCAAGTCTTGGCGAGCATAAACAGACACACACCCTTCGCTGTAATGAGTCAGAAAGAAAGATGGAAAGGGAAGAGAACAAAGAGAGAGGGAGACTTTGAGAGACATGCGTGTGTGTGTGTGTGTGCATTGGTGTTCACCGGCAACCGCAGGCACTTTTATGAAAACACATCTTCGAACCGAGGACACACACGAGACCGAGGACTGTCCTCATTTTGATTTACAGTTTGTTGGCTTTATTTTTAGCTTCTAACTACGCTGTTGAACTTTTGAGAATTTCTGAGCAGAGTCCACGTTTGGGTGGTCGTGAAATTTTTCGTGGGTATAATTTTGCTTACGCACTCTATCCAACAGACGGGCATGCCCGGAAAGCATGTTACAATTGAACGGGATTTATTTTTAGTCTTCCAGGATTATTCTCTTCAAAAACAATTGAAAAATAACTGTGAATAATTAATTATGAATAAGTCCACGGTTGGGTAATGTTGACACACAGTCCTCGTTTTCCGGTGAAAACACGTAGGGGTGCGTTTGTTTAGCATTATGTCCGAGGACATTTTCGGACAGAGAACAAAAAAAAAATCATGACAACAATGGTCCTCGGAAGGCGGACAATAGTCCTCGAACGTCGAACAATGAATTTATGCCTTATTCCGTCGACTGTCCGAGGACGAGTAACAATAGAGGAACAATAGTTGTCCTCGGAAGTAAAGCCATGTAAACGTGTGTGTGTGTGTGTGTGTGTGTGTGTGTGTGCGTGTGAGAGAGAGAGTGAGAAAGAGAGCGAGAGAGAGAGAGGGAAAGAGAAAGAGAAAGAGATTTACAAGGGAAGCTTATGAAAGAGAGGGAGACAATTAAAAGGCACAGAAAGCATGAAGAAAAAAAAATCAGGAAACTATACAAGATTGTTAGAGAGAGAGAGAGAGAAAAGAGGATATAGGAGAAGAAAGTGAGAAAAATAGAACAATAGACACACTGGTAGAATGAGAAAAAGGGGACATTTTCAAGTATCTTTGTGTACGAAGAAGATGGTGGGGAAGAGAGAAAGTACATGTATTTCTGCAGGTTATAGCTGAGAGAGAGAGAGATTGATCAGCAGACGAATCGTTCCTGTACGTACATGACGATCATGTGTGACTCACAGGATGCTGATTGACGATGTCCGCCACATGCCTCATATAAATTCCAAGCAACAAGTTGTTTGACAGAGAGCTAATCTTAACCCCTTACTGAGTTCTTCCGCCAAAATAAGTCATGATGTAGTGTGTACTGCCCATACACACAGGTCGAATTCAGTCAGTCAGTCAGTACTATGAAGTGATTTGATATTTTGTTTGTTATGGTGCTGTCATAGATGTAACTATTTTTATCTCTCTTTGTTTAAAGTCCTTGTAAATGCTACTGTTATAATGTATAACAAGAATAATTGTATAAAAATACGCACAGGCATCATCAATAAATTGGGAAGATGTTTTTTATAAGGCCATTTTGTCAATGAAACCATTAATGTCTGAATTACAATTACTTTTTTTTGTTAAAAAAAAGTTTGAACAAAGGAATACATCACTTGAATAGACTATAGAAAGCACTTGGGGATGAACAAACATTAAAAATGGATACATTTGTTGTTTATTGTCTTGCTGCCAACATTGGTCAGAGTTATTCCGTAAGCAAAGGCTTATTACATTATCAAAGTATTTCAAAAAAGTTTGTAGAAATGATGTAGTCATTATGCACATTGAATTGTCATGAATAATTATTTTTATATTATATATATATATATATATATTATCAAAAGTTCAGAAAGTGGAGGACATATATGGATTATATAAAGTAAATGAAAAGTTCACTCAGAGATAAATAAGACACTGCAGTGTCTTAAGACACAGCAGTAATTCCACCTGAAGAAGTAAACGAAAGCGCTTGTGGAAACATTTTTACTGCTGTGTCTTATTTGTCTCTGAGTGAACTTTTCATTTACTTTATATATATATATATATATATATATATAAATATACTTTTTTTGAGGCTCTGTAGCAAAATTTTGTCTGTTATTTTTGTGATGAATAATCAGATTTGTGACTGTCCCTATTATCTTTTCCCTCTTCTTCAGACCCCATTCTCAAGACAAGACACACCCCACCCCAAGGATCTCAAGTCCAGACATCCCAAGTACTTCCAGGCTAAAGAGGGCGGCAAGTCAGAAGATGAAGCAGAGCCGACAGAGGTATAGTGACCAGGAATTTATCTCACTCTGTACTGTAAACAAGGAGTATTTTATTGATCCATCCATCTTGATATGTTTCATAATAACCAGGCTATGGCTTGGGGCTTTATGCAAGGATATAATTATATAATATCATTACCTTGTGTACATCTATAGACAAAAGGTTATTTATAAAAAAGAAAATTTTAAGGGTTTGGATTACAAATTAAGGATGACCTACAAGGTGTCTGTTCTGGGAAATAAGATGTTGCAGGTGTAATCTGAGACCACTCTTTAAATGAAATTCACCGCCTGTCAGAATTTATGATACCTCTTATGTCTTTTACATGAAATCACTTGTAAGTACCAACCTATATGGGAGTTATCTCAAGATCACTATCGGTCACTGTTTACCATCTTCTCTTTATCCTTTTTCTTGCTCCTTCCTAAACTGATTGGGATAGAATGGTGGCATAGTGGTAGAAAATGGGCACACATACACGGAGGTCCATCAGCAGTACGTCTCGCCCGTCGGGGAGGGCAGGGGAGTGTCCTTTGACACCAACGTTGCACCCACCATTGCCGTGACGACATGCTCCGCCCCTGAAGTTGAGACCGAGGGACGATCTGATCTGGTGGATGGACTGGAGGATAAGCTATCTGTGGATGGTAGGACAGGAGGACTCACACCGGAAGATTCAGATGTGAGTGATGATAATTATAATGACATTCCATTCTTTTAGTGCTTATCATATTATCATGTGAAGCTTCTATGCTCCTGCAAAGTTATGGATATGATTATCATGTATGCACTATCCTTTCAAACTTTGAAAATGGAGGATTATACAGGCCCGAATTCACAAAGGATGTTTAAATCTCTGTAAGCGTACTGAAGTACTGAAGTCGGTCCGTTGCAAATCTTGCACATCAAACTACTTCCTCATTTTTCGAGCAATGCTCATGAAATTTGCCACACACATTGGTCTTGGTATTAATCAATTTCAGTGATATTCTATTTACAATTAATTTTAGTCTCGGGTATTAAGTCTCAGATTTGGGACAGTTCTTAAACCTCTAGACATCCATCAAAATTTTCATATTCAGAATCGTGGAGATAGGCGTGTCAAGTTCACTAGCAACATAAATGACCAGTTTTCTCCTAACCATGTAGTTCTTTGAAGTAAATTTCTGTATGGTTTAAGGTCATGTCAATATACTAAGGAAATATTCTCAATCTTTTAGAACGACGTAGACAGGCATGTTGGGTTTGCAAGCGATGTGGAGGACCAGCTGACATCAGAAGATATCAGGTTACACAGAAGAGACACACCTCACTATCTGAAGAACAAACGGGTAGACATGGTAGGGGAACCGGACCCTGAGACAACGGCACTGCTTGAGAAGGTCATTGCTAGGAATTCAGTCAGCTCGGTAGGCATGGACACCAAGGAAGAAAAGGTGAGAAAATGGAGAGGTTGAATGAAGGATTAGAGAAAGGAGAAGTGAAATTGAAGGTGAGAGACAGGAATGAGAGAAAGGGGAGGTAGAATGGAAGATGATGGAAAGGAGAGGTGGAATGGAAGATACATGTGAAACCAGACCCCTGTGACAATGATGCTCTTAGATAAGGTGATAGCTGGGAATTCGGTTAGCTCAGTAGGCATTGGCACAAAAGAAGGAAAGGTGAGAAGAAGATAGGAAGTTAGAAAGGTAACTTTGATGATGAGAGCAGGGTGAGATGGAATTGGAGGAGAATTTGAACTGGAGAAAGACAGTTAGATAGTTACATTAATAACAGCTTATCTCATTGATAAATGTTTCCAAAAGCTAATATGAATTGTAAATTGTAAAGTGCACTGAGAGGGCCTATAGTCTTGAAACATGCTAAATAATAACAAATTACTATTACTGTCATATTACTATTACTTTCATATTATTTTTCAGCCAATTGTATAATGCCTTGTTTGCTTAGTGGTCCACATTTATTTGAAGAGATGCCTGGTTATGCCCTACTTAACATCTAAGTGATTAAATACAATTCTAACAATGTGTTATCATGTAGGTCATGCATGCATCGTTAAAATTGTTTGCTTATAAATGCTTATTTTAGTTGCTAACCTCAATACATATGTATTGATCCTCATTCTTACTAAGCCCGTGCTTGCCAACAACAATATGTTTTTTATGATTTTTGTTTGCTTTTCTTTTATATGTCCGCTACCCCAGCCAATCTCTATATTAAAACTGTCCAAAAGAGACTTAGCATCCCAGCGTATCACCAGAACGAGATTAAAGTTTGGTATTAGAAGCATGGAAGAGGTAGATTCGTGTTAAAGTTTTGGCACCAAAAGGGCGTTAAACTAAAGGGGCTTTACATAAATATAACTTTTCCATGCCTATGAGGAGACTGGTTGGTGTTGAGACACCAAAATGGGCAAAAAAGTGACCTCAAATTTTAGTTAGTCTATGATTTCAACCATGTCATATGTGTGTGTTTGAATGAAGTAATTGTATGGAATTGTTATATTTCTGTAAAATTGCCCCGTGCCCTATAGGTGTCGAACCATTCTATTTTATTTTTTGTTGTGTTGATAGATAGTGCAAAACTCACCAGCATGCTCACAATTGTTGAATTCATTTCGGAAAGAAAAGATGTAAATTTGTGGTGGGACCTCATATTACAAAATCTAAATAGAATTTTTAAGCTAACATTTAGCATTTCAACATTACATATAGCTTAGAAAATAAAAGGAAAAAAAATGACCTGAAAGTCTTAAGAAAATTTGTCAGTGTTTTGTTCGGAAAATCAGTGTTTCTCCTTGATAGGAATGATAAAGGGTTCAATTCGTACAAAAAAAAAGGTCCCTAAAATAATAAACGTCATTATAACTAGAGAAATAATTTTAAAGATATCCATACCATTGTCACCACTCCTATAAACTTGCTTCCGAACACCTTTTGGGCAGATTATTCAACATGTATTTTCATAAGTTAAAAAGTGCCTTTAAACTTTCTAATAGTATTTTTTTTTTGAGGGGGGGGGGGACATTAAAAAGACTCCTTTCCTCTTGAAGTAGAAAAAGTAGTTGAGCTTTTGGTAATTTATGAAAATCATCACTAAAACATCAAATATCATTGTGATTGCTATGCCTATACCTATGGCATCCTATCTTGAATTTACTTTGTCATTCTTCCTTTCCCATTTCTTTTCTTCTTTTTTTTTTTTGATGAAAAGGATCTCAATAAGACCAAAAATCTCCCCAGTACGGGGTCATGAGTTCTGAAATGTTGTGAAGTTTATTTCAGGGTTTTTTTCTAAATGTCAATAGTTTAAGATGGTTACCCCCAAATATGCCTAATTCCTAAAACTTCCCCTTCCCTTATTGTTTAGTTTCCTCCAAGGAATGCCTGATAGTGTAACTAGCACTATGAACATGGCGAACAAAGAAGCGGACAAAATATACAGCTCCTCATTGTACCTTCCACAATTGCTCTGGTAGACAAAAGAACATCCCTTCATTGCTATTATGTAAAAATATGTAGAACAGGTGTCACATGCATATTCACCTGTTCTACTTATTTTACATAATAGCGATGAAGGGATGTTCTTTTGTCTACCAGAACAATTGTGGAGGGTACAATGAGGAGCTGTATATTTTGTCCGCTCTCTTTTGTCATCGTGTTCATAGTGTAGCAATCATTGTAGTAGATACGGTATAGAAATTACAGTTAAAGTTTTCAAAAGCTCTGCTTAAAATCTGTCATACTTGGATTTAAAAGCCATTTAAGTCCTTTAAGTACAATACTTATGTGTGTTCTTAAAAGCTCATGCTATTAATGCTTTCATTGGTAAAATATTAAAATGGCTTTTATTCTCTGTCAAAGGATTAAAGCAAAAAACTCTGCTGTAGAGACATTTTAGGTCCCCAAAATACTTGCACACTGAACATATTTGTTTATCACTTTTTTAAATTGTTTACAGCATGCATTATGTACATTGTACAAGGACACTCGGTATACATGTATAATTGCACAGCACTTTATTTCTATTTTTACAATTACACTTTTTTGCTGAAATTAATTACATGTACTTTCTTGACTTGAAATCCTACATTAGTAATATTCTGGAACTGGATTGCAAGGGATTTTTCACAAGTGATCACTTGTTATGCATGGATTTAGAAATGTGGATTGCATAAAGTAAAGAAGGCCTAATTTAGTTAATATGAAGAAATGCACACACAAGAGTATCACTGCTTCTCTCACTGCACTTTAAAAAAAAAACACTTCTTTTGGGGCATGGGCAGAAGGTTTAATGTTAGGCCTATATTTGATCTAAGATCTATAAATTTTTTTTCTTCATATCTATAGTACCTTATCCTTGCTGTTACAAAGCCTTTCGCATTTGAAGTCAAATTTGAATAAAAATTCCTTAATCCATAGTAAAACGAGACGGATGAAGGTTGATTGATGTGTTGTAAAAATGCCAATATAAGTTTAATGGTAATAGTAGATTAGTTGAACTAGTAGCAGTAGCTTTAGTAGTCCATGGGAGAGAGAAAATATCTCTGATCCCCAAGAAAAGTAAGAATGATATTTCTTGTTCCACAGACTTGTGAAATTTTCTAAAGGGAAAAGGTATCTAGGGTCCCCAAGATTTTTTTCTCATACTTTTGAAACTCATAACTATTTTGACCCAAACTACTGTGCAGTGGTTAATTAATTTAAATACTTCTCTTTCTCTCTCTCTCTCTAGTAAAAATAGGAGATTGAATGTAAACTGAAGCTGATTGCAATTATATTTCTATCGCTGTATTTCTCAGATGGTGATCAACTTCAGTCGCGATGGAAGTGGTCTTGGTATCAGTATAGCTGGTGGGAAAGGCTCCACCCCATACAAGGGAAACGATGAGGTAAACATTTAACGTCAAACCTTTCTATTTACGTCTTACATGTACATGTTGTTTAGCTGGTGGGAAAGGCTCCACCCCATACAAGGGAAACGATGAGGTAAGCATTTAATGTCAAACCTTTCTATTTACGTCTTACATGTACATGTTGTTTAGCTGGTGGGAAAGACTCCACCCCATACAAGGGAAACGATGAGGTAAGCAAACCTTTCTATTTACGTCTTACATGTACATGTTGTCTAGCTGGTGGGAAAGGCTCCACCCCATACAAGGGAAATGATGAGCACAAATTGCTAAATCTGTCTAACGGAAATGGTGGGTAAAGACTGATTGCTAAACCTGTCTATAAAGGCCATGCAAGTAAAACTGTAAATGTGGTAATTACAGGTATGCAGTATGAATGTCTAATCCACCCTATGTCAATACCACACAAGGGGGAACCCCCCCCAACAACAACAAAACAACAGCAACTAAAGATATGTCCGTTGTATACAGGCATCTTTGCATATAGGTTTCAATGATAAACAATGCCTAACAATGCTTGAAATTGATTTTTCTTGAACAGAACTGAAGATTACTTTTGATATATTCAACTTATGGTCTTGTCTCTTTCTTAAGAAATAACTATATCCCTTTTCATATTTCTTCCCCTTTTGTGTTTTGTCTCCAGGGAATCTTCATCTCGAGAGTTGTAGAAGGAGGAATAGCAGCGAAAAATGGCCTCAAACTGGGCGACAAAATTCTAACAGTAAGAAACTTTTCATTTTTCACCCGTACAGCCATTCTTGAATGTTTGCCCTTTTTTTGAGAATAGAGGTAATGTTCTTAAAATGTATATTACTTCATACCTGTTGTAACTTAAAAACAGCTTGATTTTTATGAAGAAATAAAGATTGCTTTCTAAATTTTGAAAGGAATAGAAGAATCTCTAAGAATGCTTGCATTCTTATTTTCAATGCTTATTCTGGCATTCCCATTATTCATAATTATCAAATATTTTAAAATGAAAATCAGATGTTAATTTTGTGTTTTTGTATTGAACTTGGTTATTTACCTAGTATATATTTTAGCATTGTTCACATATTTCCCTGTACACAGGGCTCTTTTTTAAAGCAGGCCTTAGGCTCTGAAAAGTCTATCTTGTTTTTAAATAAAACCTAATAAATAAATATGCTTTTCATTAGTAAGCTAGTAATTTTTTACGTTGGCTACTGTGATTGTTTCCATAGTGCTCACAGGCATTTTGGTGATATATATGTAGTTAAAGTGTACCACTCACCAAAGAAATATTTTTCTCTGTATGTTAAGGTTCCATGTCATTATACTATATTCAAAATATGGGCTTTAAATACTAATTCTATAAAGAGATATTGCAATTTTAATTACACTCTATAAGCGTAAAAGCGACTCGTGAGCAGACTACTCGATGCACCTGTATACGCTCGCCAACATAAGGGCTCGTGCGGAACCAAACTCTTGAGTTCGGTTCCGCATTTCCATGTTATCCTTTATATCCTTCATACTTCTTAGCTGTGGACCTACAGGTATAGAATAAAGATAAAGTTCTTGAGGTTGGTTTTATACTTTGTAGCCGTACACAAATTATTTTTTCAGGTTATTGCTACACTTTAATAGCCTCCAATAAGCCAGTTCGGGGTTAGCACATGGTACAAATGACCCCAAATATCCACAGATATTTCAGACATAGAGGGTCCCTTTATGTGCACTTCAGAAAAATAACTCTGGGAGTGATAGAGGTGCCTCATGAATAGCTTTTGTTTCCCCCTTTAAAAAGAATACTTCCACCTGGATATCATGGAATGCACCATTAGTGCATAATTGAATAATGATTACATGACATTCATGAGCACATATCGAATATTAGTGTCAGTGGGTTTTAGAATTTTGTACAGATGACCTTTATCTGCTCATGCTCAGATTGCATCTCCGAAGTGGCTTATACATTGTTGTCTTTGTGATTTCAGGTAAACAGCACCAACTTGGAAAGCGCAGACCATCTAGAAGCAGTAGAAGCATTGAAAGCCGCAGGTAACAACATCCACATGGTGGTCACGAGGGAAGTATTTGTCTCCTCGGAAGCCACATCTCAGGAACCCCCCTCACAGACAGTGGAAGCTTTCTCAGATGAACCTGGGGTGAGTATGGGCATGGGATGGTGCATTATGCAAAAGAGGGGTAAACAAAATGTGCTTGCTCAATGCAGAGAACACATGTGTCCCCTCATGCACTGGAATTTATCCCGTAATATAATTGGACTATTTTGTTGGTGAACTGGATTATTAAATGCAATCAAGGGATAGTGTATTTTGTAGAAAGAGCTGGATACTAGCACATGTTCCTATTATTATTTTAATATCGGTGCTGTGGCAAAGATATAAATCAGTGTATGGACTTATTTCCTTCCAGTTGGGATTCGATATCAACAGAAAAATTTTGGGGAAAAGGGAGAGGAAAAAAATTCATACTTTACTGGAAATTCTTTTGCAAGTTATTTTGAAGAGGGTATGATCAGCGATGAGAAATCTGAGGAGATAACACTGCATGTGCAACATGAGTAGTGCTTGCTCTCACACAAATTCATGCAAAAGTTAGTATTGCTTTTGCTTGTCAACAGTCTGTATGTGTTGTCTCGTTTCAATCTGGTATCACATAGAAAAAGATGCTTCCGAAAATAAAAACCGTTTGATAATTGAACTACATTATCACCCCAAATTCTTTATTCTAGATTTCATTTGAATTTTACCTGAAGATTGTATGGAAAAATACGATTAAGCTACATGGATGAAATGCATGGTTTGGTCTTGTCACTAATTACCAGGTCTGCATGGGTTTTAGGGCTTTATATGTTTAGTGAATCTTCGATTCTGTTGCATTTAAAATTTTGGGATCGATTACAAAATTCTGCAATTGCTTCCCAGTCTACCAACAGCCTATCAGAAAACATATTACAAATGAAAATCCACGGTTGGCTGTGTTTTGTCACATGATTGAATATCTTTTGAAAGTGTCATCCCTTTTATCTTGAGAATACCATTAAATTCATCATTAAATAGGAACAATTGCTAGGTGAGATATGATATGCATGTAGGGAACATTTCTTTATTTTCAAGGGTATTTGTAAGACACACCCCCTTATAGCAATTTCAAACTTGAAGTAAAACATTTTCCGACGATATTTTAGGGTTTAACTTTTGATTTCTAAACCTTAAAGAAAAAAAGAACAATTATTTAATTTTCCTGTTTTCCTGGACTTGTCATGTTGCATGGGAGTGAACAAAGACCACTGCTTTGATAGTGAGGTCATGTGCAAATGTAGTGTTGTAATTACGATGCACTATTGTGCTGTTTATGTTGTAATTGCTGTGTAAGTTTGGTGTCATCGTCTCCATGTTGTTCCAGTTTCCCCTAATTGTGAAACCCCAGGGTACTGTCAAGATATGCACCTAAAGTATCTCTGATGTCATTGCTTGAATGCTGTTTGGTTGATCGTGATGATACTTATACCAAGAATGCATGATAAAAAAAGAGATCAGAGAAATTACTTTCCAATAGGGACTTACAATACAGTCAATAAGAAAGAAAGAAAAAGAAAAGAGTTTCCCATTGTAATTATGATTGTGAACAGTCTAATCATACCATGCGAGATGATGTATGTTCCATTGTAATATCGCAGTCTATGGAAATAATAGCCTATAGATATCTTTCTCTTTCTAATTTGACAAGTAAATATTAATTTTGATTTCTGTATTCTTGGTCGTTTTTGGATTGTCATCCCTTATGCCATCATTCAAATAGAGTTTAGAAAGGAGGAGTAATTTTATGTAAATGAAATGTTTGAAAAATAGATAATAATAATATAGAGTACATAAAGTTCATCTTTATATGTATCATACTTCAGTCATTAGATATATGGTCATTCCATACTTTACATACTAACCATTGCTACTCATCATATAGTATGTGTCTTTGCTTGCATTTATATTCCATCACCTTATCTCATGGCTTTTTGTAAAGGAATGTTAATACTTGTGTGATGTTTGGTTTTTCTAATTGCTGATTTAACATTTTGGAAATAGAAGGGGCCGAGGGGGCTGCTACAATATGGACAACCAGAACAGGACAGATTAATGTAAAATGTAGATAAAAACATTTATGATGACACTTTGTGAAAAACAAGATACGATTGACTATTACTTTTGTAACAAAGATTTAAGTAAACCTACCATTTACCCTTTCACATACTCATTAAATTCTATGTATTTTAGCAGATTGAGAGTTGTTGTTTATTCTAATAAAGGAGTTCTTCATGGAATTGAGATAAATATAGCTACTTTTAGTCAGTGTTTACTGACTAAAAGGACAGAACCATCTTTGTGTAGTTTACAGTACCTTTCGCATTTTGCTGCAATGAATTCATAATATTGAAGATTGTAATTGGCCCTGTGTTTAATTCTTACTACTATACGATAGACTAGTAAGTCAACTTTAGAAATTTGTAGGTGTACAGGGTCATTCTAAAGTTTAAGAGGTCTAATAACAAACGGTTCCCATCTATTCCATGCCCTCTCCCTGCACCATCATCAGCTGAATGCATCAACACCGCTGCTCCCTACCCAGGAGAATCCCACCGCTGACACCGCTGCTGAGCGATCAGGCGTCAAGTTTGCCCCCGAACCTAAATTCCACCATGTAACAGAGGTCAGTTGGCCATTGGATGCCAAGTCAACATTCTACATCTTATTCTCTCATCTTTCATGTCTCTTCAGTGTTTTGTCATCATTTTTCTCCCCATCTCTGTTTCTCTGTGCTTTTGTTGTGCAACTAGTTCCATAGTGATGTGGTGGTAGAACTTGTAAAATATAGTCAACTCTAGAGAATACAATTTGGTTCCATTAAAGATTAGAAAATTAAATGACAAGATCATATGTTATAAAATATGGTGTATTATGTTGAATGGAAACGTTTACAAAAGTGTGCCTTATTTCTGTAAAGAACTCAAAATTATTTTGGTTACAGATCACAGTTCCTATATTCTGTCATATGAAATGCTCTTAAATTGATTGTCTCTGGAAATATGTGCAGATTTGAGTCATGAGATAATTAGAATTCTGGGATCTGCAAACAGAGCAGATTTGACTGTATTTTTACAAGTATCTTTATCATCCAGTGGCACCCTTAGAAAAATGTAGTCATGAGTCTGTAAAACTGTGCTGTATTTGTATCTAGTTGTACGTGCCAAAGGGACACTCTGTGTGCATCTACACTGCTTCTGCACTGCTTGTTTTATTTGGCTCTGTCTGTTGTGTGTGATGTCTGTCATATGTTAAGTCATGTGTTGTGCATCTATGTTGTCAATAGTAGAAAGGTCACATGTACTTGGTCAACTTGAATTGTACAAGTGAGTGGTGGTTATATATGTAGTATTCTCTCTCTCTCGCTCTCTGTCCCTTTTATGTTTCACTTTTGCACTCCTGTTATACTTTCATTTTTTTCATTTTCTCTAAACCCCTTATACAATTCTTTTCACTTTGCTTTTTTTTCTTCTCTGTTCCTGCTTTCTCTCATTCATTTGTCTCCCTTCCCCTCTTCTGCTGTTGTTTCCTCCTGTCTCATTTCCCCTTATCTTTCTTCAAATCTACATATATGTTTTGTGTCTTTCTCATGTCTTCTGTGTTGCTGTCTTCCACTCTGGCCGTGCTTCACTTTGTCCTTTCTTGTCAACTATTTTTTATCTTCTCTATTCTGCTGTCTCTCTCCCTCCCCTCTCTCTCTCACTCTTTCCCTCTCCCTCCCTCCCTCTCTCAGGCTCTCTGTGTTTACATTATCTTTCCGTTTGCCTCTGTCCATTTATATTTTCCTCTATTCTTTCTTCCCTCTGTATTCTCTCTCTCTTCCCCCTCTCTCTCTCTATCCCCCCACATCCTCTTGCTTCTCTCCTCTGTCTCTTTATCAAGTTAAGGGAAAGGAGTTTTTAAAGAGGATCCATTGTCCACTTTGTCCTACATTTGGTCCATAACCACAGATTCTACTTCAGTATGTGTCAGTTGTCAATCTCTGCATGTGCTATATTTGTGTAGTTTAAAAACAATGTTGCTTATTAGTGGATTTTTAAAATCTAGATCATTTTATCTATTGCACAGTACATTTAAACTTAAGCTCTAAACAAAAATGTTTTGTACAATGTCTTATTTGCCTTAAGTTTGAGATCACCATAACTGTTAAATATGATAAATTGCTTAGATAGAGAATGACTGAGTGTGAGTGTTGTCCAATCTTTAAGTACATGTAGTTGTAGATTGTCTGTGTGGTACATGTACTTCTGTATACTAAGCTTGAAGGCAGCTGCACACTCTATGATCTGAATGTATGATGAAATTTGCTGGAAGAAGTCTACCAATGTGTAATTTTTGGAGATTGTTCAGTCTGCGATAGTTCAGAACTAATAACTTGGGAACATTAAGAAAGCTTGTCGAACAACATGTACTTTGGTTGATTACTTAACAGTACTACTAGATCCTAACATAGTCTTTAGACAAGTGATGAATTTGCCATTAGTAATGTATGACCCCATTGTAAAAGGCTCCACAGACATTTTTCCACTGAATGGTTAGGTGTACATTGAAATGTGTAGAAGACTGGGAAGTTAATCCACTGCAAAGTGTGTTGATTGAGAGGCTAAAAAAATGATAATTGCATGTATGTTCCAATTCCACTGATGCAGAGCCTTTTGCCTCTCATTGTATTGTTGGTCATTGTCTGTTCTACTTTTGTATCAAACCTGTAACAAAACATTGATCAGTCATCAAGAAAAAATGTGCAGGGTTTTATATCAGTGACTTCATTTACTTTAGGGTTTCTCCTTCTTTTGATATGTCATTAGTGTTATCATATAAACTTATTTGAGAAAGGATCATTAAAAATAGTTCAATAATTTATTGTTATTGACCAGTGGTTCCCCTTAGTATTCAGGGCACCAAGAACATCTATAACGACACAAAATGTTTTGATAAAATCACTTTGATTATCAAACCTTTCATTAGACTTACCTTCATATTCGTGTACATGTATTTCGATAACTGACTTTTCATCAGCTTATTAATTCATGTGTTCATTAACGTATCATGATTTTCTGATCTTTATTCACGATTTTTGGACATAAAGTTTGCTTGCTCTACTGGTCCATCTCTGAATTTTATAATTTTAAATGATTGAGTTATAGTAACAATGTGCTTTGTATTGCAACCTGCACCTTATGCCTAAAGAAAACAAGGAAATGTGCTGTGCATGTGATATGTGTAAATGCATTACTTTTGCTGTTGCATGCAGCCATGTCACCTATCATGTATACTGCATTCATTTATGTACACAAAAAAATGAGGCATGGAGTGTTTGTAAAGTATTGAAATGATTGCATGTTGCTAGAACAATTGATATTAAATGAGATAGAAGAAATTCGATTAATCTCTTATTTCCATGATGTAAATGGTCTATCAATCACTTTTTATATTTCATCAATTCAGCACAAGTACCTATTAAGAGGCAATGATTAGTTTCTGTGGTAGCATTTTATTGCTGTTGTAAGTTTTTTGTTGTCATCTCCTCCACAAAGTAGACTGCCATACCCAGTATATCCTAAAACTAAGAAGCAATTTAATAAAGAAAGATTAATTGTCTGTTCTCATTATCTGTTGATTAATAATCCAAAAAAAATAAATGTGGATGAGTAGCAAATCTAAATAGTGCTCCTCGTCTTGTTCCCTTTTTTGTTGTACTAATCAAAATTATTAAATGGGCAACACATTTACACCTTAAAACGAGTGTTTTTGTGTGTCTTTTCAATCAATTTCCATTTTAGACTTCTATTTCAGTGTCTTTATGTGTACAATAGGAGGTGTAAAGTCTTTATTGATGTTGAGTATTATTATGATTAATCTGCAGAAAATAACTCTGAAGTTAGTCAAGGATAGCAATGGTCTTGGCTTCAGCATCGCAGGGGGTAAAGGCTCTCCTCCATTCAAGGGAACAGACGATGTAAGTTGCAGAAGGATGTTTCACACATGTACAAAAAAAAACCCAACAAAAATCAGTAATGAGATTGGAAGACTTTAGGTGGATTTTGAGACCCCTTTCTTTTCCATACATGACAAAAGAAGGGAGATTTTTCTTTTCTTTATTTAACCCGTTGACTACTGAATTCTCTCATTCTCATTAGCTTAATACAGGGATCACCCGGTTCCCGTAGGCAATGGGTTAAGTCATTCATTTTGATACAGTGTGAATAATTTTTGAAATTGACTTTTGTCATGTTCAGGTTGCATTTATCGAGAGGATACACTTTTTTTATAAATGGATATATTCTATGACACATGTAATCTACCGTCTATCAAATGACAAAAATGTTACAAGGAATTGTTCCTTTTAAACGCTGGTATATTATATCTGCATTTATTTATCCCACTATTTTCCTCTGCTTGAATTATTATCAATCTACAGCCGATCTTGTTATACATATATTATGGGGAAAAGAGTTGCTTTACAGTTTTCTGTAATACCGTGGTGTGCATTATTCCTCTTTGGGCATTCAGTATATATCATTTGATTATTGAAAAATATAAAGCTTTTCCCCTTTATATTATATTCTTATCAATAGCCATATCTTAACAGGCAGTATAAACTTTATTTATCAGAAAAAGGGTTTCCTCTGGCATTCCTTACATATTATCTTCTCCTTGATAGTCTCTCCCCATCTGTGCATACCAAGATATTACTTAAATCCTTTGAATTGGAGCGAATGATTTCTTGCCGTTGGGTGAGGCAGTAAGGGAGTCATCCTAAGTTACAGAGTCCCTCAGATAGGAATTGAAGCCCTCGGTCCCATTTTTTATTTTGTCACTCGTCCCTTCACACATCATCATCAGTCGCATACAGCATGAAGTGAGTGAATGTTAAGCAAACATTTTCCTTCTCTTTCTCTTTCCAGTCCATATTTATCTCCAGGATATCAGAGGGTGGTGCTGCAGACAGGACGGGTGCCCTACAAGTTGGTGACAAAGTTTTGAAGGTAAGTGGGTAGTTTTGCTGCTTAATCATTGGCTATTTAAATAATCCTTTAAATCCTCTCTATCGCCATTTTCAGCTTTTGAGAAACATTTCTTTCTATTCTAAAGGTTGTCAAGAACCCTGTCACTATATCATACTCGTACAATGTTACATTTTTGTTAACAGATTAACAATGTGGAGATGGCAGAGGCAAGGCATGAGATGGCAGTGGCACTCTTGACGAAGAGCAAGGAGATCGATTTGGTCGTTGTAAGAGAAACCATGGAGATTGAACATCATGAACCATTAGTCAGTAAGTCCATATTCCATCATATTTGATCAGATAAGTTGTACTTACCCCTCCCAGGCATACGTGATGCTGAAGAATGGATCATAATAAATGATGATGGTGATGCTGCTGCTCATGATGATTATGACGATGACGACAATGAATCTGCAGTCAACGGCAACTACTAGTATCTTTAAGTCCTTTTAAATTTTTGATCATGTAGAAAATAGAAATATAAAGATAACATTTAACAAATTCATAGTGACGAAGCTTTTCGACCTGCACTCATCGGGTCACAACGCAGGAATGAGAGAATACAAGAAAATACAAAAGTCAAGGAAGACTTTTGTATTTTCTTGTATTCTCTCATTCCTGCGTTGTGACCCGATGAGTGCAGGTCGAAAAGCTTTGTCACTATGAATTTGTTAAATGTTATCTTTAAAGGGTCACTAAAATAAAAAAATAATTGCCCATTTTTCGTAGGAAGGTGTCATCAGGAGCCAAAAAATATCCATCAGACAATTTTTTATGCATTCAGTCATATTTTATAATCATTTGAAAAGTATATTTTTGCTGATTTACACAGTCATAAGCCCCGCCCCTAAAAAAACCCATCGAAGCGGCATCGTGATCACGTGATCTGTGACGCATGAAAAGTAAGGGAAAATATTCCACTAACCTATACCGTACCCGCCCGGAGGCCCCCGGCAGGCCCAGCCCGGTGCCGAGCATGATATTCACCGCATCGACCATTTGCATTGCGTATTTTTGCGGTTTAATTCCTCACAATAACTTTGATTTTGGGACACAGTTTCATCAATAATGCCTAATCGGTGTATAGTTGCGGGCTGTAGCAAGACCCCTAAAGATGGTGTAAGCCTACATCATTTTCTTAAAGATGAAAATCTACGGAAATTGTGGGTCGCAAATGTAAAGCTCACGCGGGCAGAGTGGCAGGGCCGTCCAAGTGAGTGGAGTACAATCTGCAGCGATCACTTTGCCGAAGATGATTTTGAGCATCCTGGCCTGTATTCCGA
Organism: Heliocidaris erythrogramma; assembly: GCA_025617745.1. NCBI lineage: Eukaryota > Metazoa > Echinodermata > Echinoidea > Camarodonta > Echinometridae > Heliocidaris > Heliocidaris erythrogramma. The sequence goes on from CM046856.1 coordinate 17,355,536, forward strand.
ATTTGGCATGAAGAGAAGGATAAGCTATCTAAACGATTCAGCTATTCCGCGATCAGACTTGGAGTCAAGTCTTCTAATCAGTTTTTCAACGACAACAGCTGCAGCAGCTTCACCCGTAGACCGAAAATTCTGTCTCTCGCTCGTTAGCTATTAAGACGACCTAACGAACGAGAGACAGCATTTTCGGTCTACTTCACCCGTAACTCCAGGGAGCTCCAACGCGTTGGAGCTCCCTGGAGTTACTTCACCCACGGCCCTTCACCGTATTCTGCGAGGGGTTCAAACATATAATATGGTCGAATTTCCCTTTGCCACTCGAGCTTCTTTGCCTTCGGGGTCTGATAAATCATCTGCCAGTAAATCAGAGTTCGTATCTGCATGGCTCAGAAAAGTCCTCCAACTCGGAATCGCGGGCACTTTTCCTCTCTCTATATATAGGCCTAAGTTACTCGAATTCAGCCAAAATCTAAGTCAGTACTAATGTACTATGTAAAGCGAAGTAAAAAAAAAAAACCGTAAGTGACATAAACAAAACAAAAGCGTTCACCAGTCGCTATGTACGAGGGGAACATAGTCACTGCCGTACTAAAGATGTGTAGGACATTGTACAATCGTACAGACGCATAAAACGGCTGTGCACGCGTTTATGACCAATGCAAAACTTTCGTTCGGCAAGCTCAGATGGATGAGAACATTGTTCAAAAGAAAAGCTAAAAAACAAAACTAGAGCTGTATATTTGGGCAAAAGTGTTTTCTGATCTTGTAGAAAATATATTGCTAATGATTATTCACTCCTAAGATTATATTGATTAATTTCCTATTTTCATAAATTGTCCGTTGAACAGAGGGGTCAAATACCGCATTCTGTGTACAATATTATATGCTGCAGCCTGCAGATCTTGTGCCTCTTACTTTTCATACGTCACTTGGGGGTTAGCCAATCAGCTCACGAGTTTTAAGGAACGGTCCCAAAACCTCTACTTTTCCCCCTTTTTCGCCAAAACGAGACATAATTTGGACAATCGATTGGCAGATTCGTGATTAGAAGGCAAAACTACATGGAAAGAGCACCCATTTTTTCTCTAATTTAGTCAACCTTTAAGTTTGGTAGTACCAATCGTCTGTTTGTAAAATAGAAATACTTATTTATGATATGGAATTTGTACATAAATTAAGGAAAATTTGCTTAAAACTTAGTGAAAAACAAATAAACTTTTCACAAGAGCATTTATCATTTATCCTGTACCCATCTATTTCTAGAACACGACCCACCAGAATTCAGGTATCGGATGAATGGGCCAAACTCCAATGGACCAGCAGAGGAGCTAGAGACTGAGGAGGTCTTACTAAAGAGAACACGAGGTCCATTAGGTCTAAGCATAGTTGGAGGCATTGATCACTCCAGTCATCCGTTCGGAGGGGATGAGCCTGGTATCTTTATCTCAAAGGTAAGACACAAACTTAAGGAGTCGGACTAAAAATTTAATTAAAAAAAAAAAATTAAAATAGTGTCATGATATTGATAACAACACTGTCAACTGTTGTAGTATTAGACTGTCAATTCATTTTCAGCACAACTATGACTCCTATGAAATTTGATTGATCATATCTGTGAAATATGAAATATTCTGCAGTTTATTCTTTATCATAGAGTCTTGAAGTGAATATATTCAGGACTTGAGTATTTGAAGATGAACCAGGTCGGTGATACCTTGCGCATTGTTTGTTAAAATAGATGTTAATCTACACCTAACCTGCTCCAAAAATAAAGTAATTGTGTATAGTATGTTTTTACACTGTTGATAAGCAGTTACAAAGTGGAAGAACGTAGTAGATGTGTGGTGCTTAACACCCATCTTATGCGACCTGTAACTTGCCTACTACAAATATAGAGTTAATGTTGCAACACAGTGCTGTTACACTATTGCTGAGCAGTTACAAAGTGGAAGAATATGCGGTGTTTAACACCCATTTTGCGACACCTAAACACATCCTGCTGTCTTGCAGATTGTACCCAATGGTTCAGCGGCCAGCACCAACCTGAGAGTAGGTGATCGTCTCATCATGGTGAACGGGAAAGAGATGAAAGATGCCACCCACCAGTTTGCTGTCAACACTCTCCTATCAAACTCACAACACATACACCTAGTAGTCAGGCATGATCCTCCACCTAAGGGACTCATCGTAAGTGTTCATAAAAGTATTGTGTTGTTGCTTAATAATCAACCCTTATGTTGTTCCTTGTATGCGTCCTTCTTTTCAATTTGTCACCCTGTATTTATCCATTTATATAATTATTTATATAATTATTTTTTCATGTACACATACATGTATGTATAATGTAAATGATATGTGATTAAGAATGTAAATAGTATGCGTATTTCTAAAAGAGGTTGGTCCAGAACTTTGAGATTAAAGAGGGTTCTCACCATTTGTGCTTCATTATCTATGGCACTCTTTATGCTGGCCAGAAGATGGCCCACAATGCAGCAGTGATGATTTCCTGCCCATTTAAAGTTATGTTTCTTCTTTATTCAGTTTGGTATCGTATGAAGGTGGTATCGTATGAAGGTATCTGTGTAGCAGCGTGCCAGGGGGCATTTCATCAAGTGTCTTGTCAGTGATTTTTACCGACAAATTTGCTCTCGGCCAATCAGATGCAAGGATTTCAGTAGCTTATAACAGGTTATTGCACCTTGTCATTGATGACAAGTTTTATGAAATGGGGCCCAGATTGTATAGGGACTCAGTGTACTGTCGGGTTCTCTTTTTTTGCAGGAAATCAAAGTTCCAAAGGCTCCAGGCGAAAAGTTAGGAATCAGCATTAGGGGTGGGAACAAAGGTCACCCGGGCAACCCTCTGGATCGCAACGATGAGGGAATATTCATCTCAAAGGTAACTACTGCTTATACATCTTAGAATGATGATGATGATGATGATGATGGGATCGCTGATAGAAATGATAATGATGATGATCATGTTGATGGTTATGATAATGATGATGATAACGTTGGTGGTTATGATAAAAATGATGATGATGGTCATGAGAGTGATGGTAGTGATGGTGATGGTAATGGTGATAATGATGATAGTTGTGGTGACAGTTGTGATGATGGTGACAGTGATTTTTTATTGTTGATTGTTGTAGTGATAGTTATTAATGGTTCATGTGGTGATTGGTATTGCTTATAATATGTTTGATGTTGATGATTATGTTATCATATGCCCACCAACCAAATTTCCCACCTTGTAACCAATGAACGATGAGGTTGGAAGAAACATTTGACTGTTTTACCTGTTGAACGCTAAGCTTTTGATGCCTTCGGTTTAAATACAGCTGTAATGCATGTTAAATGAAAATGTAATTGTCTTCAATTGATTGATAAAAGTATATAAATTCTCTCTTTTTTAAAAATCCGATTGTTTGATGCCTCTCTCCTAGGTCAATGAAGTTGGTGCTGCAGCCCGTGATGGGAGGTTAAGAGTCGGCCAGAGAATACTTGAGGTGAGGAGAATACATATATCATTCTTACACATGTCCCAATGTCTTTTTGGCACTATTAAGTCCAATACAGTTGATCAATAACTAGAATATGGACAGTGTTACATTTTCAGACATGACATACTGCCATTCTTTTTGTATGAGTGCTTTGTCATTGTAAAGATTTAAGAAGGTAATGATACAAACTCCCAAGAAGCCAAGGAATTGTCGATTAGGTTTGTTTTGTGATTTTGTGAATTTTAATGTAGTGCAAAAATATTAAGGTACAAAATTCATCTGTTCTATGATTGGTTTTTATGTCACCAAATATCTGGAAAAAAAAGTTATCCTACTTTACAGTGATATGCCTAGCATTGCGATGTATGTTCCTAATTGTAAGTTTTCTTTTCTGAATAATCAGTTGTTTACTTGATAACAGTATGTTTATTTACTTTTCAGATATGTAATGAAATCTTTCAAGAGTAAATTTCATTTAGGTGTAGTTTCCTCATAATCATTACATGAAACACCTCTCATTCTTACATTATTCAAAACTTAGAGTAGTGTCACCAGAATTCATTGATCAAGGGATGACCTTTGACCCCATAGAATCCTCCATATTCATAGATAATCATGCAAAGGTCATTGGCGTTCATGACCATAGTCCATCGCCATGATGATACATTTCACACCAACCATTCTAGTAGCTTTAGCGAATGGGCATCTTGGAATTGTGCTTGTGGCACTTGATGCTTTGAAAGAATCTCAATTTTTTGTTCCTCTCCTGTTTTTGTGCTTAAATTTAATTTAATTTCCAACTATTGCCTGATTAGAAATGGCTGAGATCTCTTGCATTGAATTCAAACTGCAGATAGGGAGAGATGCTAGGAACTGGCAATGATAAGAGCATGATAAGGCAGACAGAATCTATAGCAGTTTTTTTTTACTGGCTTTTTGCATGTTAGTTCCTGTGAAATATCGTATTTCAAGATTTTTACTGACTGTCTTCTTTTAAAATAATATCTTCAAGTGGTTTGTGTTGATTAAAACTAAATCAAGAATATTCAAATTGTATTGTTTATAGAAATAAATGTAAACATGCTATGAAGATATGACATTTTTTCCACTTCAAGATTCACATTTCTGGATATACAAATGTAGATGATCTGTTATGTTAGAAAAGAAAATTATCAGCACTTGGTCAACACAAGCCAAATTGAAATGAATTGTTCATTTATTACTTCATCTATTTAATATTTTGTTTATCAATCTTATTTTTTGTTTTCTTTTGATTTTCTCCTCTTCTTGGTATGTTTGTTTTGTTGTGGTCTTTTCTCCTTTCCTCCTTCTCATTGTTTAAATTGTCTTGTGTTTCTCGGAATCAATTGATTAAAAATGCTCCCTCTCTCCATATCCTCTTGTTCCCATTTCCATTTCATATTTCAAATATTGTCCATGTATATTCTAATGCATCCCACTTATTCCTTCCTTTTACTTCCCTCAACCTTTTCATCTCCTCATGTACTGTACCCTGCATTGTTATCTGCGCACCTCGTACACCATCCCAACTTATTCCTCACTTCTACCATTAACTACACCCTTTTGATAATGACTTTTGCAAACCACCTACCTATCTGCTATTCCTACTCCTTCCCTCATCCCCTACTCCACCCAACAACAACGCATACTGATTTTGTCACCCTTGCACCATTCCTATTCTGCTTTTCCTTTATCAAACTCTGTGTTACCATTCTGATGGACCACATCCCAATGTCCAAATCTATCTATACCCCATGTCCGTGATTTTGTCTTCCCTCCACCGTTCCCGTTGTGCTCCTATGCATATCTCCATCCCTCTTGACCTCATCCCGAATTCCTTATTGGTTCTCTACATCCTTCCTTCTCTTTTTTTGTCTTCCTTATACCACCACCACCACCACCACCACCACCACTACCACCATCACAACCACCACCACCACCAACACCACTACTGCATCCACTACCACCACTACCACCACTACCACGACTACCACCACCACCATGACCCCCACTACTGCCACCACTTTCACTACCACTACCACCACCACCATTACCACCACCATTACCACCACCACCACCACCACCAGGTGAACGGTCAGAGCATGTTGGGTTCTCGGCACCGAGAGGCTGTGATGGCCCTCCGGGGTTGCGGAGATATGCTCAGCATCCTGGTATGTGATGGCTTTGACCCCAGTGAAGTGGCGTACTGGCAGTCCAGACCGGGGTGCGCTGGCAACCCCCTCTCCCAGGTTGACCTGAGCAAGAGGAACAGCCAAGAGAGCATTTCCTCCATCGATAGGGATATGACCACCGAGGAACTGAACCGTTTAAATCAGGTATGAGCTTCACTGTGCACGCCTAGTCTTTGTTTTAACAGAATTGTTTTGTCCATTGATCATCACTTTTGTAATAACAGATAGTGATTGTGATGCGAAAAGTTGAGGAACAGTTTGGGAATTTTAACCAAATTGACATGCACATTTTCTTTTATTGGAAGATGCACTGTTAACACATCAGGTTACATGTATACTATAACAAGCAAACATCAAATAAAGGGCCATGTTGTAGCTTGTCATTGAAAGAAATGCTGTTAAGGTGAAGGATTCATTGAACATATTGTCTATTGGAGCCAGAAGGGCGTTAACTCTGTACAAATGATGGGACTTAACGCCCTTCTGGCTCCAAACATACAATATTTTCTACAAATTTAGTATGTAATATTTCTACTCTGAAAACAGAATGTCTACAGGCCAGTCTTGCCTTCTTATGTGGTACAAGTACTGTAGGTCTTTGTAGCTGATATGAGATAGAACAGGAGATAATTGAAACCTTATGATAAGAACGTCGTCTTTGACAAAGTCTTCCAGATTGTAGATAGAACGTTTGTATCAGTGGATATCAAATATTTTTTCTTTTGCCTTGAAACTTTTAAAAGAAGCAGTTGTCTCCACACTGTCACAACTGAAACGACTCCAACAATGGCAAATAAATTCCTGTAGTTGTCTATTTTCAATATGAAGTGACCGACGAGATATTTTCTAATTTTTCTTCTACAATTCTATATCACCATCAACTGTCCTGAGATCCTCCTTTTAGAAGTTACCTATTTTCATTATTTTTATAGCATTTTTGTTCCTACTAATTCTAGTATCTTTGGCATTGCCTTACTACTATGTGTTGACTGAGGATCTAAATTGGGTTTGGATAGAAATATGTCTCAATTGTCAGCTTTCATGAGCCAGTATTATAAGAATCATTACTGATTTGTTCTCAAAAAAAAAATTGCCTGACATGATTATAGATTCTCAGTCAATTACTACCTGTGTTCACATTACCTGAAATCAAGTGAAACAGAATACATTTATATGTCAATATGGTTTAACCCATAGACTACGGAAACCGGGTGGCTCCTGTATTAAGCCTATGAGAGTAAAAGAATTCAGTAGTCAACGGGTTAATACAATGTCTTTTCAGGTCATGTGCAAAATTCAAACCATTTCAAGCTTTCCTGATTTAGACTACCAATGTGAATGCATAGCGGTGCCCGCAATGTCAGAATTCTTTTTTCTCTAGAGAAATAAAAAGATTAACACCTTTTTTCTTTTCTCCTGGCATGTTTTCACCCTTTCCTTTACTCTCCTCTACTGTCTGCGTGCATCTCTGCCTCCTTAATACTCCGCTGGGGCTCTAGGAGGCCGAATTTCAGTTAGAAGCCCAGGAATTTGAAGAAGAAGAATTAGCCAAACTGGTGAGCCCTATGCCATTCCAATATACCTTCACCCACTACAGGGTGTCTCAATAAAAAAGTATCCCACAATGGAGATAAACCAACTACCATTTTGCACCATTTTCTCAAGACAATCATGCTCAGAGAGGCATGACCCTAGTATTTGAAATGTGATGTCATAGATAAAATCATTTATGCTTTCAGATGATGTCCTTTTTATTTGGTAAAAATCTTTGAAGTTGGGGTACTTTTTTAACACCCTGTCAGGCACCATTATTAGAAAATCCCCCGATACATTGTCAACTTTTTGATGTTATTGCTATCTCATTGTGTATTTGTGGCATATCTTTTAATAGAGAAAAGAATAATTGTATTTCCACAACATTGTCGAATGCAATCATAGAAGGGCGGTACATGTATGTCTATAAGTAGATTTAAGCTTGTGGCCTAGATATGCAGTGCCCATTCAATCATTATATCTTCAAAAGTAATGAAGGAGGTATTGTACTAAGAAGGTCATGTATCTGGCCAGAAGAGGAAGAAAATAGAAGACAATGACGCTGACCACAAGAAAGACAAAAATACAGATGAAGGAGAATATAAATTTGTCTTTCTTTGATTAGATTTCTGATATGTGCATTAAAATGTGCAGCATAGAATACATGCAAAGCATATAATCCTACCAGGCACTTTTGTGTGAAATGTATTCTGTGGATATATCTCATTTTCTTGTAGAGTAAATCACATTTTACTGTATATCCAGCCATGTAGAAAATCAGTGAGTGCATGAATATTGTAAACCGACTTTGGTTCACTCAGATGTACTATATTTAACCTGCAATCCTTATGGAATTTATGCATCTTTTTCTTAAAAGTACATATGTATGCATGGAGTATTGCATGTGTTTTGGAAAGGAAGTGACAGATGAAAGACATTGGATGCATTCTGATCTTTGAGCATTATGAGCATGAGCATTTGTGCACCCTGTAGTAAAACAACCCTGCTTTGTGTACAGTGACATGTTGTTCCGTACATTTCATATGTTCCATTCCAACAGTAGACAAATTATGTACAACTTCTCATGTCCATTTTCCTTCATTGGATTGCTTAGGTGCAATTACAGGTGGAAGATGTTTAAAGTCATGCCTGTGTATATTGTATAAAGGGTATTTATGCAAAGTTTCAACCAGCTATTTTGGCATGTGACACAATGACTCAAGAAAATTTCTTTGTCTATAATTATAAATGTCTTTACTCGTAGTGTGTGTATTAATACATAGATTTTAGACTTTCAGTTAGTGGTTGGAGGGTTAGACATATTTCAGATTAGCTTGAAAACTATGGACTGAACAACTTGATAAAGAACCTGGTTTATACTATACGTGTACATATAAAAAGGGGTACACTCAAAGTTAAATTGGAGTCCTATTTGTGTTTATGGGTGGAAAGTATGGCCAACTGTCAGAACATTTCATCTGTTGTAGAAAAAAATAATCAGCTGTTCTTTTCAAAGTGTTTTATGATTCATGTAAGATTTAATTTCTGTTATAGGTGTTCATAAAACCATTTTAGAAGCAATTTTATCAAGACAAAAAGAAAGAAGATTGAAATAAACCTCAAAATGTAGTTCAGGAAGTCATTTGATGTTTTACATTTTAGCAAATTCAACTAACATGCGACACCATCCCCTACCCACTCCCTAATGTGTCTGTTCTGTTTCTCAAGCATCTTTGTGTGTTTTCATCCATGATTTCATTATATTTATATCTCGATGTTCATTTTATTTCATTTTACATTCCTTCACCACTTTAGGACAGGAAAGAGGTAATACACAATCAAAGCACATAGATTAGCTTCCATCGACATTGTAATGTTATTATGAACATGTTATATTTTGTTTTATACTAAAACCATTCTATTCAATGATCATACAAATGATACAACAAAGTTTAACATTTTCCCTCATACTTTTTTATGAACAGTATCAGATATATACTGTTCATGAGAAAAATATAATGCTATTGTCATAACTCATCATGCACATTATTTTGGAATGAAAAATCATGAAATATAAATATTAAGAAACCAGCAACTCAATTTAAATCAAATTATTTTTTTGAACGTTACGCTCAACCACATTTTTCAATATTCATTTCAGCTCATTTTTAAGAACTTCAATTATACAAAGCTTTTATGTTTGTAGAAATGGCACTAAAAAGCACTTAGATTAGCTTTGATCAAAATGGTGATGTCATTCAGAAGTAGTTGAATTGTGTTTTCTCAAGTTCTACCATTCTCTCTGTAATTATACAACTCTAGAATTTTACTCCATGTAATTGCTTAATATGCAATTTGCATCAAACAAAAACTGTGAAATGAATGTCTTGACAATATACCAGACTAGAACCTAACATTTATGCTCTCCAGTCTTTTCAGATAGTCATAAGAATGTGTTTGGAACACTTAGAAAAAGTTGTATTTCGCTCTTAGTCTCGTAGATATTGCACATAGCACATCTGTTGGTCAGTTAGGATAGATTTGGTTGTGTTATTCAAAACCAGTTATTATCTGTTACAAAGTTTTCATTCAAAGTGATAAGACTTTATATCAATTTTACCACAAATTATAGACAAAATATAAGTATGATATGAGTTCATGCCTCATGTAAACAAAATCTATAATTTTCCATTTTTCGCCTCATAAACACATCAGCCACATTTAAGTACATTTAGTAACGTCTATTGCAGCACAATGGTAAGTCCATTGTGTGCATTAATTACCCCAGTCTATGATAACACACACTTTGTATTATATTCTTGATAATATCAACTTTGAAGGTCAGCTGTTTTCTTGAGATTATTCACATAACCCTCATGCTGCATATTTTCATAATTATATGCACAAGTTCTAATTTGATTGAATTTCATACACAAGCTCAAACATCATATCCATAATCTTATCTGTATTCAGAATTTCACTTTGATGTTTTTGTTTTGTGTTTGGTTTATTGTTTGAACACACTCACTCCATAATAGCATTTCACACTCTTTATTATGTTTCCATATTTTTCATACAACTCTCTGTGAACTCAAACAATTTCTCTCTCTCTCTCTCTCTCCCTCTCTCTCTCTCTTATGTATGGAAAAGTTTATATATTCATATTCATACTTGAATACCCTTTTTGTTAAGCATAAATGAATATAAATTGATCTTTGAGTGACAGTATACCTGATATTGCTCTTATACATCACGTTACATGCCAATCTATCTTTAATACAGCTCTGTGAATTAAATGTTGCAGTTTGTGTGGCATTTCATTGATATTGTGTATGAATAGCACCCTAGCTGGCACCTCACATTTTAACTGCTGTGTGGTATTGATGTACATAGAAATAACTGTTAGGTGACTAATTGTTTTATGTTTGAGTTAATTTGATATGATACTGAGAAAAGAAAATTGTGTAGTCTGTGAGGAAATTTTGTACGTTCATGATCACTAATAATATTATATAACCAAGAAGATGAGAAATAGAGAAAAACAAAGAAGGGGTAAAAAAATAAGATCAGAAACATTTAAGTGAGTAGTTACAATGTATGTGTGATGTGACACTGTGTTGTATTCAATCCTTGTGTGTTAAAAGTTGACAGTATTCTCTGTTGTGATCTTTTAACACATTCACGTTTCTATAACCTTGTTTTGATTTCTTTCCGTTTGTTTCCTTTCTTTTCTTTCCCCCTTTTTCTGTTCTGTTGAAATTTGTCATCCTCCATATTAAAATTGATGTTATTAGGAGGAGATGAGGAGGCAACGCGAAGAGGAAACTAGAAGATTAACGGAGGAGAATGAGGTAAGACCAACAAGTAATTTTTAGTGACCATTGTTAAACAGACAATACCTTTAGAAAACTTTGATTATCCATTGCAGAATTAATTGGTAAGAAGTAAAAGATTACATTTTTGGATTGAAACAAGAAATAACTGTGTTTTCATCTTATGTGCCTGTTTCATAGCTTGTATACTAACTCACTACAGAGCATGTGTATCCCCACAGAACTCATTATATGCACTGTTACATATATTATATGCCATCTGTCACATATTGTTATTGTAGAGTAGATGGTTTTTAAATGATTTATTGGAGACAAAATGCAGTGCTCATGTATTCATTACAACTCATATTATGGCATTTGTATGGTATGCCATAGGGAATAAACTAACATATATTATAGTTTGATGAAGATTGAATCATTTTGTATACCATCGTCTCATACTTCGTATTACATACACATCTATAATCCAATTGGACTGTATATCACTCCTCTCTGAACCTGTTATGTAGTCTTTATTTCAGCATATAATCTAGCAGAATGTTGTTGATAATGTTTGGGGTTAGACCATTACTTACTTTCAAATATACAGAATGTTCCTGAACTTCGATAAAGAATATGTTGAAAGACTTGGCATTTTATAATCGTTAGATTTATGTGAAACACGTAAGTGCAATTTGACATGGACCCAATCCACACTCATCAAATGAGAGCGCTCTTATCCTGATAACCCTTAATAAGAGTAATCTTGCTGAAGTAAGAAGACATGACTGCATCAAGATGCTTTCTTCCGGTCAACCTCTATTAAATGGTTCAGCAGGATGGTACATCTCTCAGAGTAGTCTTGAGCATAGTTTTAAGATTATTTTCAGTTCTGATGATATTACTGTAAACTTTGAGAGAAACTGGCATAATCTAATTTTGAATTGCTTATAAAGCAGTAGATCAGTGGTTTTGGATCAGAAAAAAATGTATACTAAATGACAAAAACTTGTTGGAAATCACAATTCCTGAAACTGCGATCAGGACGACTTGCCTTTTCCTTTCTCATTACTTGGCTTGTTAACATTTTCATTAAAAATCATGGGGCAGATATCATTGATTTGTATTATTGAACAGCCAATGTCACATTTGGTTCGAATCTATGAAATTTTATTTTCCGTTGTGTGGTCTCCTGTGGAAAAACAAATCAACATACATGCCCTTTCAGCTGCCCCAACAGTATCACAGAATTTTTTAAATTCAAATTTGAAGTGAAAATGGTGTGCAAAGTGTGAAGGCAAACTAATGCCAGAATGACTTTTGTGATTTCTCACGATAAGAACGCTCTTATTTGAGACATTGAAGTTTGATGTGTGAATGGAGTCTCAGTTTCTGTTGAAGTCATGCACATTTATCATATGAACATCATGCTAGTGTGATACACTATGTACTCTGCTTTTGATATTAAATTGTTAGTCATATAATGATAATAATAATAATAATGTATGTATATACTGCATTTTCATATAAATGTTCAAATGCATAGGTTCGATTTTTTTTTTCTCCAGTAAAGCGTACTACTATGATAAAGGAAATTCAGCAGTATAATCATACTTTTTTGGCATGCATGCGTAAGATATTAAGAATCATAAAATCTGTGCATACTACTATTTCACTTTGAGATAATGAATTTATAAAGAATCTAAACAGTGATTTTACAAAAGCATATGGCATACATCACACTAGCATTCACGTTGCATGTGGCCTGCTATCTCTAGATCTTCCTCTCATCTCTCTCCCTCCCTCCCCCGTGGTGATCAGGAAAACTTCCAAAAAATTATTGAGAGAAACGTTAGTAGCCGCTCCCCTCCTGTTAGGCAAGAAATGATGCGAGCCCAGGAGCAGGAGGAAGAGACGGATGATGATGATTTGGATACCCCATTGCCACGTCTCAGGAGTCCATCTGAAGAAGATTTGTTAAAAGAAGATTATCAGATGGAAGAAGAGTTGATCCCACTGAGGGTTGACACAGAGATTGAAATCAATGTGAGTTTGCAACAAAATAAAAGCAAAAAGGTGTTCAGTTGAGGTCACCATCAGTTGCAGTGCAGTGCCCTTTCTGTTTTTTAACCCCCCCCCCCCTGTTTTTAAAGATGCTTCTGCCAAAGAGTATTCTTCCTGTGGCAAATGATTTTAAACTCAAACTTTTAAAGACCTGCGAAGTGGGGAGAACATTTCCTTAATGCTATTTGACATAGATTTTTGATGATTTTAGATCTTCTAGTTGCTATCCTTTGAAATGAGTTTTTGGTGGCAGAGGGTATGGAAATTACTAAATCATTTCAAATACTTCAATAGAACTGATTTCAAGATCAATATGGTACACCAGAGTGTTTATGAGGTGGAGGGGTATGGTCCTAACAAGGGTGCAATATAGGAATTGAAAATCTTCCCTGGTGTATATAAATTGCAATAAAATATTCTCTTGCATACTCACAATTGTTATACGACTAACATCTTTTAGTCTTTCTAACATACTCATCTTCATAAAGTGGAATGGTCAAGTAGAATATAGAAAGTAGATAGCATGTGTACTGACACACTTACACCTTTTAACACATTCTCTAGATTTAGCTGTACAGTCAGATGTTGTGTTGTATGAACCATGCTAGTTGTATTCTGTAAGACTAATAACTTTGCTAACATTGTTGCGTAGAATTCTGAATTGTTAAGTATTTGTTGATTACAATTTTACACATATTGCTGCATATTGCACGCTTATTGCTGCATATTTCAGCATTAGCAAGGGAATAGGGTGTCACTTATGATATATTAACATTTTCTTTGTAATGTTCTCTTTTTGCTCCCTGTACTAATGTTATAAGAAGTGTCTTTTTTCTTCACTAATTCTACTTACACTTCATAGAGTTTCAATTGTAAAGTTCTTTGATATGTACTTGTATCTTTTCATCTCACTGCAAGATTTTCTTGCTTTCATCTCTTTTATTTGTATTTGCAATATGTTCCTCTTTAGTCCAAACAGCAAGCTAAAACAACAGAAAATGGAACGGCAGATGATGATGATGATCTTCCCCTACCACAAGCAAAGGTATGTTTTTTCGAATCAGTTTAACCCCCTCACCCGCGAATAGAAAGAGAAATTGTGAGATCAGTTAAGAGGGAAAATGAGATCGGGGAAATAAGGTTTTCCTCCAACTTTCCTGGATATTTCTGAGTAAAATTTAGGATGTACTTCATGTATAAATGTGTATATCAAGTAGAAATTTGTTGATAATGATATTGAATATTTAACCATATTTACATACAATGTACACTATATGCTTTCCTTGAAAAATATATTTGCGAGAAATTATCAGCTGAATGCTGTTATATTTTGACTGATAATTTTGAAGTCATCCATCAAGTAGCGCTCTAGCTGTCTATTTCTTTCTCATTTAGGTTTGCAATGAACTCGTTCAAGCTCAATTATTATTTAGCCTATCAAAGCAGAAGTTCCATCATTATTTCAAAACTTAGATGACGAAAAACATAATCAGACACCATTGATAAAACTGGGATCCTAACTTACATCCTGTGTAAAGTGAAGTCTGAAATGATGAAATATAGTAAAGAGCATTCCTTTTGAGACTTATGTTTCTCATGATCTTTGTAAATACTTCGCCTTTTATTTCAAGCCCATTCATCAGCAATTTTTGAAGAGCGCATTTTTACCTTAGCTACTTTTCTGTTATGGCTGCTGTTAGTTTTTCAGTGTAGAATTTGAGATCATTCATCCTACCAACCTGTGTTTCTACATGTAGAGCTTCTATTTGATAGTTAGAGTCGGCCTATTTCAATTTTTTTTTTTCATCTGTTGGAAGTTGATGAGTATGAGGGATCAAGACCAATTTTTCCCTCGTTGGTAAACCCCAAATATATAGGTTGACCTGAACACTGGTGAGCAATGTGTATTATAAAGAACTGACTTAGTATTGGGGCTTGGGGTAGGGGGTAGAAATGATGAAAGGGGGGTAAAGAAATAGGTGTTTTGCATAGTGAGATATTCATATTAATTAGTATTTAGCATGTTCAATTTTATATCCTGCATGTGCTGCCGTTTGAATGAAAATTAGCAATTATTTTGCTCTCAACTCTTCTATACTTTTTGCTGTGCTCTTAAGTAACTGCTAGATATGTTGGTATAATCTCATACCTACATGTAATTTCTGTCTTTTACTGTATATATATGCATGGATATTGGTAATTATAAAGATATGTTTCCTGTCTTACAACCTGTTGTATTTGCATGAGGCAAATTTATAACCTGTTCCCCACCAAAAACAGCTCTAAAGCTCTGTTCTCACGGCAGATTGAACTGAGATCAAGTGGTATTTTTGTTCAACCTGGTTGACGCAAAATACGTCATTCTGAAAAGGAAAACCTCCCAGAGCTCATATATACACCAAGAGGAATGGAATGAAATTGAACTTGAAAACAAGGTGAAAAAAAGTTCGATACAAATGCTGTACAAAATAAACTACATTTTGAGGAAAGGAAGAATACCTGCCTATATTATATTGTATAAAACCTTTATCTACCGTATGTACATGAAATAAGAGCATAAATGGGATGCATCTATAGATGAAGCCCAATTAACCATCTCCACTTGCTCAATTTAACATTATGCTACTGACCTCATCACTTGCCACAAATTTCCAAAGCAGCCAAGGAAAAAGGCGCCACCCCCTGTGGCCCCCCGGCCCCGTAATGCCTTCCGTGGCATTCGAAACTCGAGTACGAGCAGCACGGCCTCCCGCTCCTCAAGTGTTTCGACCCCACCCGGGTCGCCCGAGGTAGAGTACCCCACCCCCTCTAAAATTGAAGCTTGAGTTCACCCCCTTACACCACAGTTTGACTGGCATGGTCCTGTGTATGTTTTTTTGTGTGGTGTATTTAAAGGCTTGTATTAAACACGGATTGTTGCATGTGCTCGCACTCGTTTAGCATTTAACCTTCGGGTGATATACTGATATTCACTACATTCAGAAATGTTAAATGGTGCTTTAACTGTTTATCATATCATTCTGATGTTTCTAGCAGTTTTAATCTGCATTTAGAAAATAATAGGTCTTGTGTTGACATATACTTTTGAGGATCAAAGCAATCTTTTTTTTTAAACAGCATTTTATATTGATTGGCCTTAAAAAAAGTTTTTTGTTTGATGTTCCAAGCAGTTCTAATGACAATAGTGAGAGTGACTGCTTAGTTTTCATGAAAGCAACAACTGTTTAAAACTTATTTTTACTTTAGAAATTCTAATAATTAATAAAATGCTAATATTTACAAAGTCTAATAGTTTAGTATGTGATTAATTATGTAGTTCTAATGATAATAATAATTGATAGTTATAACAATTATAATTCTATTTTACAGTGATTGTTTCACAGTACAATGACACTAATGATGAATACACTAGTTACCCCGGTAATGAGACCTAAACTAGCAGGATCAATAATGGCATTGAAGATTAAAGATTAAGTAAGATAATGAGGGACATACAGTCAATTAAATCAAGTAATTCAAATAATCTTCAGCAGTTTATCAGTGAAATTCAGTTGTATAACTGCACTCAAACTTCTAGGAGTTATTCAGGAGTACACACACAGCAAATTAATTTTGTGCTATGTGCTAACATGATATCTACTGTAGACCAAAAAGACGCTTTATATTACTTTCTTATTGAATGAAGTGAAACACAAAAAATGTTGAGTTTGGTATATCTTGCAGATTAATAGCACAATGATCAGTCACTAGGATAGGATAGGGGAAGCTGGACGACGAGATACACTGCTGTAAGGCTAGCTACGAACCATCGTGTGATCACGTTCATGTCACGTCGTCACGTCGTCACGTTACACGACCTTTCGCGAATACTAAGCCCTACATTCATGAAGGGTAGGGTGTAACGTTTGTGAAATACATGTACCTCTGTCTTATTGACAAAGTGTCGGGTTCGAGATGCGAGTATTCATAGATTTGGAATACTTTTTTATAAAGTGTCAGGTAAACTGGACCCGACACTTCGCCAATAAGGGGGGTATTTCACAAATGTTACACCCTAACCTTCGTGAATTTAGCCATTTTAGGCTTAGTATTCACGAAAGGAATTCACGAAAGGTTGTGTAACGTGAACGTGATCACATGATGGTTCGTAGCAAGCCCTGTTGTAATGTTGCATGCTGCATTTTGGAATGTTGCAACAAATCTAGAATGTATATATTTTTTATATTCCTTTTCACATCACTCACATTGTTGGGTTATAATTGGTTTTGGAGATGGTGAAAGGGAGAGAGAATTAAGGAATGGCATGGTTATAAACATAGGTACATTATGTATCGCTATGATGTATATTGCACATAACTTTCATTATTTCTTCACTTGCTTGATGAATATAGAGGCTTGTTACAGGATTTTTCATACTTAGCTTCACATTATCCTTAGGAGGGCTTGATAGTAAGCTGTTGTGTTCAGGGTATGGTGATAACTTTGTCACTATATACCTTAACTGCTTGCAGATTGCTTCTCCTTAAATATCCCAGTAATATAAGATTTGATTCCCCTTAATCTGTTTTTTCTTCTAAATTTTGATATTACATTCATTTTGATATTACATTCATTTTGATATTACATTCATTTCATGGGTTTTAGTTAGTTTTATTTGGGCTTTCTTTTTTCCCTTTTTTGTTTTGCTAGCAAGCCCAATTTATGCACAAGTGATTTCTTCTGATTATACCCTCTTAATGTACCGGTATGGGATGTCTGGTTTCAGAAGCACAAATGGTGCGAGGTTCATATACAGTTTACTGTCTGGGTGAAAGAAAAAGATAGTGTTCTGTGGTATTTTTTTTTTTAATTTTTAATTTTCTAAATTACACATATTGGATGTTATAATATACATTTTTTTTTTAATTGTGCATTTCATGGTTTTGCATATTTGATCTTCAACTAGATTGTAGGCATTCATCCAAACATTCATTCAGTGTCTCATCATCGCATCTTGCCTCCAGCTTTCTGCAAAGAGATACACTTTTTAAAACATACCAAAAGGCATTTCGTATTTTAAATGAGGATTTTGGCAACTACAGTATCTCTTGTTGAAACATGTTTTCTCAGTCTCTTTTGTTAAAGTGACTTGAATTTTGGCTGGAATTATCTGCATCTTTTAAATGATTAAGTTTGTTAATATTTTTTTCTTCTGTGCATCACACTTCTGACTGGAATTTGACTATGTTATTTTGAATTTTAATTAATAGGCCTACCTCTATAAAGTAATGGAGTGTTAAGTAAACTGAATTTAAAGGAAACTACACCATCACTATCACTGGATTACCCATAGTCAGATTGCTTTAGTGCACAGTCTCTGATTAAGTATCAATTAAGCATTGGTTTGTGATTGTAACTAAGAAATAATTGTTGTTCTTTATGGCACAGATACACAATGAAGTGAACATAAGCTGTTTATATAAAAATATAGTTTTAAAATCTGTATTTAAGCTAAGAACTACATTGCCTCACTCACTTTTTACTCTACACTTTTTATGTATTCACATGTCCATTTTATCCATCAGTTGTGATTTTTTTACTGGGGTATTTTTTTGTATGTGATTTCCTTTTTATTCTTAATACCTGAAAATATATTTAAAGATAGAGTTGTTAGTGTGAAATGTTTAGGGTAGAAATGCATGTTTCAGAGTTGATGAAGCGTAGCTCTCAGTATTGAGAAAGTGGGGAGAGAAATTAATTTGAAGTGTCCCAAAAGACTCTTGTGAATACAATGTGCAAATATTCTTTACAGTCTTTAGTTATCTGCAGGTCCATGGAAATCTTCCATTCCGTTTTGAATCCTGTCTTTAAATACAAACTGCTTTGATGGCTGAGCTGTTGGGTTTAATATTTTGATATTGTTTGATACTTGACTGAAATTTCAAGAATGGGTTTGCAATTTGATACCAACAGCTTAATTTTTGAATAAAAGTTGTATTGTCATGTTTAAAACAGTAATTGTTTTTAGATTCCATATACTGTGTAACATTTTTTGATTTCCATAACTAATCATTTTAACAGGACTAATACATTTCATGGACTAATTGCTTTCTCCTTTTCCTCCCCCCTTTTCACTCCCCTCTGGCTTTTTTTAATTCTTCCTTCCATTTTACCTGGTCAACGACTAACCCTTCACCCTTTCATGTAAACAACTTTCTATGAAACCACAACTCCCATGGGATATAATATGAACACGTCTCAATCGTTCATCAACGTTGGTGTGGCATCTATGTTGTACTCCCTGTAACTCTCTTACTGGTAAATCTGTAGAAGGAGTCCAGTACTTATGTAACAAGCACCTTTCGAATTTCTCAAACACTGATGGAGGGAGTCAGCAGTAACCCTAACTCCAGAGAAGTTGTTTATGACCCTTCCCCCGTGGAAACGTACTCTCCAAATCAATTGAGGGAAAAGTTACATCAAGAAAAGATGGAGGAGGAAGGCAGTAACCCTCATGGGATAGGTGGAAACCCGCACCCTTCCTATCACAATCCTGGGCCTTCTCATGAAAACCTTGGACTAAGTAATCCTACCAAACACAGCCCTGGAACCCCTGAGCACTGCCCTGAAACCTTAGAGCACAATCCACATAATCCGGGTGGACACAGTCTTGGATATCCTCTGCAAGGGGGTACTTCATTCACAGGAAGACAAAATCCTCATCCACAACAGAACCCTTTGTCCCATGAGAAACATAATCCAGTCAGTCCAGAACACCACAGTCTAGGAAATCCCAGTGGCCACAATCCAGGGAATCCTGGAAACCCTGGTGACCACAATCCTGGAAATCCCAAAGGCCACAATCCTGGGAGCCCCAAAGGCCACAATCCTGGGAGCCCCAAAGACCACAATCCTGGAAATCCCAAAGGCCACAATCCTGGAAATCCCAAAAGCCACAATCCTGGGAGCCCCAGAGACCACAATCCAGGGAGCCCCAAAGGCCACAATCCTGGGAATCCCAAAGACCACAATCTTGGGAATCCCAAAGAAGACATACCGAAGGCTTCAGGTGTGCACAACCCCCATCCAGAAGAAAAAGAGGAAGCACAAGCAAGTTCCAATCCTCACTCTCATCATGTTGGTCAACCAAATTCTCCCCCACCAGATAATCCATCAAATCCTCATCCTGCTAAATCTCCTGACCCCTTTAACAAGCCCAACCCTTTCCGAGATCCTACTGAAAAGCCTAATCCCTTCAAGGATACTGCTAGCCCTGTCACTTATACAGATGTAAAGCCTAAACACAAAGTAATTACTTCACCAATCAAAAGTCCAGTTACACCTCCGAAGCCGAAGCATTACCCAGACATTCCTCCTAAGCACCAACCACTTTCACCTAAGTCCCCCGGAGAGGATGCTTCTTCAGAAGATGATGAAGAAATAGCAAGAGCCAAAGCACTTATGGAAGCTCGCTCAGAAGTCCTAAAATTTAACAGGGTTAAGGGTCGCGATACAAGCCGCTTCCATGCCAATCCATTCTTTCAACAACAACAACAACAGCAAAAGCCAGTGGCACCTGAAGTGAAGACAAAAACCCTGACACAGCTGCTGTCTTCTCAGAAGGTTGTATCAAAGGCTGGGCAGAAAGTTGTGTCACCTCCGCCACCTGTCTCAAGCTCACCGCCTTCCTTCAGCCCCAAGTCTCCCCTCTCACCAGAGGTATCCTATCTTAGTCCAAAGACAGTATTGGCATCGTCAGTGTCTCTTTCTCTGTCTCACCAGCATCATGCCTCTCTTCTCTTCTACATCCCCTCATAGTCTTCATTCAGACTCTTATATTATCATCCTCAGTATTTGTTTGCTTATGATCATCCAGACTTTTGTAGCTGTTGTGCTGTAGCCACAAGTTTAACCAGTATTTCAGTTCTACCACAACTTCAGTTCACCCATACACATATGTCGATTTATTTCATTCTTCTGTAGATTCACATACCGGTAGTTTGTTTAAGAATAAGCCAGTTTATAATAAATAGATGATACAAATTCCCCTGATTTGTACACGCACACGCATTTGTTTTGGTGGATATGCTACTTGTTTAATAACTAAAATCACATTGGTGTGTGCATCATGGTGCGTACATCATGGTGCATACTTTTTGACGTACACAGGTCATAAATTTGTACTCGGTACAAAGACCTTTATCTGCGCATGCACATGTTGTTATTACGAACTGGCTTATTGTATTTTCTTTCCTTATACCTAGCAGTGATGTGTAAATGTAATTTCTTGGATTATTTTGACACTCTATGCCTACCGATTGCTCAGTTGTTTCCAGTTTCTGTTTTTGTGGATAACTGTCTTTGCCTAAATGCAACCTCTAAAAATAAAAAAATCACAGGTTTGTTTTCTTTCGACTTTATTTTTTTGTGATTACACGCAGATGATTACAAATAATGATAATGAAAAAAAATAATCCCATCACTATTTTGCTTAATTTTTCACTTTGCTGAATTATGCCCCGGGCCAGGCAGTTCATTCCACAAAATCAGTTTCCTTTTTAACTTAACTTGTACCATTCTGTTGCCTGTACATTAGATATTCCTAACTAGATTTGAGTTTTATTTTATTGCACATTATGTTAAGATTTCGACTTTAAAGCACACACTTTCCAGTAGTTCGTACTCCTTTACCTTCCAAACATAGTGTCCTTCTAAACGATATAATTACTCTTGTCTTTCTGTATGATTTTACATCTTTAAGTTATCTTTCTGTATTACCAATACCTTGCATTCAATGTGTTTATTTTGTGTAAGAGACATGGAGCCTTTTTATAGTTCAAGATAGCCTTAGGTATGCTTGTGGCTGAAAAACATGCCTTTTTGGCATTGATACTCAGATACAGTCTGTACCTCTATACCCCTTGTCATTAATATCTCATAAATTACTCCTTCCTCTTTTCACAATATTTTGTAGGTTTGTATTTCATGGGATATCTTTAGTGAACTTTGCTCCATTATCTTTTTGACAAATTGAGAAAAAAAGAAAACTATTTTAAGACTCCATCTTTTTTTCCCCATTGCATTGAAGTTTATAATTTCTAATCATTTGTGTAACTTCCATTGTAACCCAATACAGTTGGAAAAAAACATGTTATATTGCAAGACTGTACACCTTACCCCAACTAAAAAAATTCTCATCTCATTTCATTTCCGTGTGATCATGATTACACCCTCATTCAGTGTATCATCATAACCCTCTATCATTACCATCCACCAATACCTTCACATTCCTTCCTTATTATGGCATCAGCTTTTTTTGCTAAAGATACTACACCACTGCTGTTCAATGTCACAACCACGAGGGATCGTACAACCAATGCCCTGGCGACAGTTGCTCCATGGTTAATTTCCAACACTCACTTTCAACCCGGCATTCAACAATACACTTAATCCTAACCTTTATCCTAAACCTGGCCTAACCAATCCAAGCTCTAACCACATATCTTTGAAGAAATTAAGCTTGGAGCAAATGTTGGATCACCCCATGAATACGTAAAG
The DNA here is from genome assembly GCA_025617745.1 of Heliocidaris erythrogramma. Classification (NCBI taxonomy): domain Eukaryota; kingdom Metazoa; phylum Echinodermata; class Echinoidea; order Camarodonta; family Echinometridae; genus Heliocidaris; species Heliocidaris erythrogramma. The sequence goes on from CM046856.1 coordinate 17,378,194, forward strand.
TAACCATTGTAGCTCAGGGGTGCAGTATGGCTTCAAAGCAAAAAAAATGCTTCCTAAGAAATGTAGCATCACCAACTTCCACCGACCTTCATATTTGATTTCTAGCCACACACCTTATTCTTCATTGCCAGTGATGAAGTCCAGTCCAGGTTCCAAGCTTCCATCCGATTGGTCCAAAACAGGTTCCAAGCTTCCATCTGATTGGTCCAAAACTTCAAGGTTTTTCCCAAAACTTACAAACAGTGAAGTCTGGGCCATTTGCTTTTGATATACCATAAACCTACTGGACCATATTCTTGTATAATTCAAACTCGACATTGGGTTAAAGGTCAGTTGGGTTAAGTCGAGTTTCAAAACGAGGTTAGATAGAGGTCTAAGTTTTGCCTTGCTAAACATGGCTTGGTCCTGACGTAGGGTTTAACTGAATTAGTAGAATACAGGCCATTGTGTGAACTAAAGTCACTGTCCATATGTTATCATGGACTACCAAATTGGACCAGTGTGTAACATTAGTGGGTAGTGGGATCTTGGACTGATGGCTGGACATTTTTTATACATTCCCCCTCCACCCCCCACCTCCCTGATATGCGTACCAAACAAATTGTTCCAACTCCTAACCTCCTACCCTCCTACCATTGATTGGACATTCCATTTAAGTATACATAGTGCGTTTGTGAAGAATTGTTTTTTTTTTACTTCTTTCTCTACTTTTGTTCTTGATTTGACTTGTTTGTAACTAGGACCCCTTTTGCACACAATCATCGATCACAATTTATGGCAATTTCCTTGCTATTTTCCAATGTTGTTTCACCTTCAACAAGATACAGCCACACTTAAAATCCCAAGTGGCTTGAGGGAATTTGTACTAAATTACGAGATACATCACAGTCACAAGTCAACTGCATTTGGCCATTGCAGTCGTCTGTCAGTTGCAATTGATTGTAAGTTAAATTAGATTCCAATTTGCATGTGATTGTAACTTTTTGTGCAATCTGGGCCTAATCCTTAACTCTTTAAGTTTGGCTGTAAATCTCAGTTGTGTATTCTACTCATAAAATCCTTTTTATTTCCTGTTTTGGTCATTTATCGCAAGTTGTAGCCTCTATGATAATTAATCAGACAAATTCTGTACTCTTAGTTTATTGTTCTGAGTTACCATTACTATGTTCTTCACCAGCATTCATAGTGTGGATGAATATTGTATGATATCTTTCAAGCATGTGACTTTGTGATTCTTTGTACATTGTGTAATGAAGAGTTTTGAACTCTAAATCAGGATTTTTCTGTTACATGTACACAAAACAGCAGTGATATTTTTATCTTTAGTATATAAGTCATTTTGGTTAGAATTTTTTGAAGTAATTACTTTGTTATTGAAATTATATTATTTTCATTTTTTTTCTTCAATATTTGATGTCACTGCCTAAGCTGCCTAAGCTGACACCTTATATTAATTTGGCTGTAATAATTCAACTTTTGATTGTAGAAGTACAATTCTTTTGCAAGATCAACAAAACTGGTCTATGCTTCTTTCAGCATGCATATTTTTTGTGTTAATGTCCATGTGAAATGAAATTGTCTTTCTTTGTCCCAAAATTTGATTTACAAGCCTACACTTCCTGAAGACCCAAAGGTATTATTGAAAGGTTGATAACAATATATGTTTTAGGCTATTTCAGGCTATATATATATATATATATATATATATATACATACATACATGTATATATGAATGTGGGAAGATGTTGGTCAATGCTCATAGTTATTTGAACACAAGCACTTAAAGAATTAAATGTATTTACGGTGTGTCCTTTTATAGGAAACACAAAATACTATGAAAGACTTTTTTATAATGTGTTGGAAATTCAGCCGTATACTATTTATTTTCAATCACCTATTTTGCCTGCGAGCTTTGTGTGATAAGTTGGATAGTTGGAAGATTTTCATGAAGAAGTGTTTGGGCAAGAATGAGTTTTAAAATATTTTGGGGTTGTAAAGAAAATTGCTTGCACATTTAACACAGGCTACAACAGCTTTTGAGTCATCATTTGTAAACATACATGTATAGTGCTATATGCTGCAACCATATTGTTGATTTCAGTGAGATTTCATCGAGATTTCACCACCATGAAATGCACCCTGAATTAAGAGAAATAAAGATGCCTTAGCTGTTCATATAGCAGCTACATTCATTTACTCCTGCTTTTGATATTTATACATGTCTGCACCACTTTCCACTCACACCATAAGGTGCTAATTGTAACCATTATCTTTCAAGATCATTTTCATATTCAAATAGTGCATTTTTACGACTTGAATAAAATGCAGAGCTACATGTATGGCGTGCACATGCAGAGCAGTTTTATTGCATCAAACTATGAATGAATGAATCACATGCCATCGTTATGCACAAATTTGTTATTTTGAGATGTTTATTTCTATGTTTTCGATGAAATTGCCACAAAGATTAATTTCCAAAGCCTCATTTACATGTAGCTAACTTTTTTTTTTTAAGTACATGTAGAGGAAGGAAATTAAGGATATGCTGTTAGCTGTATCAAATTGGTTTGTGAGGACACTTCCATATCACTAATGGAAGAAAATAGAGTTTTCCGAGGTAGCCCTTTTAAAAAACTTCGTTTACAATTGGAGTAGGGCACTATGCGAATCACTTACCGATTCACACAGATATTTATTTATGTCTCTCTATATTTAGGAGTATTTTTTATGACTTTGGATATTCCATTGTCAGTTTTTAGACACACTGTTTGTTAACAACACTAGCATTCAAACGTTTATTGGCTGGTACATTATGATTGATATTAGCTATTGAGAGTTAGCACCCATGCATGCCAACTCCACCCAAAATGGGGATACAAACCATGTTCCTACTCCTACGAAGGTATGCTGTGAATCACGCTTTGTAACACGTTTCATGGTTTATTTCCTCTCTAAAGCCTGCAGCCTCGGATGGTCCGGAACCCTCCAAGCTAGCGTTCAAAGACAAGTGGAAACGCTTTGAACAGCAGATCGATGAACAGTCACACTCTACACCTAAAACAAGTAAGTCAAGAAATAATTTCTTTACTTTTGGTTATCGAACAAGTGATCCAACATTTGCTACAGAAGATTAGGATACTTAAGAGACAAATTTATTCTGTGACCCATGTGACCTTATATCCAGGTACTAAGAAAGTGTCCCTACTCAGTGATCTCAGGATCTTCGGAAGATCAAGTATGCAAATTTATTCTTTTAACTCTTGTGTCCTCATAAAGCTCTTTCTCTCATGTACATGTAGTTGACCTGTATGACCTTACATTTGTCTGTTTCTCACCTCCAGATACCAAGAAAGTATCCCTGGTCAGTGATCAGGACCTTCAGAAGATCAAAGAGGATGAAGAGAAGAAGATATCAACCATGACCCAGGATGACCTCCTCAATTACTCACAGGGCGAGCTGGATGAGAATAATACGTTCAATGCAAGGTGGGTGTGTCCCTGGGTGTATCTGTGGGTATGTCCTTTGATGTGTCCTTGGGTGTGCCCATGGGTGTGTCCATGGGTTTGGCCATAGGTGTGTCCTGTCCTCACTCTGCAGGCGGCTTTGTGGTTGATTGACATTTGGTCCAAATCTAATTTGTTTATCATCCCACTCACCTACATATATTTTGCTTATGTAATTCCATTAAGTCTTCTTAAGTCATTAAGTCATTTAAGTTTGTCTACTATCCAACTGGTTTGGTATTGTTCTGTTTGATATTGTTCTCTCTCTTTTTAAAAAATTTGTTATGTGGTATAAATTATGTCGAATTTCCAAGTGTCATTTGATACCGTGACCAATTTGGATACTGTAAAAACAGAATGAATAGGAACACTGGGGTGAATAGGAAATTCAATACAAATTTTAAGCTTTTTTTTATTTGACCTGGTATTTTTTCCTCCACAGCAATGAAGCAGACCTTTTCCATTGTTTGATTTATCGTGCATAAAGGAAATGTAAAGAGTCTGCATCTTTCCAAGAGATAAACAACCGTCAAAACATTTAACATTTGCTTGCTTTTTTGTTCCTTGGGATTGTCCATATTTGCTCATTTTCATGTCCAGCTTTCAAATAATTAACATATGAAAAATTAAAAAAACAATATTAAATATTAAAAATTATATGAATTGATTTCTTGTACAGTGGAAACTCGGTATAGAGAGATCTGATATAACAAGATTCCTGATAATAACAAGGTCATTTTCATGGTTTCATGGTCCCAGGGTCCTCGTTATAGTTCGTTTGCACTGTACTGCACTCAGAGCAGTATTTTTGTGTATTAATGGTTTGCTGTATTTTCATTTGTATACAGTATATCAATTAGTCCCATTGGTGCCAAGAAAGATGGTTCCAACCAGTTATCAGCATCAGAGCTCAGGTCAAGAGAAGCTGATGAGAAGGAAAAATTAAGAGCTGCAAGGTCAGTACAAGATTCTCCAAACTTTCACTTCCAGTTCTTATTTAATACATTCCTCTCCCTTCCCTTATCTTATCCTGTATCTGTCTATTTCACCTTTCTTCATATTCTCTTTCCTGTTCTTTTCCATTTTTCCCCTTTTTTGTGGGGGGGGGGGGGGTATTTTCCCTTTTTACATTTTCTTTGTTTCTTTCTCCATGATATAGTAGTAGCATTCACTGAGACCTGTAGATCCTAAATAAACCATTCAAACAATGATTTAATTTCAGGGTACAGCTTTGGACCTCAAAGAATATTTTTATCAGTTAACTGAGAGTAAAGATGTGAGAAGAGTTTGGGACATGAAGAAAAGAGAAGTACAGCCAAGAAAGGGAGGGAGGGAGGGAGGGAGGGAGAGGGAGGGAGGGAGAGAGAGAGAGAGGGAGGGAGGGAGAGTGAGAGGAAGGGAGAGAGAGGCAGGGAGAGAGAGGGGAAAAAGGGAGGGGGAAGAGAGGCAGAGGAAGAGAAATGCTATTGAATCCTGCCCTAATTCCATTGCACCCATCAGCATGTCATAAATCTTCACTACCACATACAGTGTATATGGTCATTCTCGAAAGAATATTTTGATCTTTGTCTTGTTTCAGGATAAAGGCTCTCGAAGACGATGCATTACAAGCTGAAAGGGTGCTTCATAAAACACAAGAAATCAACAAACTGAAATCACCAGAATCACAAGGTATGTCATTTCTACTTTGAAACATTTTTTAAACATTAACGTTGATGAGGTTTACGGTTCACCATGTCTGTTAGTCCTAAAAAGGACCGTTGGGTTGGAGAAGGGTAGCGGAGCAAGGAGAGAAGAGGAGATATAAAGGAGCAAGGAGAGAAGAGGAGATATAAAGGAGGAAGAAGAGAAGAGGAGATATAAAAGAGCGAAAGATAGAATAGGAGTACAGAATATTCTTTCATGAAAAGGTGAGGTCCTGAAAAGGACTAGTAAACCAGATGAAAGGAGGAGAAGGCGCTCAACGTTCCAGACAGCTTGACTGTCCATCTTCATTACAGTTGAGCTGTCCTTTTCAGGAATTACACACATGGTGAACCTTAAACCTCATCAGTGTTATCTATTCCACCATGCAAGCATTTTTGACATTTTAGCATTTTGACTGTTTGTGCAGTTAGTTCTATTTCAACCCCTAAATTGTCTTGTACCATTCATTTACAAGTAAAGTGGTTTACATTTTTCCAGGGCTTGAAGTTTTTATGAATTTCAATATGGGAACAAGGCATTGTTTATTACTAAAATTTGATGGTTTTTTTTTCCCTCTCTCTATTTCTTTTCTACAGAATCAAAACCCAAGGAAAATGGTGAAAACAAGTCAGGGTTATCGGTATGCTAAAAATCACTTGATGTGCATGCGATGTTAATGATGAGTGTATTTGATAAATGTAATCTAAGGGGTTAGGACCTTTGTGATATCACCTTAAATTAGGAGAGGAGAATGATGTTGAAATTAAATAATTCAAGAATTAGTTGATTACTTAATCCCAAATGCTCAATGCATTTGGGAAGGAGTTATGAGAATTTTTACACTCTTAGCATAAATCAGACAGTCTAAGATTTTAATAAACAGTGTCAAAAATTTACTTCGTACAGTTATAACATGAATATTTTTCATGGATCTATTTGTATTGCAATTACCTGTTTAATGGACAAGATAGGTTATTACTTTCAATCACATATTGAATGTATATGTTTTATTGTCTCTTTGTATGTTCTGTGCCAATTATTGCAGCTGTCTTTCCTTACAATTGCTAAGTACATGTATTTCAATGAACATCTCAATAGGAGAGCCCAACAGTGTTTGGAAAAAATGGGAATTACTTTTTTTTTTACAAAGGCCAAACTGAAAAAAAAAATGGTGCAGGCGACACGTTATTCGTGTTATGTCAACACAGCTGTGTAGCCTAAAAATACATGTAATGTTTCATTAACATACATGCAGCATGCATTTTTTACCTGCACATATTCATGTATGTTAAAATGTAAGGTTAACTGAGTAATCAAAATTGGGATATCAATCCCTTTATTTGAGATGATGGCATAAATCTTACTTTATTTCTTGATATTTCAAACACTGTTGGTACACCTTTTAAATGAATATATACAACTCTTTTCAGTTTGCATGCTCACTCTTAACTTTATATTTCATTTGATATTACTATCAACTGTCACATTAATGAACTTCAACTTCTACATCATGTCTATATTTCTTTCAAAGCTATGAAATATTTTGTACATTAAGCATGCTAACTTGTAGCCAAGGCTTGCTAAATTCTTTGAAAGGGTTTGCAAATTTATGATTTTATATGCCTCTCTGTCGGGCTTGTAGAAAGTCTGTCCTTTTTACCTATTTATTTTGAATTGCCGATTTGTTTATTTTTTTTAGTTTTCTTTTCCCTTTTCACTGTACATACATTTCTTGCACCAAAAATAAAAACTAAGAGGAATGATTTCTAAAATTGCCTCCCCCTAGCGCCCTTTTCAGATTAGAATTGCTTTTTTGATCATGAAAAGCTGAAATGGGAAACTCGAGGATTAGGTAGAGATAAATCCCCCCCTTCCCCCGAAAGTACTGATGCAAGATTACATTTATGTTACATTCAAAACTCTTTTCAAAGAATTGGTCATACCATAAATTCCCTCTGGCCTGCGTTGTAGCTTACCTCCAGTTAAAGTCACAAATTTGGATAAAGCTCAGCATTAAAGCTTTCTCTACAAACATAAATTCACCACAAGCAGTACTTCCGTGGCATCTCCATCATTATTTCTGTAACTATCACTGTAGCTATCTTAGCATTAACAATTAAACAAATTGCCCATGGTTTCCTGTTAACAAAAAAAATATAGTTAAAAACAATTGATAGGCGATTATTATTTTAAAAAAGGCTTCAACTAACGATAAAATTCACCGTAATCATCATTAACTCTACCACTACCATCAAATACCTACCACTAACACCACTGGAGCTGTCTTAGCTCCAGAGATTAACCAGTTGACCTCCAACCTCTTTAGTCTTTTGCCATCACCCCTCCCTCCCTCACAGATAACGGCCGGTGGTCACAATAGCCTGGACGAGATCCAGTTTATGGATGAGGGCGACGAAGGTACAGCTGTGTGTACGTAGAAACCATGACGTGGGTTTGATCCAGGCCGCCCCGCTTTGCCCCGCTCACACTTTTTATTCCTCTTTACTAACCCCCTACCCCTCTGATTTGCATAGCCAAATTAGACAAAGAATGCCTCCAGTCCTGCATTTTGTATGCATCTGTCTAACACCTTAGACCGGGTGTTCGTAGGGGCCGGTCCGGGAGAATTCTATCGGATGCTGATAATGCATGTTTGATACACAAGTCAAATTTTTCCTTTTCACATCTGTCTCAATTTCTTGCATGGTGTATTTTGTGAAGTTTACTTATTTTTTTTAACGAAAAATGTTATGATTTTAGATATTTCTGTTAAACAAAGGGGTCCTTTGACCAGAAAAAATTATTTTTAAAAGCTTTTGCTTTGTGCTTTAAAAGAGGAGAGTGAAAAAGAAGTCACTCAAGAGATGACAAATTGACCCAGAATTTGTACATACAGTGAACCCAAATTCTTTTGCAAAAGTAAGCAATATTTTTTGGAGGATCCATTCTTGAAGAAACTGGGAAGAGAAAAAAAAAAGTCCAATTATCAAAGTTTTGAGTATTTCCGCCTCGCATGCCAGAATTCCACTTGATCTTGGCCTGGAATGAATCAATGCCACGGTTTTTGCACACACTTTGTTTTCTAATGGAAAGAACAAGTATTATAAGATATACATGTATCTACCATAGACTATGGTCTGAATTTGCCTTTTTTGCAGGCAAGAGCAAATACTTCATAGGAGCATTATGTTCATACAATATTTCTCTGATGTACATTTTGAATAGATGTTATTAAATTCTGTTGAGTTAAATTTTTAGTCTATTCATTTACAAGCAAAAAGGAGATTTTGTGATATTTTGATTAAAAAAAAATTAGTTTGCATAATTTTAGCTTATTATTTGCATAGGAAAAGTTTGCAATGAAAGACAACGTGTTGCATTTTGTGCAGTCGGTATTTGCTGTTTGTTTTCTTTTGTGCTGCACGTTCAATGTTGTGACTTGTGAGCTTCAAAGTTTTCTTTTCAATTGTTATATTATTTTGTAAATCTAAAAGGCTGCAATGGAAGCTACCACTTTGCTTCCCTGTGGTTTGGCGGTCTTATTCATGTGCTCATAATTTTCATTTTTACTTCCGTTTTGCTTTGAAACAGATTAGAGAGAAGTTCATGCAAGGATTACTGTGATGCACTGACGTCGCGCTTGCCGTGAAATGGACACTGATTTAATGGGACCTTGATTTGTTATAAACCCGAGAAGCTTGACGCTTATCTCTGTGCTGCTACATAGAGGACAGAATCTGCCACCACTTGATATGTCATGAACTTTGTGATTGGTCGAAATGAAGCTGTTGAGCTGTGTTTGTAGGAAGCTGTCACTGTGACTGACTCAAGCTCGTCAGGCTCCACCAAACTTTGCACAGATGCTAGGATGAAGAGTGCCCTCTGGAGGTTATAGCTCATGCAAAATAACTCGTCCGTGAAGGAGATAGACTTCTTTGTGATGCGTAACTTTTTCTTGAATAATCACAGAAGAAACTTTGGACAAAATGGAAACCAACCGGTGTGTTCGCCCACAGTTGCAATGCTGTCCTGATTTTTACACATATATGATATTTTAATCCTCTTCATTATTTTTCTTGAATAGATGATTTAGCTTTTTAACGATTTTAAACAACTTTTTTAAACAACTTTTATTACAAATATCATCATGTGAGCCTGGAATATTTCATATTGGTACCGAAGGTGATGATTGCTTTTCAAAAGAGAGGCCAAGATAATTGCTGGGAGACTTTGATAGATTTTGATCTCTTCAGGAATGTGAAGAAGACAGAGAGAAAAAAAAAGTACAGATACCATACTTTTATAATTAAAACTGCCTGTCTTGTGAGATTATTAGAGAGACAAATATAATTACAAAATATTGATGTATATAATTCTGAAATGAACACAATATTCACCTAAATTACTGCCAAAAATTCTTTTCTCTGTTATTTTCTTTAAGTTATATTAGGACCATGATATTCAAATACTAATGATGATTTATGTATATTATGTGTAGTATCTTATCTATGAAAATTTTTTTTTATTATTATTTATTTTTTAAACAGAGAAAAGCTAGTTCAGGAGAGAGCTCAGGTTCAGTGTTCAAATTCCAATCTGTATTTGAAATTTCGAAGATTTGGGAAGGGTGAAATACTGGGACCAACTGATAGTCTTTGGAATTTGATTCATTTAGTGGAATTTATGTTAATATCTTGAATGCAATAGATGGTGTAATTATGGAATACCACACTGCAAAGGAGCCTAGCAGTGAGAAACCATGTTACTCAATAATGCATAAAAATCTACATCTCCGAGTTTCCACTTCATTCAGTCGTCATGCTAAATCGGTTAATACTAGTCTTTTGTGAAATATATATATATATATCTCTCTTTGGAGGTATTGTGAAGGAATTCCTGTACTTCAAAGTATTCACTCAATAACATTCTACAAACATTCAACAGGAAACACTGTGTATTATTGATCGTTAAGGCTTATTCTATGGTCAAATCTACTTATGACTATTTAACATTTAAAATAATTTTTAAGTGACGAAGAGACAACTCTTGTCATAATCTCCGGATTTATTTACCAGCAAATTACTGATGATCTTGTGTTAATGAACAAAATTTTTGATGAATTAATGTATTGATTATGTAATTCTGGGATCTGATTATTCTGTTTAGCATTGAAAAAGAAAGTAAGAATCAATGAATCGATTAGGTATGTATGAATTGAAGAGATAGCTTTAATGTAATAAAATAATGCGTGATGTGAAGTAATGTTTTGCAATTCTATGAAAACTATGCTTTTTGGGATCAGGAGCAAACAGTAATTTCCTGGGGAATGCGGTCAGAGGTTTGGATGTTCATGTATCTCAAAAAACAAATATTTGCAAACTGTTGCCTTTTCATATTAAAAAGAGATATCTGTACTGATTTGATTGTATAAAGATACATTGTTGCTATTATCTCAATAAGATTTATTCTGCATTCACATGCATTTTTAGCCAGAATTTTAAAATGTCATGTAGATGTTATCTAGGTGTAAAGTTGTTTTTAATATTGCAGTCTAGATTCTGTACAGATTGTCAAGATATTTTTGTATATCGACGAAGAATGTTTGAAATTTTCAACCGACCTGCAGGTCTTCATGAATGGAATGCATATATATTTACACTAGCCGATGACAAAACATGGATATGTTGTCATTTTAAAAGGGAGAGCTCTTCTTGGTTTTCACAAGACTGTGTATTGCTGATTAATAGCCTATTCTGTACAGAAAAGAGTTTTGCCAGTTTCGAACCTGTATACTCCCAAATGTTTTGCTTTGTAATCAGTTTTAGCTTTCACCTGCACCTCACTGTTATGAAATAGATTGGGTTTCATCAGTTGTACACCTTAAGATATAGTTGAGGTACTTCTGGAGAAATTCAATTTGTGTGAACAGGTCCATTTATTAATTAATAAAACAGAGCAGTAAGTTCAGCCAAGTTACATGTATGAGCCATGCCTCGGTAGGCATCATTCAACAAGTGTGTAAAAACAATTGTGAACCATTTTTGTTACCATTGAAATACTCACACGGGAGTACAGGCCATATTTGGATTGCAGAATAATTTCACTATCAAGTTAAGCAGTATATATGGCCACCAGATTGGGGTCATTTGACTCCGCCCCCCCCCCTTTTTTTTTTATAGAAGAGAGAAGCTATGTGCAAACATTGGTCGTTACCTCTACAGAGAGTTGCATGTGGAGATCTGTCACAGCCAAGTCACTGGGCTTAATTAAATTCTAGATTATACAAACATGAAAAGAGTTTATTTCAAATAGCTACAGTGGCCTTGCAAAGTTGATTCCCCTTTTGTTGTGAGATAACCGTTTTATATTTGTGTTGTACAGTGTATCATTTTGTATTTGTTTCTTCTTGCTAGGTTGTTGTTTTACCTTGCCAACACAGTTATCTCATTCATTATCTCCTAAACCAGTGACATATTAAAATCATATTGGTAATCAATGATTTATATTAATCCTTTTTTTTCCCCTGTAAAGAGCTCTTGCTTATAACAAATTACAATGTGTTATCCCTGAATGCGCCCACTTTTGAATGTGGATTCACTTTAATTATTTGTTTATTTTCATTTTTTTAAAAAGGTTTTCTAATCCTTATACTGCAAGTAAATTCATGAGTAAATATGTGTACATGTAATTTGTTGCTTTTTGATATAAGTTAATAAGCACCTGCTATAATCTCGTTTCCATTTTTGTAGAATGTTCTGCCTACGCCTTTTCCTCTCCCTCTATCGTTCTTTGTCTATAGGGTAATCATATGTATATGTATAGGCCATTTATGGTGCTTCAAATATAGTATGTTATACTGTTTTTTTTTACTTATGTATGTAACAATAATTACTAATTTTTTTGTGGACCCTTTTTTTTTTTCCCCTGAATATATTTCCGAAAGGAGAATGATAACACCAAAATTGATGTTTTTTTTTGGTTTGAATCATATGGTATTAATCTGTTACATCTTAACAAATATCTTCAAGCTATTTATATTATTTTGTATTATATGTTGACAAACGGATAACACATACTGTTCCATGGAAAGAAAAAATTCTTATCATGTTGGCTTTGAACAGAAAATGTAATATATTGATGTATCATATTCCATTTCTTATGTATCCCGTGATAAAGGCTCAGTTTATTATGCAAAGTTAATTTATGTTTAGATGAATACCAGAAGGAAAAAAAAAGAAAAGTTAAGCTGGCTTCCCAGATATATGGCTTTTTATATAATTGTATTATTTATGACTGACAGGCACTACACAGCATTCCTATGGCCACTTTAGTCAAAAACATCCGATGATGAAAAATACATTTGTATATAGTCTAGGCTTCATGGACAAATTACATATTTTTCACCTCTTGTTAACAAGGTTATGTGCTATTTTGAACAGAATTATTTCCTTTTGCTATTTTTTTAAAGCATGAATAGTTCAAAGGCTTGTCATGTCAAGCATCTTTCAAACTTTTTATTTTTCACAGGGGATGGAAAATATAGCAAGTGGACTTTCTCTTTCAAACTGATTTCTTTTTTTCCCTGGCCAAACCTTTATCAAGACTGCACTCTCTCTCTCCTACTCTCTGGAAATCTTTAGTGATTGCATATAAATTGGAAATTGAATTATAGCCAGATATACTAGGACAGTAGTAAATCTTATGTAAACATGTAACTTGCACTCTGTATTTATTAGCCCATCAGCTATGCTGTTTTATATATACATGAAGTATGTGAACACCACAGAAGCATTTTGAATATTACAAATGGAGTATTTTAACAAATTGTCGTGATGAGAGCGAGTGTTCCATACGAAGAGAGTTTTAACTGGCAACAAAAGAGAATATGAACCTCTTGCATTTGCTGATATTTTGTATTTTATTCTGAAAATGCAAAATCTGTGAAGTATTAAATATGAAATATTACCAAACAGATGACTGGTTTGTTATCTTATCATAAGGTCGTATTGTCCTAATTTTAATAAGCTTGGAAGCTCTGATTAAGATGATGGTGGCGATAGTAAAATTGATTTCATAAGTGACTTGATTATGATTATCAGTTTATGATGATGATGATGATGATGCTAGTTGTGATAGCCAGGGTGATGATGATGATGCTAGTTGTGATAGCCAGGGTGATGATGATGATGCTAGTTGTGATAGCCAGGGTGATGATGACGATGCCAGTTGTGATAGCCAGGGTGATGATGACGATGCTAGTTGTGATAGCCAGGGTGATGATGACGATGCTAGTTGTGATAGCCAGGGTGATGATGATGATGCTAGTTGTGATAGCCAGGGTGATGATGATGATGATGATGCTAGTTGTGATAGCCAGGGTGATGATGATGATGCTAGTTGTGATAGCCAGGGTGATGATGATGATGCTAGTTGTGATAGCCAGGGTGATGATGATGCTAGTTGTGATAGCCAGGGTGATGATGATGATGATGATGCTAGTTGTGATAGCCAGGGTGATGATGATGATGCTAGTTGTGATAGCCAGGGTGATGATGATGATGCTAGTTGTGATAGCCAGGGTGATGATGATGATGCTAGTTGTGATAGCCAGGGTGATGATGATGATGCTAGTTGTGATAGCCAGGGTGATGATGACGATGCTAGTTGTGATAGCCAGGGTGATGATGACGATGCCAGTTGTGATAGCCAGGGTGATGATGACGATGCTAGTTGTGATAGCCAGGGTGATGATGACGATGCTAGTTGTGATAGCCAGGGTGATGATGATGATGCTAGTTGTGATAGCCAGGGTGATGATGATGCTAGTTGTGATAGCCAGGGTGATGATGATGATGATGATGCTAGTTGTGATAGCCAGGGTGATGATGATGATGCTAGTTGTGATAGCCAGGGTGATGATGATGATGACGATGCTAGTTGTGATAGCCAGGGTGATGATGACGATGCTAGTTGTGATAGCCAGGGTGATGATGATGATGCTAGTTGTGATAGCCAGGGTGATGATGATGATGATGATGCTAGTTGTGATAGCCAGGGTGATGATGATGATGCTAGTTGTGATAGCCAGGGTGATGATGATGATGCTAGTTGTGATAGCCAGGGTGATGATGATGCTAGTTGTGATAGCCAGGGTGATGATGATGATGATGATGCTAGTTGTGATAGCCAGGGTGATGATGATGATGCTAGTTGTGATAGCCAGGGTGATGATGATGATGCTAGTTGTGATAGCCAGGGTGATGATGATGATGCTAGTTGTGATAGCCAGGGTGATGATGATGATGCTAGTTGTGATAGCCAGGGTGATGATGACGATGCTAGTTGTGATAGCCAGGGTGATGATGACGATGCCAGTTGTGATAGCCAGGGTGATGATGACGATGCTAGTTGTGATAGCCAGGGTGATGATGACGATGCTAGTTGTGATAGCCAGGGTGATGATGATGATGCTAGTTGTGATAGCCAGGGTGATGATGATGCTAGTTGTGATAGCCAGGGTGATGATGATGATGATGATGCTAGTTGTGATAGCCAGGGTGATGATGATGATGCTAGTTGTGATAGCCAGGGTGATGATGATGATGCTAGTTGTGATAGCCAGGGTGATGATGATGATGATGATGCTAGTTGTGATAGCCAGGGTGATGATGATGATGCTAGTTGTGATAGCCAGGGTGATGATGATGATGCTAGTTGTGATAGCCAGGGTGATGATGATGATGACTATGATTGTTTTGAGTGAGATGAGAATAAAAAAAACAAAACTTTTTTCTTGTGTCGGTTGTTATTCATTTTATCTAAAAATCATGCAGAGCCACATCTGCCTTGCAACAAATCTCACTTTATTATCACATCTTGTCATTTTGAAGAAATTTATACACATATCCAACAGCTAATTGAGAGTTTTACTCTGTTCTATAGGTCATACCATCTTTTCTTAGTGCATGTACGTTAACACAGAAAATGCATTTCATGAAAACAATTTCCGAAAATCCATTTCAATACAGAGATTGCTGAAATGATTCACAAACCAGTCAAGTTATAACAGAGTTAACCTCCCCCATTTATCTTTCAGTCCCAACATTTTCAATCCTTACCCTTGCAGCTTAAAAGTTCTGGGCTATTATCCCGAGGCTGCAGGTATTTTCTTTATATTTTATGCTCCTAGATGCATGTGAATTTTGTTTTGATCAGTCTGTAATTACAGTTCATTAAGGGTATTATTAGCCCAGTTTGGAATGGTGCCAGTTATCTGTCCGTTTGTACCACATCCCATAGATCTCACACATCCTACTCTTGGAGACTAGATCCTCTTCCTCTTGTAGTATTTCATCCTTGAAAATACACATTTTAGAAAGATCTTCATGAAGCTGAATGCATGACCACAATTCAATTGGAAATTAACATGTACTCTCATCCTATCTCTGAAACACCAGCTAGGTTGGTCAGCTACATGCTGTTTCAGCTGGTCCATCTTTCTTACTGACAGGGAGCAAGCTAGGTTTGCCAGGCCGGGCAGGAAGAGTGCCCCCGCTACTGGGGGAGTCAAGAAACCTCATCGATACAGGCCCGGTTCAGTCGCACTGAAAGAGATTCGCTGGTACCAGAAGATCACCAAGCTTCTTATTTCTGTCTATCTTTCCTTCTGTACCACATCACATATATCTCATCACTATTCCTGACTGGATCCAGGTTCTGTCTTGGTATCAGCTCAGTTCATCCCGTGTTGGTCTATCTCTCCTTTTGTACCATATTACATGTATCTCATCACTGTTATAAACTGGATCTAGATCATCTCTGGGTATTTCTTCCACTAAGAAATGTGCTTCCATCAGCTGATGAAAAATCAAGCAAAACACACAAAATATGAAACCACCATTGGAATAATAGCAACCTTAAGAATAATATATTGATATATTAATATATAAAAAATTATTAGATGGATTTATAAGGAAAGTATTCCACTATGCAATATTCATCAAAATATGAGCATGGGAAATTTCCTTTCATGATTTAGAGAATTCCCTCCAGAAATGTCTATATATATAATATATAAGTAGTGTATGATATTTTAAAACAAAATGTAAAAAGACTGTTTGGTTCATATTTTACAACTCCTTGACCATGTTCGAGTCAAGTGTATGAAGAAAAATAGACCAAGTAGACTAGATTTGCAATAACTTGGTAGCAAAAAAAAAATAAAATTGCTTGTATCTTGAGTACTTGTAATTGAATTTGGAGAGAAACTGTTTTATAAATTTATTCTGAATAATCAGATTCTTCATATTGGGGTGTTGGTTTGTTGGTTGGAGAAAAAAAAATGAACAATTTTTAAAAATTTCACTGAAAATGAGAAACAAATACAAATAATGGGACAGTATCATTTCTATGTATATTACTGAAGTGTTTCAGTGTTTCACTATTTTTAAAATCAAAAATCTGTACTCATGGTAGATACAGGTATATTCCACTTGAAGTGCTAACATTGAGTGAAAATTCTGTTGGATTATGCGAGTTAATTACCAACATATTCAAGTAAAGCCAACCCTTTTTACCCCGTTTTTAAAGTCTTGAAGACGTCAATACAGGGCTGCATATAAGATCCATACCTTATCAAATAATTGATGGGCTTCAGCATTCTGTCCAATGGTTCTCTCTTCATAGCAGCAAAGAATATCAGCTCCATCTTGGGAGAGATCACATAGTGTCTTTACCAGGGGTTCCACAGCCTGTAATATCACATCAAACATGGAATATCAAGAAGGGGAAAACAATTTTCTTTTTACAAATATGACCATATGACCTTTGACCTCTTGAACCCCAAATCTAAATGGTTCTCAAAATTAGCCCCATCTTGGAATAGATCATTGAGTGTCTTTACTAAGAGTTCTATCAATCCACATTTTAAATTGGAAAACAATTTTCTTTACACAAGAATAACCTGATAAACTATGGCTATTGACCTCTTAAACACTTTAAAATACACCAACACTTTCTAGAAATCAAAATGATCATTTATTCTGGCTATTCAAGAAAGACCAAATCAAAAGAATTTCTACTTTCTCTTCCTGACTTTTTTTTCAAAATAAGGAAGGTATTCAGTTATTGGATAGATTTTTATTATTCCACAATGGACATCTTAGATAAAAATTATATGGAGGTTAAGTTCAAATAATTATAAACTTGCCCAAAAGACATTTGATGGTTAATAACATCATTTGTCCAGGCACTACTAATGTAAGGTTTTAAAAAAAGCAGGAGGGGATGAGAAACTTTTTAATTTGCCTGAGACTTGACTGAATGAATTGATAGCGATATCTTACCTCAGGATAGTAGACACAGTCTGACATGAGAATCAGGTCTGGTAATGGGTTAAACTCTCTGATGTCCTCTCCCCTACAGGAAGATATAAAGCAAGTCAGCCATTTTGAATTCCCTCCATTAACCTCCCTATCAAAACACAATCAATGTGTAGTACTATGCAATATTCAGGACTAAACCATTTTCTGTTTTAAGCCCCAGTCCCATCAAAACAAATGGGCAAGTCCAAACAATTTTGTCCCACACGATACGCTACTAACCACATCTAAGATTTGACTATACATGTATGTATATGATGACTGTATCAAGCTGGTAGCTCTACTGCAGCCTGGAGGAGAAAAAATATCAAGTAGAACCTATCAGGAAAGTTTTAGATCAAATAACGTTCACAATTCCATAATACAGTGAAACCTGTCTATAAAGACCACTCAAGGGAGACAAGGAAAGAGGTCTTTATGAGCAGGTGGTCTTTATGTACAGGTTCCTTTAATACATATTTCAAAGAGAAACACTTTTTCAAGGGAAACAAAATAGTGGTCTTTATAGACAGGTGGTCTTTCTATACAGGTGGTCGCTAAAGCAGGTTTGACTGTACTTGGTAATGTATGGGACATGGCCGTGGACCTGCCCAAACAAATAATTTGGTCTCCTGCATTTTAAGTTGTTATTGAGTTATTAGTGATACAGGTCCTATCATACTGCTTTAATCACAATGAACTAATTTATAGGATCGGTGGCATCGTTTCAGCCATCTCTATATTCCAATTATTAATATCTGGCCCGACCAGCACTCAAAATGAACAGAAGCTTTGGTGATTTTTTCTTTTAGAGTGAATGAAATTTCCCAAATTCAACTACATGTATATTAAAAATAGCTCCTTTGTTTCCTTCCTTCTCAATTACAGTGAAACTTCGTTATAAAGAACACTGTTATAACAAGGTAATTTTGCTGGTCCCACTTCTTTGTATTCTATTGTTTTTTAGCCCTCAATATTTAAGAGGTAATTTTCTTGGTCCTAAGAAGTTTGTTATATCGAGGTTCCTTTATTGTAACTGGTTGTGGATGTAATACAGTCATCATCTAGAAGTGATTCACAATCAATATTGTACTTACCATTTGAGTAGTTTAGCTGTGGCTGACCCAGTGAGTACACTCTGATTAGATTTGATGTTCAGTTCCATCAGAGGTACAAATTCTTCAAGGTCAGTCAAAGTCACATCAGAACTAGTGAATAAAACAGAGCAGGAATATTTTAATAAGAATTAATACAAGAAATTTGACATCTGATGAAATGAACATACATGTGGTAAAGAATATTCAATGAAACATTAATTCACAAAAAATATATTCATGATATTAATATATCAATTACACAAAATTTGAAGTTGAATAATCACTACTTAATAATTTAGGCTTAGAGTAACTTAGATATTTTCATGTCTTCATATTAACTCCAAAATGCTACAAGAAAGTTAGTTTGTCATTTTTCAGAAACATTTATTTTTTAAGATTTAAAATTCCAAGTTAAAAGTGTTTCCCCAATCTTGATCTAATTGTGTTGTGGTCTAGTGGATAAGTCGCCGGACTGCAGATCACATGGTACGGGGTTTGAATCCCACCACGGCACTAATGTCCTTTGGCAAGACACTAATTTACATTTGCCACTCTCCACCCAGGTGTAAATGGGTACCTGATATGCTTGAGTGCTAGTTACTTTGCTGGCTCAGCTATAACCGGGGTAATGATGTCTAATGATGTATCTGTAGGCAATTTTCCACATGTGCAACGTCAAAAATAATAGTTTGAAATATAAAATGTGCCTATTTTTCAAACAGCTGTTGGTCAAAATTCAAAATAAAATGAAATTAATTTTCAATTATAATCTCAATTTAGCAGTTACTGTAAGGTGGCGCTGTTCAAGTTTTGCCAGTTTAATGCCATTTTAAGGGAAAGCCAACTGGTCTATTAAAGGAAAACTCTGAATTAAGAAAACTACTGATTTTGGAAGTCTCTGAGTCGTTGTAATACCAAGGCGTTATCAGATAACTCCTTGGTAATACACTACTCTTCCTCTGAATGCTAAAGTCTTCAGCTTCTTTGTTTCAGCTTTACAAACCTTAGCGAAGTAATGAGCATGAGAATCATTCAGTCTCACTCACACATTATGCAAGGTTATTCTAAGTCTAACCAAGGAGGTACCCTGCTTGGTCTAAGTAAGTTCTAACCTAAGTTCTAACCTAAAGCCCGGCGAACACTGCACGATCTGACTACGATGCGATTTTGGAAAAAGTTGTTATAACATTTGATATGAACCGTCAAACTTGTAAAATCTTTGTGATCAAAGTTCCGAATAGTAGTATGAATACTAAAATCGAAATTCCGGGCTACTGCGAGCCCCCGTGTAGGAATAAAAGCGAATTCAATTCCAAATCGTAGTGACGTCATATCAATCTTGCGATCGACTAAGATTTGAAGCCGATTTGGCCTTTACTCTAACCAGAAGAATTGCAGTTAACCAAAATTTCGATATTAGTATTCGTATCATTATTCCGAACTTCAATTGAGATAATTTCACATTTTTAAACTTTCACATTTAATGCAAACTGCAATTTGTTCGAAAATCTGGTCGCAGTCGGATCATATTGTGTGCGCTGGGCTTAAGGCTAAGCCATTAATTTTATGTTTCCTGACCCTGCCCTCATTCACATGCACTTTGCTCCTGAAAGAACATGGTACTGGTATGAATGTCTACTCTGGTCCGCTCTATTATCACTTTTCATGGCAAAGGTTATTGCCGTCGCATTGCTTGTATAACAGTTGTAATATTGCTGTCTACTTCAAGGGAAAGTCCACACTGGTATTAAGTTGATTTGAATATAAGAAGAAAAATGAGAAACAGATTAGTCATTAGTGAAAGTTTGAGCAAAATCTGATAAGTTGTAAGAAAGTTATGACTTTTTCAACTTGTAGTCAATAAAACACACATTGGCAACTCTGTGATGTATCTTGCGAGCTCCTCTCCCATTAGACCAAAAGCTTCAGTCTCTCTGTGTCGTCGGTTGTTACGCTGAGACTACGTCTGGCTCCACTAGACCTCCGTACATAGAGACTGAATGCTCACATATCGTGTAGTGTGTGGACGGTCATATCACTGAATAGTCTCCGCCCATTGACCTCTTTGATAGACGTGAGCGTACGCACGTTGTAGACGTACATGCAGATAATAGAATTGACCCCGGCACCAGAAGCGGTTCTCGGGAAAGATCGCCATTTTATTATTTCTCTGTGTTTGTGTGTGTAGCATGCATTCAGTGGCGTACGTGTTAACAGTGCAGTATCTGGAACATAGCGAACGGACGTCGTAGCCGGCTGCTAAAAGAGTGCTAGGTAAGTCCTAATTCTATTTCAAATCGTTAATTTTTGACAAAATGTTATAGATATAACCTAAATAAGGTCTAGACCTTTCTAAGTTTAGTAAATACATCTACTATCTGGATCTACATGTTGAATATATGGAAAACTAGGTTGGTGTATTCCGACCTAAGCATAGGTCGGCTGTTCGGACACCTTGTTGCAATGTTGGTGATATACGGTCATACCGTCTGTCTGTGGGGAAGGTTGAGAAATGTGTCAGAAATATTAAAGATTTCCCCATAACAGACGGTTATTTCTGTCTACTCTCCCATTTGCTCAATACAGAAAATTTCATAATCTTTCTGTTTTCATTTTCTTAGTTTTTGGTAAAGGAATAAATTTGCTTCATACAGCCTGTATTACATACAGGTGTTGTGTTAAAACATGATATAAGCAATGACTTTCAATGATTAGGAGTGCCAGTGGTAGTGGCTTACCCTTACTTACCTACGATACAACTTTAAATGGTCATTTGACCATGTAAATTGTGAGCCCCACGGAATAGTAGTGGTTTCACTCAGGTCTCAGCTCAGGACGCTGCCACAAAGTGGCAGCGTCCCGGCCGCGTGTAATTTTTTGGTAACCAAGCCTAGGCAGATTTCGCATTTTTTCATACTAATACGGTTTATTCCGTCAAGACTAATCGGTATGAATATTCATGAAAACGAATTTTAGCTATATAATAAAACGAGCAAGGGCATCGAGCAGCTGCTCTGTGTGGCGCAATCGGATAATCCAGTCTTCTCTTGGTGAAGGAACCAAGAGTTCGAATCTCGGCAGAAGATTATATTACGAAATTTTCTTTTGCTTATTAGGGTTAGGGTTAGGGTTAGGGTTTAGAAAATACAAGTCCGATACTTGTAGTCTGTTTCAAAGTCTTCAAAAAGGGGTTTCTGCCTAGGCTTGGTTACAAAAAAAAAAGACGCGTCCCGGCCGGGGCTATGCCTATCATGCCTATGGCTTACCCTAATTTACACGCCACCAGTCCAGTTGCTCCTGTTCCCGCTCCTAATTCCAGCAGTCTTTTCTTCCCCATCTCACCAAACCTTTGACCAAATCCTTTTGTTTCAAGATACTTAGATAGCACTAACGCAGCATCCCAAACCACGCAGCCGACATCTCCGACATAGCTCTGTTGGATCGTCAGACACGTTCCATCTTCGCACTCAATTTCTCGCGGGTACAGCTGCGATTCATCCATGTTGTCTTCTGACGTCATACATTACAGGGGATTTCCCTTTTTTATTTGAAATGGGCGTGGCAGGCGTGGCGCGCGATCCCCGGGCCCCTTCTAATTACAGAGTTTCGAGTGATTTGAATTAATCCCATCTCTGTACTAAAAAGATAGGTCAAATTCGTTATTATGCCCAGCCACCATTAAATCCGCCTGACCAAGTGAATATTTAGTCAAGTTTCTTGTGTTTTTATTACTGAAATTCTGATCATTTTCAACGGAATAAATGCTATTGCTAATTCATAACTGAAAAAAATATCAGACAAGAAGAGCGGGATTCGAACCAGCAACATTGTACAACGTGCGGTGTAGAATAAGGATACTTCGACCATGCAGATTTCTTTACCACTAGACCACGAGTAGTTGACGGTACAGCTCGTTGCTCTTAAGGCTTTTAATTAATATACCTCCACTCTAGAGAAATTCAGTACCTCTGTTCTGCTCACTGTTTTTCGATATCCTAGGTAGGATTTTTGCCAATTTGAGGATTACTGGGCATATTAGCTAATACAGCCAAGAGATAAGAGATTAGATTGATTTCAAGCTGCTATAAATTTTAATCAATTGCAACTCGTTATAAGACGGGGCCCTGAGATCTCAATCAAAATAGCGTGATTGAACAAAGTTGAATAAACTTTTAATATTGCTGAATAAAAAACACAATACGGTACATACAATTTAGTTTTAGACTGGACTGGCGGTATTCTCAGTTCTTTCCCATTGCTTATCAGGCCATTCTTGGAGAGAAATATTTGTATTTGCCTTCTTTCATCAAGAATATGCTCAAGATGCCTTGGTAATACTGGCTTTTACTTTCGCTTTTATTCGCTCTCTCTCTCCCTCCCTTGCAAATGATTGTATCTAAGTTGTATGCTTTATTAAATATTTTCTATAGAAAAAGTGGAAAATTTACTAATTTTTTTTAGTACAGGGCAAACAGGAGAGGACCTCGCAAGATACGTCATGGGGTTGCCAATTTGTGTTTGATTACAACTTTGAAAATTCATAACTTTATCTTTTACCGGCTTGTGCTCAAACTTTCATTGATCTGTTTATCTATTTTTCTGCTTCTTTTAAAACCAACGTGATACTAGGGTGGACTCCCCCTCTAACACCATTCTGGCTAAGTATCATCATAAAATACCTCCCATCCGTCTTATACACATAACAACATTACATCATTCTACCATAAACACAATTCAATGTATAATTTATCAAAATACTTTATTCAATAGAGCAATTTCTACAAAGAGATTTATAAATTTACCTGCCTATATATAGAATACATAAATCCATATATACATATGGAGTACTTTTATCCCATTTAAATCACAACTGCTTTTTCATGTGAAAAAAAATAATTCATATAATATTTGTTTTAAGTTGATTATCCAGATTTGAATAATTCTATTAAAGTCACATTTCTTCTTTTTATACTACTTAAATACACCTTGTAATGGGTTTAAATCAATATGGCTACAGCAAAATACAAAAAACAAAAAACCAAAGATAAAAACAAATGAGAAGTTTTAAATATAAAAAGTTACATATAGAAAATTAGTTCAAAATGATACAAACAAGATGAATGCGACTGCATCTCCTATATGCCTCCGCCTAAATTCATTTGATGGCTAAAACTGTTCTTGAAATACATGTATTGTGACAACCAGAATAAAAAGCCTACAATTACATTTTAATTGACCCCTTTGACCTTAGACCTTACAACCCAAAAGTCTGATCACTTTATCTTGTCCTAGTCATGCATACAAACTAGTTTAGATATGGTGAATACAAAATTAACACATCTTTAATTTCATGCATATTTACCTCTATGACCGGTCTTTGACCTACGTAAACATAAATTTAATCATATCTCACTATTTTGATGCACACTGGTACCAAGTCTCACAGCTAAAATAGTTGATATGGTGATAAAAACACTAGCAAAATTAACTTCACATATATTGACTCTATGACCTCAGGTCGTCTCACGATGGTAATGCATACTAATAGCAAGTTTTAAGTTGATGGCTCAAATTGTTTAGATTTTGCAATAACAAGGCTAAAAACCTGGGATTTTATGATAAAGGACCTCTGTGACCTTTGACCTTTGATATAATTACCCCCAAAGCTAATTAGTATGTCTCACTATGATGATGCATATTAGTACCAAGGTTGAAGTTCATACCTCAAATGGTTCTTGAAAGCGGGACGGACAGACTGACGGACTGACAACCCGAAAACATAATGCCTCCGGCACCATCTTCGGTGTGCAGAGGCATAACAACAGATATGATACATGTAATCTAAATCAATGAAGTGAAGTGTAGATGTTAAACATAATGTATACATATAATCAGCATTGATTGGAATATACATGATTGTATTACATGATACAGGTTTGCAAAGTCATAACACTTTGTAGCTCTCTCTGGAGAGATGACACTGCTTGACATCAAAATGACACAAATGAGATGATTCAGATGAATATAAAAGAGGAGATTTAGAAGTCTGTACTCAAAACATAAACAAAAGTATGACTAAAACACTTTATCTTTGGTTTACAACTTTGGAAACAAAGCAATTTCTTGTTGCTTGCATACATGTATAAAAGTGAGAGCAGTGAGAACATTACAGAATTTTCCCTCTTCTGAATTTGCACAATATGGGCATATCACATGATACATTCGTACGATGAGGTCCGACCAAGATCCTAGGGAACATGTTTAATAGATTTTCATTTTTATTTTAATACAATTTACTGTCACAGTAAGCAGGCCTCAAAATCAGCATGTTCTTCAAATACCCAGAATATCTCAGGGATATTATACTCTTTTCAGTAATATACACAAATCTCTGTACAATCGTATATGATGTAAATGATAAAATATGAACGATGCCGGACAAAGCAATACCTCTCATAAATGACAATTAAAGCTTTCGTTTTATAATAAAGAGTTGAATAACACTTCACAATTCAATTATCAATGAATTGTAGATTATCTTGGGTTTTTTAATCATATCAATGTATGGTAGTAACAATAACTTTTAGATCAGAATATCCTAACAATATATCTGCATTACAAGTAACAACTTCCTCAACTACTATTTCCTTGTTGATATTTGGTTATTCTAAATTCATGACTTTATCTTTATATCCCATCTCAATAATATGAACTGACGTAAATATCATGAACGTACACATCGTTCTAAGAATTCACTTATGTAACTCACATATATCTGAAAAGTTAATATATTTTCAAGAATGATGAGAGTAAGAATGATGAGAGTACAAAATATACTTCAATCTTGTTATAACTTGGAAACGATTGCAATGGTTCATATCACATAAAACAAGACCCTGTCATGAAGAGAGTACATATATATATATAAAACAAGACTACAAATGCATTATGCTTCTGCCTAGCAAGTATTGAACCAGTGACCCAAGACGCTATGTAGCACCTCCAATATGCCCATTTCGCTAACTCAATATCCATATGTTAATTTTAATAACTATGCATTATTGTAGTCATGGCAGACACGTGCCCTTCTATCATACAGTTATGGAAAATGAAAGTTCACCCTGCAAGAGATGTTTAACCCGTTGACTACTGAATTCTCTCATTCCCATATACTTAATACAGGGACCACCCAGTTCCCACAGGCAAAGGGTTAACACTATATGAAATATACCACTTGTAATTTTTTCATGGCAGACCTGTGCCATACAGTTATGAAGAAAAAAGTTCACCCTGCCAAAGATGATAAACAATTATAAAACATCTATTACAATAAGAACATCACTCTTACTTGAATGTATCTAATTTCAACTGCCTATTTTGTATCAATTTTAAATAAAACATTTTAAAACAGAAAAGATTACATTAAAAAACAAACCTATCATGTGAATGACTGGCTTGACTGGTATGTAATTGTACATGTACAAGCAGTGCAGGGCCCGTAACACAAAGGTCTGCAATCAATTGCAAAACGGCAAGATCATCGTTGCATGCATATACTGTTCAAAAGGCTGACCATTAACCAATCAGAATCGTTGTTTCAAATTTGAAACCGATTGCAAACCTTTGTGTTATGGGGCCCTGGCCCTCTCATTACTGTTCATACATGTAAATACTGGATAGTGAGTTGGTTGGTTAAGTGAACCTCATGAGCCTGATCGGTTAGTCATGGTTAGTCATGGTTAGTCATGGACGGACATTTGACAAATTTTGAAAGTTTGAAGGCCTGTAAAAAATAAGTTATGAGATGTGTTCAGCTGTTTCATGTTTCATTGTGAAGGGTACCACTGAAGGTGCTAAATGATGATAAAATTTGGTTGCCGTGGTTACCTACTGAAAATAGAATCCATTAAATATTCAATGTCATGGAAAGACGAGATTGAAATGGGTTTCTTGACTTATCGGTAGTTTTTTTTTCCACCTATGAAAAAACCATGAAAAAAGTCACTGACAATTTTTGTTTTACTGCAAATGTTAGTCAAGACTTCCCCGTCATATACATAGAATTTTAAAGCAAGCTGGAACTTTTGCTTGTGGTCCGAAAACTTGTCATGGACGGACATTTTGAGTGTCACCAACGGACATTAACTTATAAACTGCATGTGTTCCTATCTAAAATTGCACATACATACTACTTTTTGTGTGAAATTATTATTTTATTTCACTATTTAGGCAAAACTTAGTTTTTTAAGTGGAATCTATGTCAAAAGTGGATGCCTGTATACACAATGGAAAAGTAAGTGCATGTACTGTACATGTACAATATGCTACATACCAAAATGAACATGTTGAGTAGAATGTGATGTAAGCTTTCAAAATATAACCCTTTAGTCATGTAGGTGGACCAAAATCATTATGTCCTGTTAGTTGAAGGACTGCCCAACACGACCAGTGTAAGTCATATACATGTATTATAACTTTCTGACCCCCTTCCCCATAAAATATTGTTCCAGGGTTGATGCAACCAATTCAATTATGAGCATTTAAAATTACATAGTGTCAAACAAGGTTTCTTCTTATATTATGTGATAATTTCTTTTTTTAATTATTGGCTGTGTATGATCCTGAACTACAAAGTATCTCTATCTCTCTCAAAAGTAACAACTAATTCAAAGCATTCTTACGAAATAGAGTCCAAACATGGCTCTTGTGGTCTGAAACCACATCTGACCTCCAATGTTTATAATTTTCAAGCAGAACGTGTCATTTAATTTCAATATTTTACACATTGCTGATGACCCAAAATATAAGCAACAATGACAGCAATAATAATATCAATAAATGAATAAGTAAGAAAATAAGTATTCATCTTCTGTAAACACCTGTAATGGATGTCTTTTGGAGACTGACAATGCAGGCTGGCTCCCATTAGAGCCATAGCAAACTCAATAGGTGTTTATGGCATTTATTAGCTTGAAAAAAAAATGGGGCTGGGGTGGGGAAGGGGGGGGGGGGTAATTTTTGCATTCATATGGGGGATCCCAATACCAGACCACCTGTCCATAAATACCACAATTTTTGTTTCCCTTGAAAACTGTTTCTCATTGAAACATTAAAAGAACCTGTACGTAAAGACCACCTTCTCATAAAGACCATTTTTGTTTTTTCCCTTGAGCGGTCTTTATCAACAGGTTTTATTTTACTTGATATTTTGGATGAAATATGTTCCATGAACCAACAAACGATAAAACAATTCATTTGAAATTGAAATCTTACAGCATTTACCATTACAGTATATTGCATTGTCCGTCCTTGACAAAATTTGTGTCCATCCATGACAATTTTCAAATCTGTTTTTAGTATATGTATATTTAATTGATCAAGATTTTATTCACACATGGTATAGGTCTCTAGCTAGTGAGACAGGTGAGCATGGTTTTTGTTTTCATATTTGCCCCACCAATGAAAAAAAAAATTTTTTTCTGTCACAGACGGACAAATTTGCCTCAAGAAGTGAATGACCATGCGGCACAACCATTTCTTTACAAATATTTTCAAATATTTTTTTGTTTTCAGTGGAATGGTGTTTGATAAATAATTATTTGCCCAAAAAACTTAAGAAAGTTTAGGGATTGTTAAACCAATCTTTCTAGAAAATGATCATCCGTGACTGTGTCCAACACCCCTGTTGAAAAATGGGCCTATCCCATGACTTTCTGGACCTTGTCAATTAAACAAAAGTGAATTTAGTAACTTTAGATATTAGAGAAAAAACCTGAAGGTGATTTCATCATGAAAATAAGAAAGTGAAATTTTCACCCCAATGCTCACTCTTAACCGATCAGGCTCTAGATTACAACATGTGGGCTGTACCATTTCCTTTCTTTTTCTGGAGTTAATCTTCCCGTCATTCCTACAGGAGAATGCACAACCATTTTAAATACAGTACTGCATTGAAAAAAAAAATAGTTTAAGAGCTCTGAGAAGCAGAGAACCATGAATAATTATGCCTACCATTTTCAAAACCATAATCTAAAGAAAAAGCACATTTTCAGCACTTTGACATGATTATGAAATAAGATGAATTGTTTCTTAGTTTGTGAGTGTAAAAACAAATATCCCTGAATTAAGTTGAAAGAAAAAGTATCCATATTTAATACTGGAAAAGAAAGGTTGATTTTTCAATCAATCTGTGAGGTACTAATATCTCTCAAAATCATATACATCATCAAAATATTGTTAAATAATACCTTTAAAGGCATGGGAGACACAATTTCATCAAAATTGTTGAATAAAATAATGAATACAATAAAGCTGATAAAGCACAAGAGCAATAAATTTCTGATTTTTCTGATCACTTATTGTCCACACTCTAAGGTTGTCACTCATCCACTAGCCCCTCATCCTTGGAACCTTGACTGATTTCAGAAGTGTAAATTGCAATGATTCTACGACAGCAAAAACAACACCTTCTAAAGAGGTCATTGAATTCTAGCTTTGTGTATAAAAGTATTGTAGCTTTATAGCAGCATGAAATATATGTCACTCTTTTGAAACTCTTTTGTAATTCATCAAAAAAGATAGTGGAATCCATTTTGAAATAAAAAATTTCTGCCGAATATTCGGAAGAAAGACCCACAACCCTATAGAGTAGGCTACAACTAAATCTAGAAGCAACAACAAAAGATGCATATCAAGAGTCATTCTACATGCCAGTATACGTGTCGACTGACTAACTTGGCACATGAAGAGTTGTGTCAAAAATCTTGTAGTCACTGACTTTCAACCCTTTGACTTGCTGCATCATTATTAAAGCCTTGTTCACATTGGACACAATAAACTGCTTTAAAAAGAAAAAAACCTTCGAAAATTTAAAAACACATTTTAAATGTAAATGAACAGCAAGTAGGGGGGAAAAGTACATATGCTCACAGCTAACCAAAGACCCTCTGTAATATATTACTCTACGAATTTGGGACGTGCGCTGCATTCATATCCTTTCTTTAATCTTTATGAAGAAGTTTATCATGTCTTGTGTGAACGAGGCTTTAATGTCACTGGCCAGTTTTTCATGCTAGTATACAAGTATAAGTTCTCAAGTCAGCTGCTAATCACTTCTACAAGGCACAAGAAATATGTAGCTAGTAGGAGCTAGAGACCATCTCACGCTGTGACTACCTGGTGGGCATCTTCCGCTATGGCAGGGTATGGTTCGTTCCTCATATGCTTGGGTTTCCTTCTCCTGAAAAGATATTTCAGACAAGGACATATTGAATATTGCATCTATCTATATCATATATAATACGATATATAATATGACACATTGGAAATTTTCATTTTCTCCAAATAGCTTGGGGCGGGCTTACGTAACTTCCGGTTAGCAACCCTTAGAGCGATGAAAACAATATTCGTGCTTGCTCTAATCCTGCTTGAATGCTGATCACACAACCTGGTAACAGCTTTTGACTCTTATCACGCCCCGTAGCCTCGGCATTGTGCTGGTCAATGATTCGGTCGAGCGAGCCATGTTTGATGGTCTGCTAATCATGCAAGAATCTCTGTGTTTTCATTGGTTGTTAATGGCATTGAACGAAAGTACCCGGATGACCTCATTATCATATCCATGTGCTGAATATATCAAAAACTATGATGGTTCCATCTTGAGAATTGAGAAAAGAGGCGCTTTATAGCAATTATGTGTACAAACAAAATGAATTTCGCCTTTCTATGCCAAATGTGATTGAACTGCCAATAGGAGATTCCTTCTCTCATTAGTGATCTTGACTTTTTACAAATTCATTACATTTTTCTTATTGGTCAAATGTTTTAGACATTGGTTATCACATCAGACTGTTTTTACTCAAGCAAAACCATCTACAAATGTTTCCCATCTGTAATTACAGGGCTATTAATCAGGGCTAGTACATGTAAGTAATGGAAATCTCTATAGAGCTAGCTCTCTTCACAGAGATTTATTGACTAATCTACTTTATTTTCTAAGGGGCTGCAAAATAGTAACAAAAAAAAATCAAAAACAAAAACAAAAACAAGAAGAATACATATTATGTACTTTTAATATTGAAGGACATTTTAAAAAACTGCTATGGTATAAAGAGAGAGAGAAAGAAAGAGAGAGAGAGAGAAAAAAGGGAGAGAGTGAAAGAGAGAGAGAGAGAGAGAGAGGGGGGAGAGAGGGGTTGAATTGTACACAAATTATCTAAAGATAGCCCATACAGAAATATTTGCAAACTCTTCAGATTTCTAGATACTGCTTGCAGTACAATCTTAATATGTAACTGTGTTAGCAAACGCAAATATATCATGGATTGCAGGATAAAACAAGTCTAACACTAACCCCTTTCCACACTGATATTCCCAGACACCGAAGAGAGACAACGCAATCACAATGATGAAGCAACCCCCGGCAAAGATGGTGGATGACCAATCGAATCCCAGTTGGTTGACAAGGGCGCCTCCAAGCGTTGGACCCAAGAAAGTCCTGAAGAAAAGTGGTATGAATGTGGTTTAATCCTAATGATGGGAACTTGTGTGATTCCTTTGCAATGTGTAATGTTCTGACTGCATTGTCTCGTGTGTCTTCCAAGTCTTATGCAGCTTTAGATAACAAGCTTCGAAAATTCAGACTTTAATACCATTACAAGGTGACGTGACCTTTGGCAAGTGCATTTAAGACTGTTAATTTACAATTTGAGCATTATGCATACACACAAATGGAATATTGCTTTAATAAATTAAATATTTTGTCTGCATTATAATCTGAAAGTGCGCTTTAATTAGCAAATAAATAAAACAATATACAGAACAGAATCATTATACAATGAACTTACAATTGAAATTGAAGTGAATGATTTGATTCAGACTATATGACCCTTTCACAAATATAAGTAGAAAGCATGTATGAAACATACTACAGTTATCTACACATTTCATCTTTGGGGGAGAGAAATATTCAGGGAGGCAATTTACATTTTTTTATCATACATCCCACCATACTTTGGATTTCTTCTCATATTAATAGTTACAGGTAAAGGTGGTTTTTCTTAATAACATTATTCTTTGATTGCAACATACCCTAATGAAAATGCTCCATTGAAGACTCCGGATAATATCGATTGGGTTGACAGATCTTCAGGTAGCCCATACCATCTGTAAAAGTAACAAACACATACAGCCATTATGTAGGACCACATTAACTCTAAAAAAAATATGTCTTGCACATCTTCATCCCTAAACCAATGTGTGTGGCGAATTTCATGAGCACTGCTCAAAAAATGAGGAAGTAGTTTGATGCGCAAGATTTGCAATGGACCGCCTGACCGACCACACGCTGATTCCCATATACCCCCTTCAAACATCGTTTGGCAGGGGTATAATGAGGAAGTGGTTTGATCTGCAATATTTTCCTGTTTTGTTGCCATATGTCGTTACCATGGCAACACAGTTTGCCACACATTGAAACAATATGTCTTGCACATCTATACCACAAGAATAATGTGTGTGCCTAATTTCATGAGCATTGCTTGAATAAGTGAGGAAGTTGTTTGATCCGCAATATTTTCCCAGATTTATTGCCATACGTCGTACCATGGAAACGCAGTTTCCGACACATTCCAAAAATATGTCTTGCACATCTCCATCCCAAGACAAATGTGTGTGCCAAATTTCATGAGCATTGCTCGAAAAATGAGGATGTAGTTCAATCCACAAGATTTCAACCTGATTTATTGCAATAATATGCCGTTACCATGATGGCAACGCAGTTTCCGACACATTAAAAAAATATTTCTTGCACATCTTCATCCCAAGACCAATGTGTGTGTCGAATTTCAAGAGCATTGCTTGAAAAATGAAGAAGTAGTTTGATGGGCAAGATTTGCAACGGACTCCCCCCCCCCCCCCCCCCCCCCCACCCACCCACCCAACCAACCATAAGCTGATTCCTATATATCCCCTTCAAACTTCTTTTGGTGGGGGTATAATTAGCACTTGTAACAGTGAGACCATCTAACTGCAGTTAACCCATTAACTACTGAATTCTCTCATTCCCTAGGGCTTTATACACAAGCCACTTGGCTCCTGTAGGCAAGGGGTTAAAATACAATGCAATCTGTTGCATTGGGAAATAATGACAACTGCCTTACGTCCCTGTAACCAGATTTTGGACATTCTAGAAAGTACACGTAACTGGTTCTAACCGTCATCAAATTAAACTCATGACAGACTTAATAATTGTTTGGTTTTTTTTTTTTTTTTGTGGGTCAGGCTCGACTAGCACATGTGCTATTATCTGGCCCCTTTTACCAACCAATGCTATTCTTCATTTATATGTAAATATCTTTGTATGTAAAAAAAAAAAAAAAATGTATGGTAATTAAATGTTGTTGGTGGTAATAAATCAATCAATCAATCAATTCCTGAATATCAGTACCAATGTGGCTGTATACTCAAAGATATACAGTCAAACCTGTCTTAGCGGCCACCTGTCTATAGCGGCCACCTGCTTATAGCGGCCACCAAAAAATCCCCCGCAGGAAATTACTGTGTTGTAGACCCTGCATATAGCGGTCACCTGCCTAACGCGGCCAGCGGCCACCCATTATGTATCCCTCGGACAATATCTGACCGCGTATAGCGGCCACTATTATCGAGTCGAGCCGTAGCTTCAAGCCTTCATGCACAAAAAAGTAGTTTTTGCCATAGGCGCGATGTGTTTACCGAGTCCTACTCTCACACAAACGTCGTGAATAGATTCTACAATGGCCAGGAAGATCTAATAGTTTCACCACATTGCCGACTAATTAGAGATTAAAAGTCTTTTTAGTAAGAATTAAGCATTAGTATTGTTCGTTTACGTAATCTTCGCACCATCCAGCTGCAATCCCCAGCACTTTAGTTGTATTGTTCTCCTAAGCTACAGCGGTCGGCATTGCATTGATATTGATCGCCATTGCGCAATAGCGCAGGCTCGTACACTTCAATATAATTTTTTATCTTTAAAAGATTTATAAAAAAAAAAATTAAAGCGTTAAAACTTTTGAAAAAAATAAAAAGGAGTGATTTTTTTTAGAAAGTGAAAATAATAAAATACTACCCAAGTATTATTTTTTATTATAAAAGCAGTCTACCGCGGGTGGTACGTACGTGGTAATTTGAGGGAAAATTCATTTTACACAGACATGACAGATTGCTCCTATATCTATTGTTTTTCTCATTTATTGACAACAAAGCATATTATTTTAGCATTTATATATCATATGACATGTCATACGTCAAATCTGTTGATCTATAGCTTGTTTTCCTAAGTGATAATATATATGGATGCATGTACACTAACTTTGTTGCGTGTAACAGTGTATGTGCAAAAAAATTAAAATGGCCGCCGACCTGTCTATAGCGGCCACCTGTCTATAGCGGCCACTTTTTCCGTTTCCCTTCGATGGCCGCTATAGACAGGTTTGACTGTATCTGTAGTATCGCGACTCAATAAACTTTTAACAGTTATCAAACATGTTAACAAAATATTGAACTAAAACACGAAATCATTTTTCTTTTCAAGCAGAGAGTCACTCCTTAGGAAGGTTACACTTTTACATACAACAATAATATAAACACTGATCCAAACAAAAATAATGAAGCAGAACACTCACTTGGCACTTATTAGGAGATCTAGGAATGCTGGCATGAGACCAATCCCAATAGAAAAGCCCAGTAATGCGAGTGACACGATTATGATCCATAATTGACTGTAAAGAAAGCAACACATCATATTATGAGATGTAACAGTGGTAAAGTCGGAAAATTACAACCTATTGGTAGATAGGGCAGGCTATAAAGGGGATGAAAAGGTCCCAATATGGAATTTACATCCTTGAGCAAAGCACTTTATCTTTTTTTTTCAATTAAAATTGCTTTTCTTCACCCAGGTGTTAAATGGATACCCTGTAGGATTTAAATATCAGTAGATACATTCATACAGGACTTGTAGTTTCGAAACTTTAAGTTAACGAAACAACGGCTCACTAACAACGACCAAGGTTCACACAGGCCCGAAACAACAACACTCGTAGTTCTGAGACTACAAGAAGAGCGATGGTCGTTTAACATGAGCAGAGAGGTCATTGTTAACAACGAGATTGCTAAACTTAAAGTTTATTCTGTCCACACAGTCCGTAACTATGTGGTTCTGGAACAACAAGTAAACTTAAAGTTTCGAAACGACAAGTCCGTTCATACGGTCTAAAACTAAAAGATAACTGCAAATGTACAAGATAACTTAAAGTTTTGAAACTACAAGCGAAACTTAAATTTTAGTTCCCTTCGTGTGAACCAGACTATTGTGACTGGATTAGCATGTTAGCTAGCCCCTGTAAGATGGTCACTGGCTGGAATGCTACCCAATGGAGCAGGGAGTGTGCATGATATCATGCAGAATAAACTCAATCGAGCATCTGGGATAATAATATACTTTAAAGCGTTTCAGTCAGGGTTAAAACAGGGTTAAAACAGGGTTAAAACAGGGTTAAAAACAGGGTTAAAACAGGGTTAAAAACAGGGTTAAAACAGGGTTATTAGACTTTCTTCATGCATTGCTTTGCAGTACTAGCTACATTATTTTCCAACAGTTGGACCAAAACCATGTTATGTGGTCTCTCCTTGAATAAATGAAGTCAGTCATTTGCATTTCATTATATTGCCTTTTACAAGATATCACCAATCGTCTAGTATGAGCATTCTATAATGATGGTACTCACCCAGGGAGATTAAGAAGAGGACTTGGACCAATCAACATGAATGAAACTCCTGTGATGTAGAATCCCAGGACCATCATGATACGTGTTGCTTTCTGTAAGATTACAATGGATTGCATAACAGTGTTTAGACAGGGTTTGACACTTACTGAAATTCATGCAGATATTTTTACCAATTTAACCAATTATTCATTAATAGAGATATGCCAAAACACAATAGAAATAACACTCTTCATACTAAAATTAGCACATTATAAATTGGTTAAATTTAGCATAGTAAAGAAATGCATGGACATCTCCACATCGATCCATTTTTAAATATGCTTAATGTAAGTCCATCTTGAAATTCTTATATCAAATCGAATAACAAGACTATTAAATAAACTTTAACTGACTCAATCAAAAGAAACCAAATCAAACCATACCCTATGAAACCAAATCAAACCAAATCAAACCATACCCTATGAAAACAAATCAAACCATACCCTATGAAACCAAATCAAATCAAACCCTATGAAACCAAATCAAACCATACCCTATGAAACCAAATCAAACCAAATCAAACCATACCCTATGAAGCCAAATCAAACCATACCCTATGAAACCAAATCAAACCATACCCTATGAAACCAAATCAAATCAAACCCTATGAAACCAAATCAAACCATACCCTATGAAACCAAATCAAACCAAATCAAACCATACCCTATGAAGCCAAATCAAACCATACCCTATGAAACCAAATCAAACCATACCCTATGAAACCAAATCAAACCATACCCTATGAAACCAAATCAAATCAAACCCTATGAAACCAAATCAAACCATACCCTATGAAACCAAATCAAACCAAATCAAACCATACCCTATGAAGCCAAATCAAACCATACCCTATGAAACCAAATCAAACCAAATCAAACCATACCCTATGAAGCCAAATCAAACCATACCCTATGAAACCAAATCAAACCATACCCTATGAAACCAAATCAAACCATACCCTATGAAACCAAATCAAACCATACCCTATGAAACCAAATCAAACCAAACCCTATGAAACCAAATCAAATCAAACCAAACCCTATGAAACCAAATCAAACCATACCCTATGAAACCAAATCAAACCATACCCTATGAAACCAAATCAAATCAAACCCTACCCTATGAAACCAAATCAAATCAAACCATACCCTATGAAACCAAATCAAATCAAACCATACCCTATGAAACCAAACCCTATGAAACCAAATCAAACCAAACCCTATGAAACCCTACCCTATGAAACCAAATGAAACCATACCCTATGAAACCAAATCAAACCCTACCCTATGAAACCAAATGAAACCATACCCTATGAAACCAAATAAAACCCTACCCTATGAAATCAAATCAAACCAAACCCTATGAAACCAAATCAAACCAAACCCTATGAAACCAAATCAAACCATACCCTATGAAACCAAACCCTATGAAACCAAATCAAACCAAACCCTATGAAACCAAATCAAACCATACCCTATGAAACCAAACCCTATGAAACCAAATCAAACCAAACCCTATGAAACCAAATCAAACCATACCCTATGGTTGTCAATTTATTCTAAAATACATTAAATATAAATCTTCCACACATGATATCACACCATTTCGACTTAAGTTTAATATTAATTCAGATTGTTTACCTTTTTATCAGCTATGTAGCCCCAGAACGGTGCAAAGAGTCCATACATACCACCAATGAGAAGAAATAACACACCCACCATAGAAGGGTGGACATTTAATGGAGGCTAAAAGTGTGAAATGAAACAATGCAACAAAAAATAAACATCAATTGTAGACGACCTAAAAAAAAAGAAAAATGAAAAAAAGTGATATGGTTATTTGAGAGAAATACCAAACAATACATCCCAAATTTTGCAGTTGTTTTAATCAAGCATATGAGAAACTTCTTTGATAGTCTTGGATCTGGGGGATGCTCCCCTATTTGCTTGATTAGACAACTGCATAAAAAAAGAGATTATTGTACAACACGTGGTCTAGCAGCAATTGCTCTGCTCTTAATTTCAAACTCATAACGGTAACCCCAATCTAACCTTATTGTAACCCATGCACTAATTCTTTATTATTGATAAATAAAGCCTGGGGCAACTGTCATGTCATCAAAGTGACGGTAATCCTCCCCCCCAAAAAATAAAAAAACAAACAAACAAAAAAACAAAAAATAATAATAATAAAAATAATAAATAAATAAATAACAAAAATAAATAAAATTTAAAATTAAAAAAAAAAAAAATAAATAAAAAAAAAAAAAAAAAAAAAATAAATAAATAAAATAATAATAAAAAATAAATGAAAAACAAAACAAAATTATGTGTCAGAGGCACATGAAAAAGCAAAGATGATAAAGAGAAAGAAGAAATCAAAGTCCAAGATGATGTCCTATCATCATACCTAACAAATCAAATCATATATCATAGTTTTCCTGATAATTATACAAAGTTGATAGTCATAATGAAGAAAGGACATGCCAAAATATCTAGTAAATCATACTTTTAATGTGATTTTTGTTTATTATTATGTTACTATTCATCTTGGGACTTACTGGTAACAGTCCCACGGTTGATAATACCTGGGGGTGTTTCACAACGAGTTAAGTTGGACTCATGCACATTCAATATTTAACACGTAATCTCATTGATAGACTTCCCAATAGCACGCATCCCCTGAGCATGATCTGACCAATGCGGTGATGCGTAATATACAGCACGCAACGAGGAAATCAAGTGCAACTTTAAGTCCAACTTAACTCTTTGTGAAACACCCCCCCCTCCCCCCAGGAGATTGAGAGAGAGAGAGAGTAAGAGAGAGAGAGAGAGAGTAAGAGAGAGAGAGAGTAAGAGAGAGAGAGAGTGTAAGAGAGAGAGAGAGTAAGAGAGAGCGAGTAAGAGAGAGAGAGAGAGAGAGAGTAATGTATAATAAGTAGCTTTACTGAAGTAAGATGGAGAGACAACGTCGGATCTGAGAACCCTAAGCAAGCACTACCCCACACACAGGCTACCAGCACCATCACTACAGCTGGTATCTTCAGCACTGATAATACAGATCCTGGCTTATCCCTTCTGCTTTCAGGTGCTGATTGGCCAAGAAGCAGAAAAAAGGGAAAGAAAACATCAAATATTTAATATATAATATCTCAGGAATGGGCAAGTCCAATATATTTGGTGAGTTGATGTTCGGTACACTACCAAGTATGATGGAATTCTGGATATAAATTGTTATCAAACCTTATTTAATAATAATCATAATAGCACCACTGTTCATTTTGATTAAATGGTCAAGGCGCTTTACAACATAAAGAAAATACAAACATAACAAGGGAATGAATAACAAGAAAGAATGTCTGTCTACAAAACGCGAGATTGAACAAATGGGATTTTAGGTTGCGCTAATAGGAGTTGGAGTTCTTCAGCTCCTGTGGAAGTGAATTCCACAGGGCTTGTCCGACATGAGCAAAAGCTTGTTCCCCCCCAAGATTTATTTGACATGAAGTCTGGTCTAGTCCAAGCTCTCATTGGGCTATTGACTTAGTACAATCATCACAAATGTAAGAATACTAAAAGTGGCTGGTACCATTGGGAAAAATAGCTTGGATTTGCCCCAGTTTATAGCATTTATTATCCTCATCAGACATTTGTGGTTTGAACAATAAAATCATGACATAATACAAATACATTACAAAGTACATGTACAAATGTGACAGTACACTAGATAAAGATCAAAATACAGATATACAACATAATTCATACACTGGTCAAAAACAATGAGAGCAGTCATATTACGCTGAGGTAATGGTAAGAAACCTATAGAGGAATTCCACCCTGACATCAGCTTGATTCAAATACAGTGAAACCTGTCTATAAAGACCGCTCAAGGGAGACAAGAAAAGCGGGCTTTATGAGCAGGTGGTCTTTATGTACAGGTTCCTTTAATACATGTTTCAATGAGAAACACTTTTCAAGGAAAACAAAAATTGTGGTCTTTCTATACAGGTGGTCGCTAAAGCAGGTTTGACTGTATTATAAAAACAAAGACGTAAGGCAAATGGGTTATTTAAAGTCTATGTTAAAAAACCTGACAAAGGATTAGAAAGTTTTGATGCTTTGAAGTGCTAAGTCTATGATTTCGATATGTGAGAACTACTCTCCATTTTCGTTGTATCACACAAGAGGGGAACTAAATCTGGATTGAAAGTTCCTATTAACTCTGGAATGACTAAAGCCTACAACTTAGAACTAAATCAGTCAAAAGACCTTTACTGTATAGATTAAGATAACCAATGGGTACTTACGTAAACTAGGTAGAATAAATATATCAACGACTGATATAACCATTGCTGTGCAACCTAAAACTATAAAAGGGAGCTTGTAACCACCAATCTGTGTAGGTGAAAGAAAGAGGAGGGAAGAAAAACATGTGTAAGATATTTCATATTTTTCATTAATCTTGATTTGATCATAAGAGCTATTTCTTATCACAAATCTCTCTTTTCAAATTTTCAATATAAAAAAACAAAAAAACATTCCTTCTTTGGATT
Source organism: Heliocidaris erythrogramma (assembly GCA_025617745.1). Lineage (NCBI taxonomy): Eukaryota > Metazoa > Echinodermata > Echinoidea > Camarodonta > Echinometridae > Heliocidaris > Heliocidaris erythrogramma. Next base: position 17,418,200 of record CM046856.1, read on the forward strand.
CCTGATGCCATGATGAAAGATATGAATTTTCAGATTTTCCATCAAATTCATTGGTATTAAGAAATACGCATAAAAAAGGAAATCTTACCTAGAAAGACAAACAAATTCTCCTTAAAGAAAGTAAATGTGAGAAAATTACAATGCCCCGACCGGGATTCGAACCCGGGATCCTGGATTACATGACCAGTGCTCTACCAACTGAGCTATCCGGGCTCCCGTCAAAGCAAAGTAACAATCTCACAAATTCTCCTTACAAAAGTCATTATGTTAAAAAAAAAAGACTGAATGGCAGGCTCTGATAGAAGCAGTTTACAGATTACTTTTTCGCATTGTGACTATGTAAAAGACATCAAGGCATAACAGAAAAGGCAATAAAGATACTAGAAAATGTTCCAGTATTTTCACTTTCACAAAAGAGTACCTCAGAACTGTTAAACTGTAACTATAAAGAATAATAATAATAATATGTCTTGTTTACCCAGAGTGGCCTCATTAGTAATATATGCTGTTCTCGCTGAGGGCCTTGCAATTATATTATTACCCCTGCTTAATGAAATTGAAAAATCATTCAAATTGTGGAGGAAACTACTTACTCCATAAAATAAACTACCAAGAGGTGGTCCAGCTGCAAATCCAAGGCCACTGAATAACTCTAACAAACCCTGAAAAGAACAAAAACATTGGAACAACAATAAACATAAAAGAAACCAAAAAAATAATCAAATTTTAGTGGCCCAAGGGAGGTAATGACCATAAAGACCTGAAAGATGACAATTTTTTTTTTCATGTCTGTGAAAATACCTTTTCTAATGGCCATGAGTAATGGAAATAATTGGAGAATAATAAATCATTTTGACAACACATTTTACACTTTTTGGTCATACTACACTATCAGTGTTTGATGCAAAATGGGAGTCACATATTTAAGGCCATCACACATGAAGGACAGTTAAGGCATTTGGTAACTTTGTGGAGGCTTGATTTAATAAATTGTTGAATTTTGATATCTGTCTTGTATAATGATGTGCAGAAGGATAAATAAATAACCAGGCATAGAAAGGTTTTCAAATATATAATGCTATTATTAAGATATCTGTGAACAAAAGCGTATGGCCATACGCTTTAGTCTAACACTGAGTCAATGGGGGAAAATGAGTCTGGCATTTCCGGTCACTTGCATATGTTTACTTTTGTGAAGCACATGATGATTTTGAAGTGCTCTTTTCCCCATGGGCTTCATTTTTACACCATATTACATACACCGATAGCATGTAAGGCCAGGCAGCTCAGATTTTATCAAGCCTCCACAAAGTTACCAAATCACTTTAAATAAAACTTGTATTTCAGGCTAGGTCTTAAAGGTCACATTACAAGAAAATCACAAATATGGCAATTAATGTATCACTAGAAACTGGGAAGCTTACAGATGGCAATCGTATAAGTTTTATGTCAACTGCGTATCTGATGATTATAAAAACAACATAAATAAAAGCTCTTCTAAGCATCTGGAATATCCGAGGATTCGCCAGAAATATAGCGATGTTTTGATGTCGTCACACTAGGGATCGATCCTGCTTAAGCAGACGACGTCCTATAATGAATGAACGTAATTGCAATGCAATTATTTATCAAATTATAAAGAGTTGGGTATATTTAAACATGACCTTATTTCACACCATTCTAAAAGGGAAAGTGAAACTGATTCTGATAACTAAAACCGTTTGATTGTAAATACACAGGAGAAGGGTCAATGATCAATGAAATAAACCCCATTTTCAAATTGAAAAGCCCTCCGAATAATAGCACGATGGTATTCGTTCCGTCTTGAAACGCCGAACATGCCCCGGTGCAAGCAGCTGAAAATACAATGGCGTATTATTTTGTTTACAAGTGACTGATTCCTTTATTTTTTTAACGCTGCATTTTTCATCAAAATAATACCATACACGAAGTTAAGAGTGAGGCAACAGACTAACATTAAGACTGACGCTAGTCAAGTAAGAGAAATAAGTGAAGAGGAGATGACAAAACAGGCACTGAAAAATGTGTAAGATGTTATGGGATATCGTCTGCTTAGACAGGACTGGCCCCTGGTGTGTCGTCACACATCTCAGCAGCGTTCGAGGAGCTCTTCAGCTGCTATATCGGGGGCTGTATTTTACCGTTTTATAATTTATAATAATCATTACTTCAAATGTTTCCAAGCGTTGAATTTGGATAACCTTGTTTAATTAATGCCATATATGCAATAAAAACTATTAAGCCAATATTTACTTTGATGGAATTTTCTTGTAATGTGATCTTTAATGATCACCATTATGAAATCATCCCCACTGAGATTATGATTGGTCATTATCATGGACCAATCCAATACTTAAATAGGAAGTCTCAGGATATTATAACATTGCAAAGTAAAAAAAAAAAACCAACCCTACCGCTTTAAATCAGCTACATGTAGCATGTGCACAGCAACCTATATCTCTTCTGATAAACAGTTTATGGCAATTTTATCTCAAAAAGAGAATAATAATTATTATAGTTAACATTTATATAGCACTGATATACGTATTGCTTCAAAGCACTTAAATTATAATTATGACCAGTTGGATCCCGATTCCTGAACCCAGTAAATTTACATATTCTAATCTGAAAATAGCGTTGAACATGGACATAATATACTAAAGCTTTTCGACATGGACTCATACAATTTTAGTATATTATGTCCATGTTCAACGCTATTTTTCGGATTTTGCAGTACCAAGCACTTATACATTCTAATCTGTGTAACAACTAATTCCAATAGCCCCTTCCCTAAAAAATTGCCATGATTGAATCACATATCATGGGGAGGGCTGTAGACATGAAACTGAAAGAACATAACGTGTAGGGCAACTCACGCTCATTTGTGCTATATTATCTGGGTAGACGTTTGCACAGATAGACATGCCTGCTGTGATTGTTGCTGCCGCTCCCAAGGACTCCACGATACGGATGGTGAAACAGTAGGCTAGGAATATGGTCTTGTCTTCAATCTCATCCAAAAACCTGTCAATATTATAATAAGATGTATAAAGTAAAATCAAGCAGGGTCTACATGACTTTCAGCTGTATATGAGAACCTAAATATTTGCACAAGTACCAAAATGCGCAATTTAAGTAGGTATATCTACAGCACCATATCCTACAAATTGAATGCAAACACTGTACTTCATAAAGATTATAATGCCTCTATCTTTTATTGCAGACATCACAAGTAGTGTTTACATATCACTCAGAAAACTCATACATGAAACTGGAGCACTCGGAGGGGGGACCAGTCCGAGTACATGTATCCCCTGAACCCGTCACCCATCCCCCATTTGAATCAATGTTGTGACTGAAATGGATAAAGTGGCAATTTGGGACCTCGGGTATCACTGCTGACAAAAATGACCTATTTGTACTTTTGTCATTTTTTAGTAGTTTTGAAATTGAAGGTGATCCGACAAAAACTGCAGCCGGTAGAGCGCTCACAAGAAGGTCTTTACCATTTCTTTAAAAAATATGGTTACCATGGCAACAATTTCAACTCCGCCCACACCAAACACAATAGGCGTCTTCATCTTACCATAATGCACCTCCATGCGAAATTTGAAGGTGATCCTACAAAAACTGCAGCCGGTAGAGCGCTCACAAGAAAATCTTTACCATTTCTTTTTAAAATATGGTTACCATGGCAACAATGTCAACTCCGCCCACACCAAAAACAATACGCGTCTTCATCTTACCATAATGCACCTCCATGTGAAATTTGAAGGTGATCCGACAAAAACTGCAGCCAGTAGAGCGCTCACAAGAAAATCTCTGCGGCGGACGTGGACGCGGCGCGACGATGCCAAATCCATAGTATCCCTGAACACTAGTTCGGGGGATACAATAACTGACTAGACATGACCTATGAGCAAAATCACAGCTCTGTTGACATAGCAGTACTTTTTCTTTCCTTCTCACATTTAGCAAAATCTGAAGAAATCTCAATTTAATGATCTAAAAGTAATATGGCACCGTCAACAGTGCTGCAAATCTTACTTGTGGTTATCCACAGATATAATTAATTTATATTTACATATTTTCCAAAATGCTCACCCAAATAATAAATTGCAACCAGCAGCCACAAAACAACCACTCAGGTACATGAATTTAGCTCCAATGACAGGCAGCTATAGAAAAGAAAAAAAATCAATGAAATAATTGACATAATAATTACATTCACACCTTCTTTAGTGATCAACTGTATACAATGACCATCTGTTTATACAAAACACATTAAAAAAAAAGGTTCTCAGCAGTGTATCTAATTGGAACATGTATTAAATTAATTTTTACATAAAGACCACATATGCTTTTAAAGACATCTATTCGTGTTTCAACTGAGTGGTCTTATACAGTTTTCACTAAAGGTCATTGCATGTATAAACTTGAAACATAAGAAAAAGCTGATAGTCATCGGATTCCCTTAAAAAGTAGACTAAAATAGCACTGGAAATGTTGAGGGTCTTAGAGTAGAAGGTACTTGACAGCAATAGGAAACTTTGCGGAGAGAGAGGGAAGGAAATGATAGAGATCTATGTCAAACTTACATATTTGCCCCAAATAGGGGAAACAATGAAACTGACAAGAGCAAAAATACCAAAGACAAGTCCTGTCTCAGCTGGGGTTACACCTTTCTTCTCTGCCTGAATAAGAAAAATAAGACCAAAAGAACAGAGCAAAATTGACCAAAGGCCCCAAGTTCCAAGTGTATGACTGTACACATAAAGCCACATTAGTGAATTGTCTTTTTAATCATCAACTAATTTACTAATTACACACGTAACTTACTCTAACTCTTGAACAATCAACTTTTTATGATTGTTAGTAGGTTTTAACAGTACAGGATGTAGCTTCAGTGAAAAATCATGCTCTGAATTTAATCTAGACTCATGCTAAGCAAACATAAACTGATATCAAAATGAATTAAATATATACAAGCCTGCTGGATGAAATGTGGCACATTGTTCCAGAAACTGGAAAAACTAGCAGAGAACTGAGAGATTAAAAAGTAACCTTAAGGGGGTTATGATGAAAAAAGGCAAGATAACCAAAAAACCTGACTGAAATGAGAGTACTCCTCAAAGAGATGGAATTCATAAAACAGACTATTTTTTATAAACGTGTTTATCATACACTCGTATGGCAAAACAATGCAACAGATAACTCATTTTAACTTGAGTATTATTTTAGCAGCACAGAGGCCTGCAACATAAACAGATACGATCAATATTACGAGCAATTGTAAATCTTCAATACATGATGTGCCATAGACTTACGATTGATTTATCTCTCCAGATGTTGTTACACTTTTTGTGTAGCCTTACCTCGTATGGAAAGAAAGGTGCGAGCACTGAGAAGGACATCATTGCGGTCAGGTACATACATGCAATCCCAACAAATGTAAGTTTCTGATTTAAGGTCAGTGGCTTTGCTTTCTTTTTTTCTCCATTGCTCTCATCCTGTGGGTCAACTGACGGGTCTTGGATGCCGTTAGGGCTAGTTACGTCAGATGGACCGTCTGGAACCGGATCAGATCCTGGATCACGTGAATGATCTGTATCGTGGACTTGAATGCTTCTGGAGTTTCCAACATCTTCGTCATCTGCGAGGAGCTTAACTTTATCGTCTTCCATGTTAAGATCTGTTAGAGCAGCCTTGAAGGTGAGACATACGTGTAGTCAGCAAAAGAAAAAGAAATAAGAGTATGAACATTTTTATATTAAGGTCTCCCATTCAAAAGGGTCATTTCCTTTTTGGCTGCTACCTGCCAAGCAACTTTTTATATTTTACTGTACCAATATATTCCATGTACATGTATGTATGTATAATGTTTATTTTATTGTTTTGGTGAATAAAATTGAATTGAAAAGCAGATGTACAATATGTAAGATAAGGGAGGAAAACTGGAGAACAACATAAATAAAATCATTCTGTAGTTTATTGATTTTAATGCAAAAAAAAAAGGGCCACAACAGGCAGTGAAGGCCCTAAAGCTGTTGACAGCTTTAAAACAAGCGTGGCTTGACGACACAGAGAAGACCGTACATGTATGTGAGGAAGTGAGACATTTAGACGGGACAATTGTCTTTTTCCCTTGAATGATACAGACGATTTCAACTGGGACGCAATATTAGAGAAGATTCGAACTAAAGCTCAGACAGTATACACCATGACCTTTGCTACCTTAACAAGGGCAAACACCAAAAAAGGAGGGCTCATCAAAAAAAATTTAAAAAAAATATAAAACAAGGTGAATTTTCAGAGTTGAATAAAAAGTTCTGCCAATGTGTCTGAATGTAAATGGTTCATGAATTACTGCTCTGTTCTTATTTAACTACATGTCTTGGTGAATAGGAAAAGTAAAATGATATATTCTAAAGAAATGAAATTTAATATTCATGGAATTTCTTTATCCTATCAATATACAGTTAATTTGAGTGAACACCGTTTTAATGGTGTAAAACCTTTCCCACTGACAATCCAATGAAGATGGTGAGGGGCAAACACATAAAACAGAACACCAGCAAGAGAAAAGAGGAGAGAGGGGTTTTATAAGGAAGGAATACAAATAAAAGTCAAAGACTGCTTTATATTTATGATGCACTGTATTTGTTATAACAGACAATTGCAGCCCTAAAGAATTCGGGTGAAGCAAAATCCATGGCAGCCGTACGTCGTAATGTCGACAATCTTTCCAAAAGGAATGATGAGAAACTTGCAAGATGCATCATTAAAAATAGACTCTACAGATCTAGACTACTACTAGCCCTAGGAATACAAGAATCTAAGAAAATGGAACACTTTGCTTTCTTCAACTTTCAAGGAAGACTACAAAGGGATAATGATAATGTATTCATGATGATTGATTTTGACAGTGAACATTCTGGAACTGACTGAGGAATTCAAAGCTAGGTCGAAGATGAAACATTTATGGATGAATACTTCGGTCAAAAAAGAGATAAAGATTATTAAACACAAAGCATGGAATCGTTTTCAGAAATCAAGAAGTCAACATGACAGAGAAACTTTCAAGAAAGCAGGAAGTTAAAGTAGATCTAGATCTAGTATTTTCTAGTAGCAAATGTTACGAGAAACTTAGAAAAGAAAATGACTTGGCATTCTCATGAAATAAGCCAACCCGCATTCACTTTGTACACACAGTTTATTGCGTGTAATACCTATGAGGGTTCACATCCTCCATTGACTTTACACGGCAGTGTGTGTGTACACACTCAATGACTGGTGGCTTATTTCACAAGAAGGCCACTGACTTCAGAATTAAAATTCAATCCAAAGAGTTTCTGGAATGAAGTGCAGAGTAAAACCAAGTTATAACAGATGAACAAGTTAGGTCTAAGTTACTGGGACACTAATCCAGACGGAAATAGACCTGGGGTGGTATTCTAAAAATTGTTTTAACTTTTGTTTTAACTTTTGTTGTATCTTCCGGAGATAATACTGCGCTAATATTGTTGTAAGTTGGTATTCTGAAAATTGCTTTAAGGAGATATTATCTCTCTAAGGAACACCTCTATATTATCTTTGACACCCCCATATTTTGACACTTTACCAATCAAGATGGAATTTATATACAGTGTAGGGAGGTCAGCCAATAGGAGCACCCCTTATGTCAAACATAAGGATGCGCTTTGCGCATATATCAATTTTGGGCGTATACATGTACCTATTAAAATACACGTTTTATAATGCACCATGCGCTATTGGACTGCAATTAATTAACAAAATGGCTCACCCTCTTCTGTTCGAACCAAGTCACATATTGCTGTAAAATCATTGAATCCCACCTGTAATTTCTTCAAAATGTCTCCTCTATGAGATCTTGAATCACACACAGTCTCCATCTTGCTATTCTGTACTGTCTGATTCTAAGCTCAAAAGAAATTGCCAAGATCAAGAGATACAACAGCTAGAAGTTGTAAGATTTGTTGTAATTACCATGGAAGATAAGATATCACAAGATAACATAATTTTCAGAATACCAATTATCTCATGATATTATCTTCAGCGCGCATATGTAAATTCGGATCATGCGCAGAGTGAACAAAGATACAACAAAAGTTACAATTTTCAATACCAATTTTATCTTTAATGTGGAGATACAACAATATTAGAGGTAAAACAGTTTTCAGAATACCACCCCTGGCCTAGAATCTAGATCTACCTTGGAAAAACTCAAGTTAAGACTCAACACTGTTTTGTCAGATTTTTACACAGGGATTTTGCTAGACCGAAAATTCTGTCTCTCGTTCGTTAGCCTCTTATTTGGGTAGGGTCGGCTCTTCACTTAGAGACAGAAGCGGGCCGTTCGATCTGCAGTGCAAACTGACTACACACTATAAGTACGGCCGCAAGATTTTCAAATGGAGAATAGGTCTACCTTGGACCCTGAATTACCTGAAAAAGGAGCATTAAATGGATTATACAGTCAAATTGGTAAGTTGAGCAGATTCTTGAAGGAGTAGATCTCGAGCCTAACTTGTTAGGCCTAATCAATTTAATCATATACACCTGTATGCATGAGAAAAAATGAAATTAGAGCAAATTTTCCAACTACACGTCAGTGTCACTATGAATATGACGAATAAAGAAGCGAACAAAATATACAGCTCCCCATTGTACCTTCCACAATTGCTCTGGTAGACAAAAGAACACCCCTTCATTGCTATTATGTAAAAATATGTAGTCATGTGTCACAATATTCACCTGTTCTACTTATTTTGCATAATAGCAGTGAAGGGATGTTCTTTTGTCTACCAGAGCAGGTGTGGAGGGTACAATGAGGAGCTGTATATTTTGTCCGCTCTCTTTGTCATCATGTTCATAGTGTGTGTCGTCGCCGTCGGTTTGCACAGGAGATCGGATGGCCCGCTTCTGTCGCTAAGACTACTTAACTAGTGAAGAGGCTAACGAACGAGAGACAGAATTTTCGGTCTAGGATTTTGCACACTTACATTAGCTTAGAACATCGGGAATAACATTAAGATAATAAATACAGAAATATGTAGTAATTCATGTGAAATTTGGAGTGTAAGTTTTATTTTAACTAGACTAATCTTTAGTTCAGAGGTAATTAGGGGTGGGAGTTTCGGGTATTTTTTCAATTCGGGAACCCGACGATTTTTCGGGCGGGTTCCCGGTTACCCGAAAATCATATAACACAAATTACAAGCTTATATTTACCCTTAAGAAGCTATTAACACTGGGAAAAACTCGAAAGCGCATCACTGCAGTGTGGCGCTACATGGATATTTACATGTAGATATTGAATGGCTTCTCGACGTTATCTACCGCCTTGTCATGTTACATACATGAGTAATCATTAAATACTTATTTTCGGGAAACGGGCATGTAATATTTTGACCCGGGACCCGTTGCTCTCGGGCGGGACCCGGGTACCCGGTTTTTAGTCCCAGCACTGGAGGTAATGCAGTGGTATGTCTGCATTCTTTTCAGTGATTCTAATCTGTGATTCTAATCTGTAGTTCAGCTGTATGCACTGATGAATCTTTTGAAAGCACAGAGGTCGACCATTGTCAGTAACCAATCTTTAGCTGACCAATGGGCTGGTGATAGGGTCCAATTTATTTACCCCTTTAGAATGTGATTTGGAATTTCTTCTTTTGTGTGCTAATGGACATGTAGTGGTTTTAGAATGTACATGTAGTGTAAGGTTTTGGAGGCAGAGTAGTATAAGAAGACAAAGGAAGCGAGACATGAAATTTATCAAGTTTTAAAGTGAGTCTTTGATATAAGGTTTATATACCCAGACGTTGTAATTCCGGACAGGTTGGTCATCCGGACAGGTCATATTTGAACAGTAAATCGAACAACTTTTCATGCAAATTGTCACAAATCTTTCACAGGATAGGTTGAAAAATCATGTGAATTGCAAATATTCATGGGTTTTAGTGTTACTTGATGCATGTTTTTTTGTAAAATCTGACGGCAAAATTGACAGGCTAATTTTTTGTTAAGTGTCTGGAAATGCAACCCTCCATACTACTTTTTTTTAATTTGTGATGATGCAGTTGTTACTAGTTGAGGTGTTATTTATGAACATTTGGATCATTATACTTTACATTGGTGTATAACTTGTGATATGTGTCATGACATTTAAGTCTAAAAAATTGTATGCGGTGGTGTAGTACACATACATGTATATAATTTTTATATTATTGTAAAAGGTTAAATTTGTTGTTCTGAGTTCAAATTATTTTCCTTTATTTAGAGCTGTCCCATACTCTGTCTCATTTCCATTTTCTTTTCATCATCTCCATGCCCAACTCATGACTCTTTTGTTCACCCTTCATTATTATTCAGAACATTCACCCCTGGCTCATACTCATCCCATATGATCCTCATTGGTTCACCTTTCACCCTTGGTTATTCTAGTTTCTAAATTCTTCCATTCTCTGTACTTTTCTTGGTTACTTGATATTTCATTTGCATGTATTTGAATATATATTTTGTAAAAGCATGGGAAGTGAGGTCTGCTGTGCAGCCCAATAAAGCTGAGCACTTCTGGACTTCTTCTCGTTGACATCTTTATTTTGAGTACTTCTATTTTACTACACTTATTTTAGGTTCTTCCGATTTTGATTTGGTGCTCTCGCTAGCTGACTATTTTGACTGAGTTTGATTCTTATGATTGATTGTGGGGTGTCTCAGCATGAACTTGTGAAGTGTTGCATTATCTAAAGAATAAAAATTATTATTGCACGTCTATCGGAGTACATGAATGCTAAGGCATCATTATAGATATTTTTAATAGAAATTAGTATTTTATCTTGTAGCTTTCCTATACGTATTTTTGCATTCCATTTCAGTAACTTTATTTAGTACCTCTGCCACTTGTATAATCACATATATTTCTGTGGTGGTTATACTTATCCATGTCATTTTATTCCGCCAATTTACATATAGGCTTCTGTTGCTGGGCTGGCCAATCAGAAAGTCAAAATTAAACCGATAACTTTCACAGGCGATTATAGTCGAGGCATATACAGTATAACCTTGAATAGATTGGACAATTGCAGTGTGTGGGCGGCGAGTGTCTATAGACATTGGCATGCCATTGGGCATTTTGAGTTTGTATTTTATTCTTAAGATTGATGAGATATAACAAAATCAATGTACGGTACAACTCTTTTTATTGTTCAGTTTTATATTTAAATTAATATTGAAGTGAACAGAAATGAAACATAAAGATAACATTTAACAAATTCATAGTGACAAAGCTTTTCGACCTGCACTCATCTGGTCACAAAATGAAATATACTGATATATTAACAATGGTGCAACAATGTGTTTCTTTGAATCAAGATAAGATTTATTCAATTACTAGTAGAATCCATTATTTATTTGAAAATAGACATTTCAGATTAATGAATATATACGTACTAAACAGTAAACTAAAGTATATTCATTCACTCACAATGATCTCTTTTTCTTTTACTCAATTTATAATGAATTATCATCTGAATTGTACACAGTCCTTCGTGATTTTTATTGCTTTCTTGTACTTTGTAGTCATGGTTAGTCGCACCCACGGACGCTAGATGGCGCTATCGCACAAGTACACAGATAGTCAATGCGTGATTCGGCCCGCTATGCATGCACACACTTCCGATACCACCTGTGTTAAGCGAATGACAGGCGAATGAATCTGAGATTTTTTCTTTCTGTGATTGCCTGGTCCCCCTATGTTTATCAATGACGTATTCTGCATGCCTGTGTGTCCATCGACCCGGGATGCCCTTTGCATCCCACGAAACCCAGGATTGAATAACCGTGCCGCAGTGAATTGCCTATGCCTGTGAGAGGCATAGAAATGGGCTTGTCATGCAGTCAGCCCTTCGATTTTGGGTTTTGACTATCGATAGTACATGCCTAACATAGCAACAAAGAATATGTCAACGTATTTTTCAGCACATGATATGGACTATTTAGCCCTCATTTTTCACTATTTATGAGATTTTCAGGTAAGTTTTGAGCCATCTATGTGATAATTGGAATGGCGATCCTGGGTTTTAGCGGTCTAAACTTATTTCAGGTTGCTAACTTCAGCTCGTCTATGCCCTAACCCTAACCCTAACCCTAACCCTAGTTAGCAACCTAAAATAATTTAGACCGCTAAAACCTAGGATTGCCATTGGAATATTAAGCATTATTTTAAGGCATGATTTTTGACTGTGAGTGCTGTTTTTATTTTTTTGTGGCAGTGGCTATCATCATGGTACTGGTACTACCATGACTACTGTGGTAGTAGTTGTAACTGTCATGACTGTACAGTCTGACAGTGTACATGGTGCAAGTGTAAGCCTGTCCTTTTTCATTGTTTTTTTACTTTTTACAGGGGCTGTTTGCACATAAAGCTACGGTACTCAATCCTCAAATGGGCCTACACAAAATATTTCATCTTTAATGTCAATTCAAATCTTTATCAAACAAATTAACACAACCAAGTTAGGATCGTGGACACATCGTGTTGTTCACACACGTACACGGAGAGACACCGGTAACCAATGTAGCGAACCATCATCACCGGCGGCCCGGTACGGTAAGCGTGCCGGTGGTTTAGCTCAGTCATGGTACCGTTCCGGTACGGCGTAATACGCGAATATGAAAATTGAAATACCGGCGTATGTACGGTACACTTATTCTACTATCTTGGCAACTTTGAGACACTATGGCGCGTTGAATAATTAGCAATATAATTATAGGCTTAACTAAATATGAATAACTCTATGTATGACTACGTCACGTTTAGAGGTTTACTTACTTTGCAAAAATATCAGATGAGAGTACGGTACCACTTACTTCCGACCACAAGTCGAGTCGAGTCCTCGCTGTTGTTGGCTGCTTGAAAATACCCGGCCTATATATTGAATTCTTAACACAAATTAGTATCGTAGCCTAATTCAGGGAATTAGGCATACCCGTACCGATTAGGGTGATGGACTATATTCAGTACGCTCTTTTTTCCCGCTCAAATTTCATTTTTTCTCAAATGATATAATCCGTCGAATAATTCATTCATGACTACCTGATACAAATTTATTTGTTAATTTGTATTCTTTGGAAAACACCTTTTTTGAAGAAAAAAACGCACTTAAAAGAGGCTAAGTCTGGACTCTGAACTTGGACGAGGAATTATTATCTGGGAATTATACCACCATGTCGCAATGCTCATTAACATCAAGTTAAAATTAAAGATAAAACCAGAGTATCGGTAATGGTTTGGTCTGTCAGCTAGCATTTTTCATTGCATGAGAAGCTCCTCACTTAAATGAAAATAATTCTTATTTCGTAAGAGCAGGGAGGTGGAAGAGAGAGCTAAACACATACATGTACCGTAATCTCATGCCCTCCTAAATGACGTCTACCTCCTGTTTGTACATCGCACCCTCCTCCAGTTCTCCCTTCTGCATTCTAGCTCTGTCCTCCCCTATCATCAGTTCTCTCACTACTCCCAGCCCATTTATTAATCTCACTGTATGCATTATTCATTGTTTATTCCCCCTTTCCCCCTGGCTTTCTTTCTCTCCAATCTTCTCCCTCCCCCTCCCCCTCTCCCCCTCTCCCCCTCTCTCATACACACACACGTATATTCAGGGAAATGTAACTAAGATTCCCTGGTATATTGATAAGCTTATATCTGATGTTGTTACTTGATCACATCTTAGTCTTCGTAATCATTATATTGGTCTTCTAGTTATCTTAAGCAAATCAAATAGCCGAATATAGATATCTCAGCCTCATAGAAATTTCAGAATACTGCCTGTAGTAGGCATAAATGCAGTACAAAATACAATTAAACTTCTACAGCCTACAAAAAGGTAAACAAATAATGATTTGAAAACTTAAGAATTTGGAAAGTATTATTTTAATATACAGTACATTCTAGAAAATGAACAAATAAATATAAATTCAACATTAGCCATTTTCAATTTTTTATTTCAATAAGACAAGCATTCTTTAGTTTTCAGGATATACATAACTAAATATATTCTCTGTATTAGAATGGAGTACAATTTTACAGTCGGTGCTGATAATTTTTTTTTTTTTTTTTTTTTTGGGGGGGGGGGGGGGTAGGTAATCTCGCTAGTCATAATGACCGCTATTCATAAGGACTGCTTTCATAAATGAATAGCGTTTTTGTATGAATATATAGCGGTCCTTTTAAATAGCGAGCAAACGATATACACATTACCTTGCTATTCATAAGGACCACTATTCATAAGGACCGCTATTCATAATGCGTTTTAAATGAATAGTGGTTTTCTATGAATAGCGGCCCTAATGAATAGCGAGCAGACCCGGTTTTTTTGGGGGGGCAGGGTGCTCTGCCTATGTGTGCTGTTGCAAATAAAAACTTTTTCTCAAAAGAAACTTCCCCTGTATATCAACAAACCCATAACAAGAATAACCATATCCAAAACCGTACAATTGATGGGAATAGATAAATACATTTATATCCCTACAATCATAATTTATTACGGACTGTACATTTCTATTATTACAATGGTAATTTCCATTACAATGTGTACAATTTTGTGGGAAATTAATCTAACAATTATTCTAGGGTAGGGCAATAAAACACAAAATTTACAAATAATAATCTACAATGCTTGATCTTTATATGAATGTCTGTAAGTACATGTATTTATATGAATGTTTGTAAGTACATGTATTTATATATACATGGACCAGTTAAAATACTATGTGAACTAAACCTGCTCAAAACCCGCATTAATAAAACTACACACAGATATCTATAATCTTAAAAACCAAGAATATCTATTTAGAGAAATAATTCTCCAATTTTCTCCATTGATGGATCTGCAGCTTATTGGAGGTCTTGGGGCATTGGGTCATTTAACTGTACATACTGCTACTGCTAATAACACAGATACATGTAGATTTGGAGTTTGTCTTCATAATATGCAGTCTCCAATCAAAGAGAAGGTTGAGTTCTGGGAAAGGTGAAAAATATTTTGTGCACTTTTCTCATTCCTTAATTTGTCAGTTTGGAAGAACATCAGAGTACGTAGAAACGTTTCCTGAAAAGGGTTACTCTTCAAATGCCCTCATATTCAAAATACATAGTATGAAACTATGATGACAAATTGAAGTGTTCGTGCCGAACATTTGTGTGCAGTCCCATATACCCATTTCTGAGAGCAGTGCACATGTTTTGCAGTGAAATTGGGTCAATTTCTTATCATTCTGACGATCCCAAAAACTCACCAAGTCTTGTAGACATGATCAATCTTTCCCAATTGCTTATAGATAGTTCTTTCAAAGTGTTATCGCAAGACAGAACTCAACTTTACCTTTAAGTATAGATGGAGTTACATCATTGCAATATAATAATAAACAGAGCAATTCTTTAAGGGATAGAGGTTCTGTATTCAGAGAGAAGAACAAAGGGAAAGGGAGTGGGTAAGGGAGGAAGCGAAAAGGGTATGATGTTCATATAACTCTCCCGAAAAGATATTCAAATGTACAATCATTAAAGTGTTAAGTAATTCTAAAGCTTTGAATTGCTTGCCAAAATAATTCTCTACACTTCTCAAAAATCATATTTGGTTGATCTTTGAAGGTAGAGGTTGCAAAATCATATTTGTCTAATAATTTCTTTTTATATTGTATATTCTATAATTTTACTGGTTATGAGTTAGAAAATACAGTACATAAATATCTCCATCTTTAGATCAGGCCCTCATTATTTAGAATATCAATTGAGGTCTTCCAATCAATATCAAGTAGACACTATACTTTCCCATTTCCAAAAGCCCTTTATCTATATTTTTAAATATGTTTTCATAGGGTTTGTGCATTGAATACAATGTTAAACTAAAGAAATAGCTCAATTCAAACTCTCCAAAATTACTGGGTATAGGACAATTCATTCTTGTATTGTACCTGATAAATAAGTCTACATCCATCTTGAGTCTGAGACATATCGTCATGTAATACTGTCCCAGGTGTTAAAAAAAGAACAGTAAGTTCTCAGAGCCAGGTACACGTATTTATATCTTGTAAATTGCTTGGCAGAAGTTTCCCAAGGGTCAAGACTGTTCCCGGCATGTACAGCAGCATGTTGAATGCTGAGAGACCTGGATCTCAACAACTCAATATTAAAGACCACCTGTCGAGAAAGACTAACTTATTTTTTTCTCTTCAACAGTGCTCTCCATTTACACATGTATTACAATTAAAGCTGTATAATTCATAAAGACCACTTGCTGATACAGAGAACCTGCCTACATGTATATGAAGATCTCTTTTCTTGTTTTTTCCTTAGAGGTTTTGTAAACAGGTTTTACAGCACAGTTATCCAGGTATAGTCTTTGCTCACAATTCCTGGAATTCCTGGAAACAAGGTTTCATTCTTTGCAAAGGACTGTCCTGTCGAAGTTTGTGTCCAATTCAGACCTTACAGACACAGAATGACAGTCCTGAAGACAATGATATCCTCTTCACATAGTTGAAGTTTCATTCACTTGGACAGTTTGAAGTCCTCTTCACAAAGAAAGTTTCAAGTCCTCTTCACATAGAAAGTTTCAAGTCCTCTTCACATTGACAGTTTAAATTTGAGTCCCGGCGCTGCTCTAGAGTGGAATGCCCCGAACCAGACTTGCTTGTCAATATCAGTGAACTGTCCATCACCTTCCATTCTATGAAGATAGAGAAAAACAAACAGGATAGGTTAATGAGAGAGAATATTCCAAGAAGTGAATAGATAATTACAATATATCAAAGGAATAGTCAACTTTTTAACAAATTGAGGGTGTTTAGATAAAAAAATTATTGAAATTGATTTCTTGCAAGTTGAAACAAATCAAAGTAGATGAATTCTCGACTGCACGCAGTCGAAATTTATGCCTTGCCAGATCAGAAATTTATTGTACGTTCACGTTAATTTGTTCTAAATTTTGATTGAACCAGAATAACAAGCCCCTAATTACATATTAATTGACCTCTTTGACATTTTACCTTACACCTTATAACCGAAAAGTATGATCACTTTATCTCCTCCTAGTCATGAATACAAAATTGTTGAAATATGGTGATAACATACGTAAACCAGAATAAAAGGCCTCTAATTACATGTTAATTGACCTCTTTGACATTTGACCTTACACCTTATACCCGAAAGTCTGATCACTTTATCTCCTAGTCATGAATACAAAATAGTCGAGATATATGGTGATAATTGCGATGGGGGCGCTGACTTGGCGGATTGATGGGACGCGGCGGGGGTTAGGTCTTTAGGAGTGAGCATGCGTGCTGGGTCACGGTAGGAGCGCTGTTTCAGATTGTAATGTATATTTTTTTATGAAGTTGAATAGTTTTAATATGTATAAATTACTTATCTTGTATTTATATTTATATGTTTTTGAAAAAATTGTAAACTCACACTGTTAGTCTTCGGACTTTTTGCTGAGTCTTTTTAATAAAACCGAACTGAATTGAATTGAATTGAATAAAAAGGTAAAAAACCCATTAATTTCACATACACCTGTATAATGACCTCTATGACCTGTCACCTTTGACCTACATGAACAAAAATCTAATCAGTTTGTCTCATTATGGTGATGCATACAGTCAAATGGTTCCTGAGATATCATGTTAAGGCTAAAACCTGCAATTTCAGAAATTGACATGTGACCTTTGACCTTTGACCTACAGATCCCAAAATCTAATAAAATCCTCTTCCTATGGTGAAACATACTAGCACCAAGTTTGAAGTTCATACCTCAAATGGTTCTTGAGTTATCGCGAGAACGAAAGCTGACATAACTTACTTATTTTCTGTGAAACAGCCGTCAAAAACAGCTCCATTGCCGAATGTGTATCTTCCCTTGCCGTGAAATTGATTATTGACAAATTCTCCTTCATACACACTTCCACCAGGATGTGTTAGTTTTCCTTGCCCATTCATCTTATCACAAGCCCACTGTCCTTCATAGCAGAGCCCCTCAGGTGTAATGTGTAGCCCTTGGCCATTACGCTCTATTGCTCCATCATCTGTCTTGACGTAATCCCCCTCTATACATGTCACAGAAAGAAAATCAAGAGTACAGCACATTAAAACAAAAAAATATATTTATTAGCATAATTCAAACAGTTTACTTACATGTAACACTTTTCCTATTCAAGTGGTATGCTTCACTCATAGGCCCTTGCCCATGTGGGACTGTGTCCAACATTCACTGTTGCAGCAGTCAAAAGCAGACAACAAAATTGCTCTAAACAAGATTTAATTTTCTTAAATTTGCTAGATTACCTGATTCAGGGACCGTCCAACTCTTACTCTGCCACAAATGTAGGGATTCAGACTTGAAAGTGAAATTTTAAATAATTATTTTCCTCTCCTGTATGAATGATCTAGCCTGGAAAAGGGCCTGCTGATACACACAAAAGCTATTGAAGCCTATTCACCCGTAAAAGCTAGTCTGGAGTACAAGGTTATCTTCAGATAAGCTTGTACATGTATAACTGGTATGCTTTAGACATAATCATCATATTCATTAGTAAACTTTTTATCACAGTGAAAATACAAATTACGCAAACATTGTTCTGATAAATCCCCTATGCACTTTTTTGTTTTGTTTTAGTTTTTTTCTACCAGGTACCTGTTTAGTACACCCGGGTTCAGAGAGACAAATGTAGCTTACATGTAAATGCCTTGTCTAAGGACAATGGAATTATATAATAATGTTCAACTTTTAAGATCAGTATCACAATAATGACTGATTATCAAAATATTCATTCATCATCATTGTGATACTCATCTTGATACAATGTATACCATATCCAGATCTCTCATACTTTGTGAGAGTTTTTTCATATACTTAACCCATTGCATAACAGCCTGATATAACTCAGAATCGGACACATTGGAATATAATTATGTTGAATAAAAATGAAATCCTCTCCAATAGGCAATAGGCAATAATAGCTCCTTATGAGAACTTAAATGTCACATATAAATTTGCAGATATTCAGATACTTGAATTTAAGACAACCCTTTTCTTAAAGAAAAAAAAAAATTGTTCAGTTACTGACCATATTTATCTCCATTTGGAAAGACGAAAACACCTCTGAGAAGGGGAGCTTTTTCCTCTTCCTTAACTTCTCCTTTCCTCCCTCCTTTGGCTAATAAAAAAAGAATGGAAAATGGAAAAAATATAAGGAATCAATCAAGATGTAAATTACAATCATAGGAATCAACATCAGTCCAAATATTTTGAGATGACAATAAGTTACAGTAGATCTCGGCCAAAGAAAATTGATTCCTAGTTTCTCATCCAGATTTTTGTTTAAATGAGGGGGTTTCCCGGTTCCATGTTATAATATTTGAAAGTGTTTCCTGTACATAAACATGCTAGTATTGGGTCAAATTCAAAACAAATTTTTTTAATTCAAATTTATTTGTAGACTACTGCTCTTCAGAGATTCAAACCGAGGTGAAATTGCATTATATTATAATGTATTTTTCCCCCTCATTGTCCAGACGTACATGTAGACCTAGTCTCAGGCTCAGCGGCCTCATGCCAGTCATGGAACCATCACTATGTCTACAATACATGTATGTCGGGGTAGTGCCAATTTCGCAAGCGTCGCGACCTCTAACTTGAAAGTTGAAGAGGGGGAAAACACCAGAATATGCAAAGTTTTGAGAAAAAACTTCCTTCTACATTTCAGGATGACAGAATACTGTAGAACCAGAAATTTTCACGTGCATGAAAGTTTCATGCCGTGAATTCATCAACTCATAATTTGAATCAACATCAAATCATTGCAATTCGCGAAAGTTTCTTGCTTAATAAAAAATGGCTGTCATTAACAATTCGCGCAAGTTTAATGTCGCGAAAGTTTCTGGTTTTACACGTATCTGATTTCATGCCACATTCTTAAGACTAATTAGGATCTTAAGTTTAAGACTTTATGATCATATATTTCTTGATGAAGGGAAATTTTCAGGATGTTTTTGAAATTTTGGCCAGCGATCTGGGATTCTTGCTCCTTTCCAGCAAACACCTGATGACAGAGATCACAAACATGCTGGGAGGCAATATCCTCGTAGTTAGTAGGAAGGTACGAGGGGTCGAGGTGCGAGGTTATCTACAATAACCTCGCATAAGTGAGTGTCTCAGCGGAGCATATGCCAAAACTATGAAAAAGTATGATGTAGTCTGATTTGATTATGCGGTCTAACATGCAGACATGTCTAATCACTAATGTTACCTCCACCATGTCCACCGGCACCGGCACCTGGGCACCGGCACCGCGAAGGACCGTGCATGGACCGGCTGTGGTACCGCGGCAGGCGCTGATCATGCCATGCCCGAGGGCCGAGTATAATAGTAGGCAAAAACGAAAACACCAAAATTTAAGTTTGGATCCAGCACTTATTCGGCTTATTCAAAATACCTACTAATAATGGAATGATATTCAGCTAACTAGAGCCTACCTGGCATTTTCGTCGATTTGACTTATTGTTATAAATGTCGACTTCTTGGGCGACTCTTCTCGTCGATCAAGTTTAATAGGCGTTATTTGGTAACTCAGCTTTGCTAGATACGGACGTAGATGGCGTAAACAAATTTTGCAGCAAAATTTTAACAAAAATATAAATTACTACACGTTTTTGTTGTTGAAAAACACCCGAACAATACAATTGGAAACATGCACAGTTTAGCTGTATATTTATTATAGCTTCTAAATTTATGCTAAAGCCAAATGACTAAAACCCTTTCGTTCTCTCTCTCTCTCTCTCTACCCCACTTTCTCTCTTCTGTATTATACTGTCACTATAACTTGTTAATATGCCATGATTCTAAATTTGCAAAATATTTTGTGTGCTTTAGTCATTACTGAGTATAGGCCAAGTTATTTCAGGAATGTACATTATAGTAGGCCTGAATACATTTAATGTGTATAATGAGGGCGATGGGAGTTTTACTGCTACAGTCAATACAAATTAAAGACACACCAAACTGTTTTCAAGACAATCCTTGATAAAATTCACAAGTTTATTCATATCAAATTTTGCAGAAAAATACCAGTTATTAGATATGTTTTTACTCTGAGAAATTGAAAATAGTAAAGTTCATTCTGTACAGTGTATACCTGTGCTCTATTAATCTTGCTCCGGCGACAACTTAGTAAAGTTCATTCTGTACAGTGTATACCTGTGCTCTATTAATCTTGCTCCGGCGACAATTTAGGTGAACATATAGAATTTCATGGATTTCCAAGAGCATTTTGAATTCATGTAGCACCAACTGTCTTGACATATGATTATCGGTATCTTCTTATTTCTTCATTTCTCTGCCATTTTCCCATTACATCAACACAACATCAATGTTGATGATTATATCAACTCAAACTGTATTCTATTGCTTCTTCATTTTCTTTCTACATCCATTCACATTTAAAAAAATAATCACTTCTATATTTGTACATGTATTTCATTTCTTGATTTGTGGCATGCACTTAACTTCTAATGATGACCCATGAGCAAGATACACAAGATGAAAATTAATATTATTATATATATTATCATATCAGAGTTCTTCATTATTAAACTTCCTAAGTCTCTAAACAGGAATTTTACAAATAAATTGTAAAGATAAAATTATAGGTCATTCTCATAGATCACATGTTCTCCCCTACACTTCATAAAATAATATCCTTGAACAACTTAACTGACATACAATGTATATGTGTAGTATTGTAAATAGTAATAGCGAATATATCATTAGTAATAAATATACAAATTAAAAGTGGCCTGTAAAATTATTATTACCACATTATACTACTTAAACCATCTAATTTGCACAATTTCTATTGCCCTAGTATTGAATATCAAAGTACTCTATTTAATTAAAGATGAACCAACTCCTCTTCCATGAAACTACAAGTTACTATTGTACTCAAAATATTACCAAACATCAAATTAAACAAAAATATATAGAATTGCATGTATAATACACAGTTCAAAATATGTGTGCTTGTACACAGAGTGCTTTCACCTTAAACCAACATACTTGCACTTATTACTTAGACGAATATAGTCATAAGAAGACATTATTGATAATGCCCAATTTACAGGATTTCATCTAAATTCTCTACTCGCACTTTAAGAAAACATAATTTTTAAATACCGCATCACTATCCTTATCCTACCTTTATACAATCTTATGACAATATAATAAGGTGCATACTACATATTCATATACAGGTCATTCTGACTGGCAGTACAACAGTGTTTTTGGTGTTGAAAGACGAACAAACTTGAAGTACATTGGCAGATCCGGGTGGGGCACTTCCGTAAGTATGCATTTTGACCATAGACGATCCGCCATTTTCTCGATTGTGCAGATGAGACCAAATAGGGAACAGTTTCTGAACTATGTATGAAATATTGTATGTATCATATTTTTACCATGTCTTTCCCAAAGTTTGGAACCTGAGTATTTTCTGGCTCAGCCGTGAAAAAGGGCAGCTTATCAATGACAAGACATAACAGGATGTATGCAATGGGTCATGATTGGTAGCAAAGTTATTCTCTTTCCACCTTGGCAGTATAATATAAAAGTAATATACACCTGTTTTCAAGAACACATATACAATAATAAAACAAATTACCGGTACACAAACACACACAAAAAAAAAAAAAAAAAATTAGCCATTTTTAGTCCTAAGGTATTCCATTTTCACACACATTACTCAATTTATTGAAAGAGGCAAACTACAATTTCCAAAATTAATGCATAACTATTCTACAATTTCATTTGTAAGAAAGCCTCTGTGCAGTTTACTATTCATGGGAAGGGGAAAAGTATGGTTGTCAATGACAGGCAAATACTGACTGTAGTTGTGTCAACATATTGCAGAGGCCTTAAAAGAATTACAGAGAAAATGTATGCTTGGATTTATTAAGTACAATAATTGGCAATGATCAATAAACTTGAATCTCAATTGGCTCAATCCCCTTCCCAAATCACACATTAAACATGCAGAAAATGTATTCGCTCAAGGCACACACAGTCTTAAAAAATTACAAGTGTATAACTACATGGATGAAATGAAACATTTTCTCCCATTCAAATATAAGAGATTGCTTTCTGAAAACCCTCCCTCTTTTTCAATATTTGGGATCATGATATGGAAGAAGTAACGAATGATATGATCTATCATCTTTATCAGAAATGCCACACATCAATTCACATCTCTGAAATTTAACCTAAAAACTTGCCGTATACATGACTGCATAAAGGTTCACAATTTTATCCTTGATACTTCAACAGCTGGCAAGATATTGACCAAATAATGGATAAATACTACAGGACATCTCAGTTCATCAGAAGTTGAGTCACAATGGAGTTACACTGCAGAATCATTTTAGTTACCTTCTGGTCATATTGACAACTATTGCACAGAGCTAGGCAACCCAGAAAGGAAGCATAAATATAAATGAGAATTTAATTTGCTTGGAAATAACCCTTTTTGAAGGTGTTTTTTTTGGCAGCATAAGATACCCATGTTACTTAAAAAAAACAACGGAGAATCATGACTTCAGAAATTATCATCAGGGAATGGTAAGCTACCACTCTAAATGTATATTTCCACCTCGTCCACCCACCATACATCATTATCTTCAACTACCTGCAATTACTAAGGATGAAGAATGACCTGCATTTGGATGTGGCATAGGGCCATTTTTATCATCATCCTCATCATCATCATCATCATCATCATCATCATCATCTATCACATGTCACTACTGATATGGTGGGATGCAGTCAGCGTTTGTCTGTATCATCCTCATCAGAATTCATCTGTGGTTGCTACTGATGTTGAATGTCTTGAATGTGTCGTAAGATCTCTGGTCGGTATCGATGGACATCAATGTGGAGACATGTTGCTACTAGTGTTTGACATTTCATGGGATATGGTAAGGGGCTTTCTGTATCATCATCATCATCATCATCATCATCATCTATCATCTATTATCATCATCATCACCATCATCTATTATTATCTACTGCCGCTGACAAAGAATGACTTGGATATGTGTTGGGAGGCAGTGAGGGGCTGATGGTAGTCAGTCTCGATGTGGATCTCGTCTCCGTGGGTCATGTCATAGCGACTCATCGGGAGAAGATCCTGGTGAAGTAGGTTTAACTCAGTCTCTCCTGTATACTCGCTCTTCGATAGATGGTACATGCGTATACACCTAGATTAGAAAAGAAATGAATATGTGTTGCTTGGTTAATGATGGTTACGTTGAGTTATGTTAAGGTTATAGAAATAAATACAACTGATCCCAGTAATAAACAGATGCTTAATTCAACAAAACTCAAATTCAGGTAAAAATGAAATGCATTGTGCATATATTTGCCCAAGACTAGAAAATCATAGTTGAATACTAGAAAGTCTTTATAAATACCCCCCCCCCAAAAAAAATTAAAAATAAAAGAGAATACTTTAATAAAACCTTCAAAAGTCACAATGAGTTCTTGCATGAGTGAAGTATCAGCGATTCTCTCCATGGCGGAGAAACTTAATTGTAGGTAAAGTTTTCATGTTACGTCATGTATTCTTTCAATGAAATAAGAGCCCTGAAAAGAGCTTGTGAGCTCCAATAAGCTCTTTGGTTCTCGACGTTTTGAGATAGATCAGGGTATACTGATTGAAACATCGAGAACCAAAGAGCTCAGCATAGCTCACAAGCCCCTTTCAGTGCTTTTATTCCTTAAAAAGAATACATGGTGTAATCCTGAAATCTTTACTTCCAATTGAGTTCTTTTATGGTTAAAAAGATGGCTATTTCTACAAAATTTATTTAATGGAGTTCTACATGTAGGTGCTGATGTATTAGAGCTCCATGAGGAGTTGTAAACCCAACACAAATATTTTACTCCATTGTCAGTATCTATACAATTATTGCATACAATATTATGAGCAAATGAGGACTTGCATCGGCCACTTCTTCAGTCTGAATATCAAAATACTTTCCCCGCACACATGCACAAATGGCAAAACTTACCTCCTTGGTTTGTTGAGCAGTTTGGCACAATACTTCCTGAGCTCTGAAACGTTCTGCACAACATGGATGGTTGCCTGGTGAATACACCTCCCGCTGCAGACAAACGATAGGTGAGCATGCTCCTGAAAACCTCTGCCTATATCAATTTCAGTTATAGGCTTCAGGTTACCTGGAGATAAAAAGCGCATTGTTAAAAGTGTTAGTAAAAACATATCAGTAAATGTACCCCTTTAGTATTGGTGGGTGACCTTCTATAAATTTGCATGAACCTGCACTGGGAAAAGAAATGCTTCAAATCACAAATATGATACGTTTATCTTCTGATTTTCAAAGAAATTGATATGTTTGATATCCAAGATCAGGACAAACACAATATGCATGCTCTCAGAAACTTCTGCTCAATTTACTTTGTAATTACCTGCAATGAGAAAATATGCTTTCTGAATAAAAATTTTAAAAGAAACTTTGTCATGTTTTAAATTCTCCATGTGGACAACACCATGGACATGCTCTTGGCCTGATGCAACAAGGTTTCAATAAAACCAGATAATTTCCTTGCTTCCAAGGAGAATGTAATAATGAAGTTCCACTGTACTATCGAGGCAGTTGACTACCGACAAAGCTCTCACCATGCCTGTTCACCAGGTCTTCAATCCAAGGAGGTGGCTCAGGATGCTCGTCAAAGTGACGAATGAAGAACCGCTCACTCTTCTCTCGTTCCTCTTCCTTTATCTCACTTCCATTCAGCGTCTTGATATTGGGCAGGCTGTCAAAAAAAGAATTGTCAGAGTAAAACACAAAATTTGCAGAGATGGTTGCTAACTGGCCCTTTGCATATATGTAAGTACTGAAAATTCCCAGTAGACCATGACATAACCCCCCCCCCCAAAAAAAAAAAAAAAACCATCAACAAAAACAAGGATTCCTTCTTAGGGACAATTTGATGATGGAACATAAAATAGCCCCTAGAGACAATAACAAAAACAATTATGAAAAAAATATATGTTGAAGGATATGTATTTAAGACAAGTTTGTTCTGCCAATATACAGAGATCTCTTATTGGTTCTCAAAAGATAATTATAAACACACAGCCTATTGGGTTCATCTGAAGGGAATTCAGACTGGCTGGGTACTAGATGTCTTAAACTTAAACTTGCCCAGAGCCGCTACCAGGGTACAGAAAATATTGTACTTACTGTTGTGTTCAGTATGTTATCATATCATGGTATACCAACCACAAGGAAGACAATATGAGGGGGTTTGCATCAATTTGTTGACCATGATAAACTCACCTTGCGACCAGCAGCTTCCTCCTTTCATCTAAGGCAAGATTCTTTAGGAAGGGCACCCCCTATTAAAGAGAAGAATGGCATTCAAAGACATCAGACATGAAATAACATTTAAAGATATCCATGTGTTATAATGTGCCTACATCTAACTGACACAAAATTGCTCTTTGGTCAATATCAAAACTATACCACAATCTAACCCTAACCCAAGTCTTAACCTAAACCCAATTTTAGCCCTGCTATCTCCAAAACAAGGCTGCCATGATTGGTTAGAAAATAAAGGCAGCATTTGCTCTCCTGACGATTTCCCAGTTTTGAGAAGTTTACTAGGTTTAATCTTCCCAGTGATGTTGCGGATGAACTATCTCTACGCTAGCACCAGAAAAAGGGAATGGTAATAATTTGGATTCCTTGCAGGAAAGTTGCTTTGGTAAATTTATCACCACTGCAACTGACTGACACTACCTTTATGAAGATATGGCTCACCTTAACTCTGAGTGATTCCAAGCAGGGGAATGCCCTGATAGACTCTACGTCAGACCAGTCGTTCACCTTGGTATTTGTCACACATAGGACTTTCAGGTTGGGAAACGTTGCGTCAGAACGTATAGGATGTGTCTCTTTTACCATCTCCTCCTCCTCCTCCACCTCTTCCTCTTCCACCTCTTCCTCTTCATGGCCGATGGCTTCATCAGCATCCCAAGCAATTTCAAAGTAGGCAAACTTATCAGTGTTGATATCAGCAAGCACTTCGTCATTGCGCTTATCGCTCTCTGAGGCATTATTAGAAACATTCAAAAGCTTCCTATCTGACTGTTTCCTCCTCTTGTCTTCTGATGGGGAGACAGGTTTAGCACCATGCTCACTAATACCTGGTAGCACCTGATGGTTGGTCTTCTCTGGAAGGAGAGGATTGTCTTGTCTCATTGCTCCGTAACCGGAGTCAGCACAAGGATCACCGTCCTCAGAACCCTGGCTGGAAAGCCGCTCCTTAGGGACGTGCCTGGGGG
This sequence comes from Heliocidaris erythrogramma, assembly GCA_025617745.1. Classification (NCBI taxonomy): domain Eukaryota; kingdom Metazoa; phylum Echinodermata; class Echinoidea; order Camarodonta; family Echinometridae; genus Heliocidaris; species Heliocidaris erythrogramma. Next base: position 17,445,662 of record CM046856.1, read on the forward strand.
TGTTCGGCTGACAGTCCTCCATGCCGCTGTCGTAGGACGGATCCGAGACCCTGTAGGCAGGACTGGATGATGGGTCTTCTTGGTTGTCTTGGGTGGACATGATGGAAGCATTTTCTATGAGTTTGTCCAGGATATCAGTAACAACATCACTTATATCTGGATCAAGCTTGTCATCTGTGCATACTTCCATTGTATTATTTACATCCTGTTAAAATACACAAGGTGAAAAATTAATCAATATGGTTAACAAGGTAGAATTTTGACATATTCCATGTCTAGGTTGAAAATTACTTTTCTTCATCATTTATAAATCTAGACATCTACACCAAGCAACTGTTTTACAATGATTAAGTGATGATCATACACTTTGCAAATTTTCAAGGCACTTTCCTTTCACATAATCTTTACGCTTGATAAACTAAAGTGGGCAATAAGGTGGGGTTTTTTTTAACTGGAGGAAAGAATGCATTATCATACTGCCAACATCCTCAAAACTGATTTCAGAGTTGGAAGGCACACTTAAGCTATCATAATTGCTTTCTTTCAATTGCATCTGTCGAACACTAAGTCTGCGATAGCTTGGGCTAGAGTTCGTGGAAAATGCATGTTATATCAAAAACGAATTGCATCAAATATGACTACAATATGTACATTTCTAATGGTTTGAATGCTAGCTTAGTAATTAATCATTAGAATTAACCCGACTAACCTCACTATCTTCATCCTCCTTGCTGGACATGGTGAAGACATAGTGGATGTTGGACAGCGGATTCTCTGAAAGCATCAAGGTGTGAAGGACAGGCAGTAGAGATAGCGGTGTGACTTGCTCCCATCTGATTGAAACAAAGTTAGGAGAGAACATGACAGTTAAAAATGCGACAAAAGTGACAAATATACTACTGTTACTTTAGGTCAGTGTATGCCTGGCAGAAGGGTGTGAACACAAATTTTAAATTAAATTTTAATTTTTTATAATGATAGAATACAGAAATAGTATAGAGGATTCTGTAACCTATCGGTGTTAACAATTTAACCAACAGAGGAAATACAATGTATAATGCAGATTTAGTCAAAAGAAAGGTCAAAACTTTAAAATGCATACATCTGACAGCCTTACATCCATTCGCAAACTTCGTCCAAGTACATGGAGAAGTATTCATATTAGCACAAGGCTGGAGAACTTTCACAATCTCACCCTCTGAGTAGCCTCTAAACGTCTCATCCAATATATGTGCGGGTTTTGTCTTCAGTCATCCTAACGAAGACGGAGTTCCAAGTACCTCAATGGGGTTATTTAACCATTGGTCCATCTAGAGGTCACCTACAGTTCATATCAGCAAACAGCTGGAAAACTTTCACACTGACCCATCCTACATGTAACCTTTAAACATTCAACCAGTGTTTGATTGGGGTCTGTCTTTATAATTGCCCTCTAGAGCACAAATCCCTAAGTACATACCTTGGTGGGTTTATCCATTGGTGCTTTAGAGGTCAACTGTTACACATGTATAGCTGGAGGATTCTGATAGACGGAGATGAGTTTTCTAGATGGTCCTTACCTTGTTAAGTTATTATCCGTGAGATGGAGGACTTCCAGTTTTTGAAAACATTCCCTGAGAGACTTGGCAGAAACTGGGACATCAGAATAACCTGGTACAAAATATTTTAAACAAAACATAACAGATATCTTGGAAAGAGAGTGTTTTAGATAAATATTAAATTCGCGTCCCAACATCAACTCGCGAAATTCGCGAAAATTAAATCCTCGCTACTTCTTTTCTTTGTATTATATTATTTTCATAAGTTTCATTGATGCACCAGTTTCGCCAAAACAGCACCAGCGCTCGATAGCCTCGATCGAGGACCGGTTTACAAATCGACTTGACTCAAGCTTATGTGCAACGCCATGAACATCACAGTGTGATGGATATGAGCATTATATAAGAAAACATTATTATTTAATGCCCTCAGCTGAAAAGAAGACAGCTCTGAGTGGGCCATTCAACAATTGCTTAGCAATTATCTCCTGAGAATTCCTAGCTTTACACATGTCAGTTTGACTATGTCTGGAAGTGTTCAGACTCACCATTCTGGCTGGCATGCAGCTCCCTCAGATGCGGAAGACAGCGGCAGATCAGGAGGATATCGTCCCATGACACACCCGTATTGTTAAGCACCAAGTTTTCAATACCAAATCTAACACCAGACAAGTTGGCCAGGGATTTCTTTAGTGGCATAAAAACAGGGGATTAAAGAGAACGGACGTTGATTAGAGAAAGGGTTCAATAGATGGGTAAAACAGTTTTATAAAACTACCCCTTGGGCCACTTCACCCAGACTACCACACGTATCTTACACAGCTATCCCCTAAGATAACCACCCCACCGTAGGACAAAGTTCTGCATGTACCCCCTTGTCCACTTCTCCATAAGAGAACCTAGGGACAACTGCCTATGGGCAATCATCACCTATAGTAGCGAGGTCAATACTTTGGTGCAGTTTTTCTTCGAGGCATTTTTCTTTTGAGGGAGGAGAATACTTTTCTGAGGTGTAGCCGTTCAAGGAATATTATTCCCAGGCGCGGATTCAGAGGGAGGGGGGGCGCAAGGGGCTCGCGCCCCCTGTTTTGTCTGACAAAGTATGCCCCCGGACCCCCTAGATGGCCGTTTGGCTTTGTCAAACGAAAGGTTCCTCAGTGTGCGCCCCCCCTTTCTGAAAATCCTGTATCCGCCCCTGATTCCTGATACAGGGTAACACAAACAGGATGTACTTAAGATACATGGATACTGATGAGGGCCTAAAAATATGGGAAAAGGAAGGGGGAATTCATGGTGATATAAAGAATAAAAGGGGGAAAAAAGTACTTACCATGAAATGATATGACCATGTTGGGAAAGAGAGAAGCCAAACTAATGATATTCAAGGTTTGGATGATAAGACAGACAGGAAGGGAAAAATAGTGTAAGTATTGGTTATCATTTTATCTCGTATCATTTCCGTTAAAATCCACATGGAGCCATCAAAATGTCATTTCTCAATCTAGGATCTGCTAAGCAGGGCTGCCACTATTGGTTGTGATACAAAGGCAGTGCTATTTGCTCTCCTGAATTAAGTAAGTATCACATCCTCACCTTTGGATCTTTTAGCCTATTTCCACTAAGGTTCACAAATTTGAGCTTATCCAGAGACTGGAGTATACGAATGACCTCATCCCAGCAGCCAATCAGATTGCTCGATATATCCAGGTCAGTGACATTCGGACATAGGGAGGCGAGACCTTCTGATGGGATACCAGCATGAGTAATACTATTCAGAGAGAGAACCTGTTGGACAAAAAGAACATGAAGTGGTAAATGATGTAACTCAACTACTACTTTGTGCTTTAATTTGAAAGTGGCTGTGCATTAAGGCGAATGATAACAATAGGCTGAGATAAAAGGATACGCCCTAACGTCGCAATAAGTGTAATTAATATTATTATTATTAATATTATATGGAAGATACTTAATGTTAACAAGAAATTTTAATTGATAGTAGCTGCATCGAAATAGAATGGGGGAAAAAAGGCTGCAATTTTCTACAAGTTCCAACTATCCTCACACATTTTTCATTTTGAGTTAGTTTTCATGGTTATCTTCATGCTTATTAGACTTTGGAACAATTCAGCTGGGCCATAGCTCCCCTTAAATTAGAACAGATTAAAAGATAGACAAACATGATTAATCTTAAAACTTCAGCAAAAAACCACAAAAAGCAACATTACCATGAAACCAGAAGATAAAATTTTACAGCAGCCCTATCCACATAGGATATGGTTAATTAGTAACGGTATTATAAAGCCTGATCTGATTCAACACTCACTGGGTGGAATTCATTGATGGCTCTAGTGAAGACTTACAACAGCGTGATTTCCATTTTTACAATGGGATCAATCTATTTATGTTTTGTTTAAATTTCCTTTGAATCAACCACAGCCTCATTTAAAAAGGCTTCACTCTGATTTGCACACAGTACATAGCAAATTGGTAAAAGGTAATAAAAGAAATGGAAATGTCAGTATTAAAAACACAGCCTGAGAGCACAGTCTAGTACAATGTCCCTTGAGTAGCGACCTCTCAAAGCTGAGTTAAATAGAGGAGCTGTGGCTCATAAAAGCTAGTCTGCAACTTGGATAGTTCAGACTCCATGTAACGCATTAATAAAGAGGGTACAGTGTATATATGCTCGTATATATGATATTTAAAAATACAACAAACAAATCAATAAATATTTATGTATGTTATCATTAGAGATGCAATTTTTATTTACACATATGTACTTTGTTCTCATTTTCTTTCAAACCTGTAATAAAGCTTCAGTAAAGGTATACTAACAGATCGAGCCAGATTATCAACTGTACAGGTTACAGTATACATACTTGGGGCCTTATCACTTCCTGATAACCTACAACTAAGTCACATCCTTCCATGTCATTTGTGCCACGTCAGGAACATATTACAACAAAACAAATTCAACAATAACAAAGTTGTGACTGGAAATGAAAGTGCCTTTACACCTAAAATTGTGAATTCTTTCAATCTCAAAAGTCTTAGCCTTAGGTGCTCTCTCTCTCTCTCTGTCTCATCTGAATTTAACAAATAAAAATACATGTAGCCATTAATGTCTGACAGCATTATTCTCCTTTTATTTTTGAACTCACTTGCATCTGATTTTCAAGATTGACATTAATCTAAAAGTTCCTCTTTATTCCTGTATCTTATGTTTTCTCTCTTGGACAACTCAAGGTTAATGAAAATGTGTATGAATTTAGAACACAATTATATAATAGCAATCAAATTAATGATATAGGGGAGCACATGTATGTTCTGGAATTAAGGTGTGATGTACATTCATTGTTCAGGTCTGAATTCATTAGGTACACCTGTATATTTCTAACTTCATACCTCATGTTGTCAAAAGGTGAAAATCTTTTATATAAAAAACTCAAAGAACTAGAAATGTCCATTGTCGCGCAATGCGAAATGTATCCCCTGGCACTGGCAGCAATTCAAAGGAAGGACAAAGAACCTTCCCCCTCCCCTCCCTCAAACAAAAAGGATGGCGTAGGGATTGCCACCAGTGGCCCAGACTATTGTCAACACTAGGAGCAGCATCACCAAAACAATGTGTGTAGATTAGAGTATAGAACATTCGAAAAAAATCTGTCAAGAAATGTGACCTCAGAGCGCACACAAGATATCCACTAAAATATGACCTTTGACCCTATGAAAGACAGAACACTGGGGGCAGCATCACCAAAAACTGTAGAGGACGAGAGTAATCTATGATGGACCTCCATACAAAATCTGAATGAAATCAGTCAACAAATGAGTCCTCCAGAATGCATGGAACCAAAATATGACATTTGACCCTATAAAAAGCGGAACACTGGGGGCAGCATCAGCAAACACTAAAGATGTGTAGATTTCACTAAAACACACCTCCATATGAAATTTGAAAGAAATCCGTCAAGAAATGTGGAAGAGCGCACAAAAGACATACATGTATGACCTCTGACCCTATAAAGGACTGAACACTGGTGGCAGCACCACCAAAAATTATAGGTTTTAGATTACACCAAGAGACACCTTCATGCAAAATTTGAACGAAATCCGTTGAGAAATGTGACCGCTAGAGCGCACACAAACTATCCCCAAAAATATGGCCTTTTACCCTATAAAAGACGGAACACTGGGGGCAGCATCACCAGAAATTATAGGTGTCCAGATTTTACCAACATACACCTCCATACAAAGTTTGAAAGAAATCCGTCAAGAAATGTGACTGCTAGAGCGCACACAAGAATGTGACGCGGAGGCGGCAGCGGAACGCTGCTGAATCAAAAGTATCCTCCGGCATTCTGCCAGGGGATACAATTACTTTATATACAGTACCGTATATAAAGTAATACTATTTAATAAATGTCACAAAACTTACTCCAAATAAAACACTACACTTTTCAAAGTCTTCTACATGTAGTTAACACTGTGCAGACTGACAGTTACATGTATAACAACTATTGAGTTATTATTAAGAATTGTCCTTCCTCTATACATCCAGACAATGCATACACTATTTGTATGGTTAAGGTGGTAAAAGCTGAGAATCCTGCCAGAAGGTCATATTAATAACAGGTTTAAAGCAAATATCTGTAAGCAATGTGACTGGCAAATTGTCTTTTTGCAAAGTGTACTTTAAGGTACGATTTTACTTTTTCTTTTGGTATAACATTGGCAGTGATTGAGTTGTGTCTATAAACTTGCCTTTAAAAATGTTTTTAAAAATATTGAGAAGTTTCAGGAACAATTCCTTCACAAGATATGTTCAGTTTATCTAATTATAAGTTGATTAGGGCAGACCGCAAAGGAAGAAGAGGGGGCGGTGTTGCATTTTATATTGCTCAAAACTTAAAATTCAAAATTCAAAATGTTAAACTAACACAAGCGGAATCATTATTTATTGAAATTGACAACTCAAATCTCAAAAATGTCATTATAGGTTTAATTTATAGACCCCCCAACTCTAATTTTGAACTATTCTGTGATGAAATGGATTCATATCTTCATAAAATAGGCGAAGAAAACAAACATATTTTTATGCTTGGTGACTTTAATATCAATTTCCTGCCCTCTTCTGACAGCAGTAGTTACAGTAGTTATGTAGTTATACAGTAGTTATGCAACTAATGTATTCATATGGCTTCATTTCGACTATTAATAAACCCACCAGAATAAATTCACATTCTTCAACTCAGATTGATAATATTTTTTCCAACGTACATACAGTGTAATAACAAAACCATTGGGGGGATATTATGCTCTGAAGTTTCCGATCACCTACCCATATTTTTAACATGTGAATGCAAACTATGTTGCCCTAAATCATTTGACGAATTTTTATATCGCAAAGAATCTAAACGTAATGTAGAATTACTGAAACAGGATTTAATTTTAGAGGGATGGGCAGATGTCTACAATGTAAATGATGTCAATACCGCATACAAACATTTTAATAACAGATTACAATATTACTAGCAGAAGCAGCCCGTGGACATCCACGGGCGCTAGCTGTGTTTATGATTAATCACCGTACCGTATATTTGTTACAATAATCAAGTGAATAAATAAAAAAGTCGGGTAAAGTTATTTTTACCAAAAGTTGACAAACCTGCAGTTCTTTTCCCCGCCTTATACTAAATTCTGGATCCGCCCCTGATCATGTGAATATGTCTTATTTATCCAAAGATTGCATGAGTTCTGAAGAAAATTCCTTTTAATCTTGATGAAAATTGATGATATGGATATAATAATGTTCGAGTGGAATATCCATGCATAGACCTAGAGGGAGCGATTTGATCTTGCCATGTTTCTGTGGTTTATTAATACTCAGAGTAACATCCATAATTAGCGGTACGTCCCCTGTAAAGGATGCAATAATGAGAAAAAATGAATTTGTCATTTTATTTTCAGGGGGATTATGGCCCCCTTATATGGGTTTTGGGAGGACCGACGGATTGACTTCCCCCCTACTACCCCCCCCCCCTCCAGCTCCCCCCATTCCATTGTCATCCCATCACCCCCAGGGCGAGGGGAGAAGGGATTAATATTATTATACATATTCATAATCATTATGGAAATATTTTCGAAGGAATTTTCTTCTTATCAGATTTTCTGATAAAGTGTCAAATTACCGGTAGCGAACGTCGTGAAACATACACACTAAACTGTGTGTGTGACCATGAAGCTTCAAATGGTGTAACTCTATACCTGTATGATGACCTGTACACGTACGTGCGAACGATCTAACACGTGTGTATAATACTGTACTGTACACTGAAGCCATGCGGATATATGGCCATGCTGTTCTCTGGCATAGCTCCCCTTCACAGGGAAAGGTATATGGGTTGGCTGGGCCTGAAGCTACAAACCCGCTTCGTGGGTTGGTGGAATTATTAGGCCTACTCCCTGCGGAAATTCAATGTTTAAAAATGAATTTATGAAATATGGACGGGACGTCAGCCCTTAAGAAGTGCCTCCCACCACTCTAAGAACCATTCCCCACCCGTGGGTACCAAAAGGCGGGGACCGGAAGGGCCAGGGGAGGAGCCTATTTGAACCAAAAAAAGAGCCTCAAATCCTTAGTGTATTATATTATAGATTATGAAAAGAATATCCCCCTAGGCAAAATTAAAAACAAGCGAAGTAAACCCAGGAATCCTTGGATAATGAAAGGTTTATTGAAGTCAATACAAATACGTAACCGCCTCTATAAATTACATTTACGCAATCCAACTGATACTAACCTAAAGACATATAAAACTTACCGCAATAAATTAACAAAACTGATCCGAATATCCCGTAAATTACACTTTTCTAATAGATTAAAGAAGGCCAGTTCAAACACTACTGCAACTTGGAAAATCATCAAAGAGGTTATGGGAAGAGAGACAGATTCCCCATCCACGGATAATATCACACTAAATGGTACTAACATACATGATCCTAGTATTTATGCAAATTCATTTAATTCATTTTTCACGAATATTGGCCCTGAACTCGCCAGCAAAATTAATAGCCCTAACGCTCACTTTACAGACTATAGCCCTAACGCTCACTTTACAGACTATCTTTCCGAACAAAACCAAGAGTCTCTCTTTTTAAACCCAACACGTCCCAGCGAAATTGTTAATATTACCCAATCTCTTAACAGCTCAAAATCTTATGGTTTCGATAAAATAAGTATGTCTGTTTTAAAAGAAATAATCCACCCACTTGCAATGCCTTTAACTCACATTTTCAATCACTCGTTATCACAAGGTGTTTTCCCTGATCTATTGAAAATAGCTAAAGTCAATCCAATTTTCAAAAAAGACGATCCGCACGAAATAAGTAATTATCGTCCCATTTCCTTACTTCCAAGTATATCCAAAGTCTTAGAAAAAATCGTTTATAATAGGTTACATACATTTATTAATAAACACAATATACTCAGTTCAAATCAATATGGTTTCAGGAAAAATTACTCAACTGACCTAGCATTAATCCAAATTTATGACAAAATTACAAATGCCATAGCTAACAAAGAACATGTTGTTGGTATATTCTGTGACTTAATAAGTAAAGCATTCGATACGCTGAATCACGCTATCCTCCTTTCCAAACTCAGTCATTATGGAATTCGGGGTCAACCACTCTTATGGTTTAAAGATTATTTAACAAACAGAAGACAATATGTTACATTCAATGGATATGAATCTGATTCCCTTTTAATTCAATGCGGTGTCCCCCAAGGCTCCATCTTATAGGCCCACTACTATTTCTTCTTTATGTCAATGATATTATCAAGACATCCTCCGTTCTTTCTTTTGTCTTATTTGCCGACGACACAAATATCTTTTGTTCTCACAAAGACCTTAATTCCTTAACCAATACTTTGAATTATGAAATTAACAAAGTATCAAACTGGTTTAAGTGCAATAAACTTTCTCTTAATATAAAAAAGACTCACTTCATGTATTTCAAACATCATTCTCATAATACAGACACACCAATATATATTAAAATCGATGATATGCCAGTAGAAAAGAAAACTAAGTCCAAATTTTTGGGAGTAATTATAGATGAAACTTTGACTTGGAATGACCATTTACATCACGTAATAATGTGCATTTCTAAAAGCATTGGTATAATTTCCAAGCTAAAGTTTCTTCTACCCTATGCAACCTTATTCCTGTTATATACATGTAATACACTAGTTCTCCCGTATATAACATATTGTAACATTGTATGGGCTAATTGTGGTTTGACAAAAATCAATTCTATTTTTAAACTACAAAAGAGAGCAATACGTATTTGTACCGGATCGCATTTCTTAACTCACACTGACCCCTTATTCCATAAACTTAAAACGCTAAAAATTTTCGACTTGAATACTATCCAAGTAGCTGTCATAATGTTCAAGTACATTAATAATCAACTTCCACCATCCTTTGATAACATGTTTAAGTTTAATAGTTCTGTTCATTCCTACCCTACTCGCATTTCTGGAAATTTCCATCTTACGAATCCCAAATTATCAATAACACACAAATCTGTAAGACATTCTGGTCCGGACATTTGGAATAATCTTCCCGATAACATAAAATCTTGTTCAACCATCTACTCCTTAAAAGCTACATTTAAACGAAAGATACTACAATCATACGTGCCCACGCTTTAAATTAGTATTTACTATTTGCACCCGCACATGCAATTGCACTGCACCCACTTGATCACTCAGTTTTACCAAGAGAGTTTAATATGTCGCCTAATCTTTTTTAAGAGGCCGCCATCCATTTCCAGCCTAACCGCTCACGATGGCGGTCTCCTGCGTTCTAAATTACCTCTCTAGTTTATTGGAAAAAATATTTACATAGGTCTATTATATTCCTTAATTTTTTTAGTATGTTTTGTATTATGTTTATTATTGTATACTATTATTGTACATGACTTTTTACTTATGTAAACATTCGATTTATTGTATGTTATTAGAACGCAGAAATAAAAGCAAACAAACAATCATCACAGTGGATATGCATGGGGTTGAAACCGTTATGCTATGTACAGTTTCATAGAAAGTATTCAGAGGAGAATAGTATACAAATGAGTAGCATGGTTAAAACTAATGTACTGTCCTGGAAGATGAACTGAAAACTGTACTGTGCCCCAAGACGATGTTGAGGGGCATATATGGTATAGTCTTGAGCAGAGGCGTAGCGTGAGTTCAGCCAGTGAGGGGGCACTGGCAGGGGCGAATCCAGGATTTTGTAAAAAAATGTATGGCTGTCAACTTTAGGGAACTGCTTGGAGGGAGATTCATATTTTTTTTCTTCTGCGCCCCCCCCCCCCCCACTTGGCTACGCTAGTAATCTTGAGATCAAAACCGAGTCTAAGCTAACTGTGACCCCCCAAATAAGCAGTCAAAATTTGCTTCATATACTGCATGGCCTGCATGTGGATTTTCAAAATTTCATGCTAAATTAAATGTGATTAAAAATTCACACATTTACAGCACGGTATTTGTCTTTGAAGTGTTATCACGGGTTGGAAGACGAAGATTTTAGCAAATGCCAAAGTAGACAAAAAAAACAGTCTATTTCGTTCGGGATATATACATGTATGCTCCGCTGAGGCTACATCTGGCTTCACGGAATCCATCTCCTACACAGACCAAAGTCTGCCCTCCCACTCCTGTTGGGGTCCATCATTATGTGCTTATCTACATGTATGGTGCTACAAATGTTCTGCGGATCGTGGCGGAGTTCTACACTCTTGTGCATTACTTTCCTTTTCGCCAAAGTACGATGAAAATATCACAAATACCACATGACATAAAATTACAAACTTCAATGAAAAATCAAACTTTTTTACACTTTCAATAATTCTTTGGAAAAAAAATGTGATATACAACTGTATAGTCACGAACGATCTTTTCTCAATGCTGGTCTCTCGAAAATCAGAGTGAATCACCGTTGCGCATGCACAGTAGTGACTCAACTTTGATCATTCTTGATATCACCTGTTTTCATTGGTAAATATTCAAAGCATAAAATTCATCCACCTTCACGCAAGTTTATGAATTTTTATTGCAGTATAGGCTAACTAGAGTTTATCCAAGGAGGTTCAAACAGATGGAGTCTCAACTAACGATAATTAATGCAAACACCTGGCAGGATATAAAGGATGTACAGGAAGTTAAATTTGGGTCTGCGAAAACTAATTATCATTACAACAGAATATCCTCCATTGTACTTAACCATGGTTATGCCATAAAACGGAATTTGATTTGTTTCCTCGTTTGGAAGAATGTTTTCGGAGAGCGCATATTTGTAATGTTTGTTGTAGCGGCATCACAGCTCGCTTCAAAGGGAGGCTGTCTGTTATGACTTCATCTACCTCCTTGGTTTATCTTACATGTATGTGGTATTAGTGATTTATATGCCAAAATCCGGTAAAATAAATATCATTACTTAGCTCTGACTGCATTGGCTTGTTCCGAAAGGGTGGGGAGCGTCAAAGGGAGGGGGGGGGGGGGCAACCCCCCTGGATTCGCCCCTGATTATTATCATCAATCAGGGGCAGATCCAGGATTTTGTAAAGGGGGGGGGGGGGCACTGAGCCGGAAAAGTACACAATTAAGGAGGCAATTTTTTTTTAATTGAGTACTTAAGGTATGCCAGTTGGGTTTCAAAAGGTGAGTCGGTGCAGCCGATTCACCCCCCCCCCCTGGATCTGCCCGTGATTATTATCATTAATCAGGGGGGATCCAGGATTTTGTAAAAAAAAGGGGGGGGCACACAAATGGAGGGCTGTCAACTTTGGAGATGCATATTTTCTTCTTCTCGCCAGCCCCTTCAAAAAAGTAGCTTCAGTTCAGTTTCAGTTTTTATTTTTTTTCATTTCCAACGAAAAATAAATATACAATTCACATACATCATTAAATCAACAAAGTAGGATACACGCAATACAACACATAAATATAACAGTATTGTAGATTAGATAAGATGTACCAAACTATTGCAGTATGAAAAATAATTTTATGAATGTTTGGTTGGAAATGGAGAGGTCCACTGTGAAGCTAAGCTTGTAAATTGTGGACCCCTCAGGTGAAAGTATTCAATAATAGTAATTATTTACATAACAAAAAAAAAACGAGAATAATGGCCAACAGAGAGGGGAAAGCATAAACATATCATACAAAATGTGTGAAAGTAACAAGGGAAAAGTAAAAGGAAAGACAGAAAGAGGAGAGAAATTGATTGCATGTGGGACTGAGGAATGACAAATGAAAGATGAATAGATGTAACTGATCAAAACAAAGGTAGCGCGCAACATCGATTCGTGTGAAAAGGGAAATAGTTATGAGGATGTTCCTGGTTGACGAGTGGTGACGAGTTCTTTGTATAATAATAATAATAAATAATAATAATCATTTAATAATAATAATAATAATGATGCATATATACATAGACACACATACACATTTAAATGCTGCATATATAGAGGTAATCTAAATGCAACTAACAACTGACAAAGCGAGTTAGGTTTTGTAAGGAGCCAATAAAAATTTCTTTAGATTTCTCTTAAAGATTGAGAGTGAAGAGGATTTTTCCAAATCATGGTGCAAAGTATTCCAAAGTTTAGGACCTTCAAAAATAAATGTTTTTTGTGCAGAAAATGTTCTCAAAAATGGTAAATGAAATTCATCCGACTGTCTGGTGGGATATTTGTGAATTGTACGATTTTTTAGAAACATATCGTGAAACGCAGATGGTAGAGTACCACAATTGTATTTATACATAAATTCACCAAGATGAAATAAGTACAGATCTTTAATTTTTAGGATGTTATGTTCAAGGAAAAGAGAATCCGTATGGGCACGTATAGGAGCATTACAAATTATACGAATGACTTTCTTTTGTAGTAGTAAAACTCTTTCCAGCAGTGTTTGATGACTGTTTCCCCAAACCAAAAGACCATAGTTTAAATATGGTAAAATAAGAGATGAGTAAAGCATAAGTAAAGATGCTTGAGGAAGGTGTGATTTAAGTCTGTTAATGATACCGATATTGCGAGAGATAATTTTACAAATATTTTCGATGTGGATTTTCCAGGAAAGTTTACTGTCAATCAAAACACCTAAAAATTTGGTTTGAGAGACTTGCTCAAGAGGGATATTGTCAAAAACAATATCAGTAGGTAATGATGCTAAGGAGTTACTAAACAATATATAATTCGTCTTCAGTAGATTCAATGATAATTTATTAGCCCTTATCCATTCTAATATGTTACGCAGCTCTCTATTGATTACATCGACAAGAACATTTGGATCACTGTGAGAAAAAAATAAATTGGTGTCATCTGCAAATAAGATGAATGACAAGGAATCGGATGATTTATGAAAATCATTTATAGCTTATAGGGGGGGTGGCATGAATTTTTTTTTCCGCAACCCCTCCAAAAGTCGCTCAGTGGGGAGGGGGTGCGGGTATCAGATTTATGGGGTCCAGTTTTCCTCCCATAATTCTCTGACAAGCAACAACAAAAAAAGGTTATCAGTTCTAAATGAGGGCGAAACGGGGGGGGGGGGGGGGGGGGGGGGGGGGGGAGGGGGGGGGGGGGGGGGGGGGGGGGGAGGGGGGGGGGGACAAATGGTGGCGTTCCAGTCCATGCGACGCTAACCACCCTTATATACTCATTTTAAAGCTATGAAGGCATTAATAATGTGTTAATTCTCGAATTAGCTAATAAAGCATTATTTTCAGACGCTAAGTTACCCACTAAGAGTCAAGTCCATCACACTACCGCATTGAATATCGGGACTGCACCTGTACTGTCACCATGAGTTATACTTATAGCCGACCTTGTTATGTCAAGTTTCCCCTGTAGCCGACTACAGTGATTATGGGAGGCTTTCGTCTGTCGAATCTCACAAGTCAAACAATGATTATAAAGCTCCTCCAAACAGACAGATTTTTCAGTCTAATGCCGAAGGGGTTTTGCAAGGTTCACCATATTATGTTGGAATGGCTCATACTTGCCCATTTCTATGTTTGTTTACCTCTCTGTTGAGGAAATTACAATCCGACTTGATGTTCAAATATATTTCATAAAACGTCAGGCCTGCGTACAGCTAGGAAGTCACAAGGTTGATGATCAATTAATTAGACCTAGATCTAGTTACAATTTTTCAATAATCGTAATACTTTTAAATGCCAACTAGTAACTGTTAGCTTTAACAAAACTAGTTAAAATTAAAGCCAGGACATCGTTTCATCAAACCGTCATAAGTACAAGTTCGTCGACGTCCCATTGAAACGCATGTTAACTTTAATACACGCGTTTCAATGGGATGTCGGCGAACTTGTACTTATGACCATTTGATGAAACGCTGCCCAGATAAATCTCAATCAATAATCGTAATATTAATGAAATTATAAACTTGCCCAATGTAAAGAATTACATGTAGTATTTTTTTAAACCTCTGGAAATGAACTGTTTAACTGTTAGCTTTAACTTAAAGTTAATTCAAAAGTTTAATAATAGAGTCTGTCAACTGCGGCGCCCTTCGAAATCAACAAGATATTATTAAAAAATCTCATTCTCAATAATTGAAGGACAAGGAATCAATCATATCTTCATGATTATCCATGTTATCCTGTCTCGCAAAATAAAATTGGTTAGTTTCTCCCTAGGTCTATATCTGCCAATACTTTTAGACAGTGATACTGATAGATCATTGTAGATTCAGATGTTGATGGATCTACCATTTTGTTTACAATTTTCATGCAACTGCTATGGCTGTGCTAGTCAAGTGATGTTTGTTTTGTTATGTCGATGTCGACAGACACATACCATACTGGTCAGATAGCCCAGCTCCGCCTCCCCTTCGCCCCCGCTGTTCTTCCGTGGTCGGTTCGTGTAGACAAAGCTCACGACAAAACTGGACGCCTCGTCTTCATCTTCGCAATATTTGGCTTTCAGAGCTTCAACAAATGACTTCGGCATATTTTCTGTTGTAATCCTTTACAACAACAAAAAAGTAAATGCACTTCCAAATCGTACACGAATAGTAATTATCCTCGGCTTAGCTCTCCATTTGAAGTTTTTTGTTGGCTATGGAATGAGCTTGTTTTGTTGTGCAATTTGATATCTTATAAATATTAATGATGTCATCAAACATGTCAAAGGCCATGCAGGGTTGTTGTTTCTGCACTGCACTAGCACTGGTACGGTACATTGGTTGAGATGGCGCTCTTCATATTCTTCGTCGGCTCTAGCTACATGTAGCTCCCAAAACGTTCAAATCGGATTCATATGGCTAAAAATGTATCTGATTGACGTCTTTTATGAAACCAAATTATACATCCACATGCACCCACTACAAAAAAGGGGGAGGCGTGATATTCTAAGATATAACGTTATCGTGGAAAATATCAAGATTTGTATTTTTTATTACCCATTACCCCCCCCCCCGAAATGTCAAAATCATACTTTTTTAAAATCGGGTTTTAGACTTTTAAATGATCCAATGTTGAAAGCGATCATCTTGCCCCCCCCCCCCCCCCAGGAAAAAAATTCTGCGTACGGCTTTGATTACCGTACCTTAGATGTGCTTCTGTTATTTCACCCGAAACCCCGGGAGCCCTATCACCCCTTCATCATACCAATAATGATACCTCACGAATTTCATGTTGCTTGCTGCAGGGGACAACTGAGCGGAAGCTGACAGGAAAAGGGATTAGTCCAGCAGATTGGTGAAGAAAATCGATGGAATTGTGCACTTTTTCATAAAAGCATAACATTTGGCATGTAGGTAGAGTTTTTGATACTGAACATTTCTGGATATGGGGCCGGTTGTGCCCATTTTTAAAAAAAAGTGGCCCTCTCAGGGTCTTTTCTCTTCAAAGTTGATATAATCAAATCTAGTTTGATATAATGAAATATCATGTAGTATTTCCCGTCCTCTAAAATCAGAAAAATGCTTTAGGTGCCCATTTTTCAAATAAAGGGCCATCCTATATATAAAAATATCGTATAAAGTCACTGATTTGTTGAAAAGAAGTAAAATGCTTCTAAATGTGATCAGTGAACATTATGTCTTTGGAATCAACATCATAGGTGCCACAGTTGCCCATTATAACAACAAAAAAGGCCCATAATGCCCAAATAATTTTTTACAAAATAAGATTTTAAAAAAAAAATCGTTTGAATTTTAAATGATAGACATTAATTTGGAAATCAAGGTCATATAATAAGCACACTTGATTAATCACATGGGCCCATTGAAGGGCCATCGAAGACAATTCTGTCCCTCACAAGAAGAGGCTTGCCTAATTCAAAATGACCCCCGAAGTGTTTGAATATGCATCCTTGCATATAACTTTGAGTTTGGGCTTTAAAGAATAACTATTGGCATGCAAGGCAGTATGTTTTATAGTCAGAATACATCTAGCGTAGGATTACTTCATTTCATAAAGATGCCCGTCATATTCAAAATGATCACTGGTCTGTTTCAAGATGTGGTTATTTTCATTAATATCATGCTGTGTCTTGAAGCTTATATCTTATAGGTAGAAAGTTATGGATGTTGGAACTTTTTTGCCTAAAATAGACATAAGTGAGTTTCCAATGCTGTATTTGGTTGAGGCACAATTAAACCAAGGGAAATGTATATCTTATAATGCTGAATAAATTAAATAGTGGGAATTTCATTTCCAAGATTGCCATCAAATTGAAAAATACTGCATAAATTTTGAAATGTAATTTGCATCTGATAATTTTGCATTTTAATTGGCATAAAGCATCAAAATGCGAAATAGTTAATATACTAAAGAATTATGCATTCAGATTCTCTTTCTTTAAAGGGCATCCAACCTTTATGGCAACTTGCTTTGAAAGAAAGCAGAAAAATCAGCGAAGTAGATTGTTAAAAGTTTGAACGAATTCGGACAAGCAGTATGAAAGTTGTCACTGTGGTAATGTCACTGTGATGTAGCGGTGGACAACTCTCCCATTTGTTCCAACACACAAAATGACTAACTTTTTTTCAAAAAGTTACTAAAAATATTTTTACTAGTGCCCCGAGGTAAAGGGGCTTATGAGAAAAAGGAAAATTAATGATGGTGTATGACAAAATCAACAGTTGACAGGGAATACCTCACAATCGACTGACCCAACTGCCAATTTGCGATTCAAATAGTGATCTCATTTCTCAAAAATTGATAACTTTCTTATTCTTGGTCCAATTTCTTTCAAACTTTCATCATTATGTTTCTTTTTTTCTGATTTTACACAGATCAACTTATTACAAAGTTTGGATTGCCCTTTAATAGGTGTTGCAGATTTTTCTATAAAGAATACAGATATTTTGTAAACAAATTTTTAGGCGTTTACTCCCAGTGTTATAGATCGTATGCTCGATCTGTAATGAAAATCACAAGTCAGAAAAAATTGGAACCAGCGGGATTCTACGGCGGACCGTTGAATATTAATGAGTCAGAAAGAAGAGGATCTTGGGTACTTGATTCCAGTTCATCGTGACTTGGCCGTGAACCAGAATAGCCTGGTGGTTAAGTCGCTGCCCAGCAAGCAGTAGATGACAGGTTCGAATCCTGCTGGTTCCAATTTTTTCTGACTTGTGATTTTCATTACAGATCGAGCATACGATCTATAACACTGGGAGTAAAAGCCTAAAAATTTGTTTACAAATTTAAAAAATTCCTCCCATTAAGCTTCTTCATTTACTAATACAGATATTAAATGGCATCTTTATAAATCTTACGCTGTCTAGGTTGTTTCTATATAAAGACATATCAGGTTTGTCTTTTTTCAATATAGCCACGAAGATGAAAAGAGAGTGAAGTGTAGATTTATCACTTAGTTGTTTTGCATCTGATTATAGTTTATTTTGACATAATAACATTTATTTGTAAAGTAAGAGTATTATGTTGTTTCATCATGGTATTAATGTATATTGTTCATGAATGATTCTTTAATAAGAAAGGGAAGCATGCATGTTTTAAATGTTCGATTGATATTTTCTGTTTATAGAAATTTCCAGCATATCAGTACTAAATTCCACAGTATTATACCAAGTTATAAACTTCCAGTCAGAGGCGTCGATTCGTTCGAAATAGACAAAGCAATGGAGGGGCAGAGCATTGTTCACAAACAATGCTTGCCCCTCCAATGCATTATCTTTACCGAATAAATCGACGCCTCTAGTTCCAGATACAACGTAAACTTTAAAATGCCAATAGTCACATCTTAAATCACAAGGAAGATCATTTTGAATGTGACGGCCATCTTGATAAAATGAAGTGACCCAACGATTCTGCCTAAAATAATCAGATAGGAAATAGCTTTGCTTCAAAGTCCAAACTCAAGTTACCTGCAAGTAGGCATTTTAACACTTTAGCAGCTATTTTCAATAGACCTGTTTACTAAGTGTTCAAATTTTAAGCATACTTTTGAAACAAAGGTTGTTCTTGACAACCTGAAACTTGCCAGAGGCTTGTCAGACATAGCAACAAGTAATGTATGCAAACTGGATTCCAAGTATTGTAGTTCATTCATTAATAACAGGTTAATGGAATACCTCGTTACTAGGTCCCCAGGAAAGAAACATCCATAAATTTTAATCACTTAGTAAACAGGTCTATTCTCGTTACCCCAAATACGCAATTTCGCCAACAGATGGCGTTTGTCATGCAAATTACGCATGCGCAGTGCTGACAATATCCCGATTGGGTCGACAAGTGTTTGTCTTTTTGCATTTTTTGCAACGTCTTTCGGATGGTGACGTTAAAGATCACATTGCAAGAAAATTCCATCAAAATAAATATTGGCTTAATACTTATTATTGCATAGATGGCATAAATTAAACAAGGTTATCCAAATTCAACGCTTGGAAACATTTGAATTAATGATTATTATCAATTATAAAACGGTAAAATACAGCCCCCGATATAGCAGCTGAAGAGCTCCTTGAACGCTGCTGAGATGTGTGACGACACACGAAGGACCAGTCCTGTCTAAGCAGACGATGTCCCATAACATCTTACACATTTTTCAGTGCCTGTTTTGTCATCTCCTCTTCACTTATTTCTCTTACTTGACTAGCGTCAGTCTTAATGTTAGTCTGTTGCCTCACTCTTAACTTCGTGTATGGTATTATTTTGATGAAAAATGCAGCGTTAAAAAAATAAAGGAATCAGTCACTTGTAAACAAAATAAGACGCCATTGTATTTTCAGCTGCTTGCACCGGGGCATGTTCGGCGTTTCAAGAGGGAACGGATACAATCTGTGATATTATTCGGAGGGCTTTTCAATTTGAAAGTGGGGTTTATTTCATTGATCATTGACCCTTCTCCAGACCTGTGTATTTACTATCAAACGGTTTTAGTTATCAGAATCGGTTCACTTTCCCTTTTAGAATGGTGTGAAATAAGGTCATGTTTAAATGTGCCAAACTCTTTATAATTTGATAAATAATTGCATTGCAGTTACGTTTATTCATTATAGGACGTCGTCTGCTTAAGCATGATTGTTCCCTAGTGTGACGACATCAAAACTTCGCTATATTTCTGGCGAATCCTCGGATATTCCAGATGCTGAGAAGAGCTTTTATTTGTGTTGTTTTTATAATCATCATAATTATACGCAGTTGACATAAAACTTATACGATTGCCATCTGTAAGCTTCCCAGTTTCTAGTGATACATTAATTGCCATATTTGTGATTTTCTTTGGATAGCTACTAGGTCGGTCCCATAATCATATCTGATTGATACACGTCTGTAAAAACCCAATTACACACACACACACACACGCATTGAAAATGTACACAGGTATTACAAAAATCCTCGAGTTTGAGTATAAATTAACCGACATGTTTGAAACGATACCATCATTTATTGAGACAATTGGTTGCATTTTCAAAATTTGAGTAGCTTATGTCATGCGATCCAAAAATTAAGCATTTTAGCACTCATTTTATTCATAAGCCGTAGTATTTCAATACGGACCGGAAGTGAAGTTGCGAAGATGCGGTCCATTTCCATGCATAATATTGCCCTCTACGTCGAAAATTGCATATTTGAGGTAGCGAGAATTTATTGAATTTGGCCAACCTCTGTGAGGGAATTAATCAAACTTGATTGTCTTGAATGGGCCATCGATGGGCCTATGTGGCCTACTCAAAATGGTCTTTTTTAATATAACCTCGCTATCAAAATTGTTGTCTATACCATTAGAAATTAGAAACAAGATTTGAGAAAAAGTTATGTTGCAGATTGATTATTTTGGGCCTTGTGGGGCCTTTTTTGTCATAATGGGCACCTGCGCCACATATTCTATTGCTTTCAAAGACTTCATGTCAATTGATCACAATTAGAAGCATTTTAGTTATATGCAGCAAATCAGTGACTTTATAATATGTACGATGGCCCTTTACGTGAAAAAATGGGCATCTAAAGCATTTGTGTGTGTATTTAGAGGCCTAAAAATATTTTACATAATATTTCATCATATGAAACTACATTTGATTACATCAATTTTGAAGGGAAAAGACCCTGAGAGGGCCACTTAAAATAAATGGGCACAACGGGCCCCAGGACCCGAAATCTTTGTGGCCCCATATCCAGAATTATTCGGCATCAAAAACTCTTCCTACATGCCAAATTTCATGCTTTTATGAAACAGTGCACAATTATTTCACCAATCCGCTGGACTATAGATGCCTCAATATGTCTCCCGAGTGCAGGGCCCAGGGACGTATCTAGAAATTGGAGAGGTATATGTATCTAGGTAGTCAGTATGCTTTATGCCGTCAAGTAGACCCATATGAGACGGGGCGGGTCATTTAAATTTAACAATTAAATCAACAAACAAACCAGCAAACACAAATGTTATTCGCTACATTTCAGGAGGCATTTGGGGGTCTAAACTGATGGCTAATTAATGCTGCCCAGGGCCCTATAGTACGTGGAGGAGCATTTATTTTTCTTTGGGTGCTCCACCGAGGCCACCGGGATGAGTCTAATCCACCTACTGGACTGTATTGAATAATCCACGCAGCAAGCAGACCAAGCGGACGTTGAGGGCGAGTGACTTACCCAAATTTGTTGATCCTCACTTTTTTCGGGGAGTACAGATTAGTGGAGTCGCGCGATCAGCGGCTTTGCGCGGTGAGTGGAGTATGTGAATCAATGGCGTGTGAGTGTGTGGGGGAAGCGGACCCCAGAATAATGAGAATATCCACATTTTGGGGCAGCGAGGTTCCCTGATAGTATCTGGACTAGGATGAGTCAAGTAAGGCGGGAAAACTATGAGACTGCAAAATTTATTGTAACAAACAAGTGCTCACACCCGAGGCAACCACTAAGATGCAGGACAAGATGGGTCTATACCAGGGATGTGGAAGCGTCTCTTCCACCTCCCTGGTATAACAAGGGCAGGCAGCGTCGTTGCTATAGATGACACCTTTTTCCCCCTTTTCTGCAAAGAACACTGATGACTTCTTTTTCTTATCTGAGCTTGTTGGAAAAGTTTCAACTGACCTGTCGCAATATTACTGGAGACAGGGGCATCGTTAGAACATTTTTAATGGGGGAGGGGGGGGGGGGGCGACACCCAAATTTGCCGACATTTTTTCAGTTGTCAAATACACAAATAAACATACCCACCAAATTTCAAAGATGTACGTTGAATGTTCACAAAATTAGAACAAGTTGTCTTTATTTCGGCATTTATGTCAATATTGTGATTTTCAAGTGCAATTTTCTCAAAGTCGGTCAGTGATGGGGTATATATTTTTTTATTTGGCTGAAAAGGGTATATCTTGAAGTATCTAAATCCAAAAAAGGGTACGGGTTTACCCAGGCATGACGGAGATACGGCCACACGAAGAGAGCCGTTTTGAATACTTTAGAGGGCGCTGTTTAGCGTTTGTCATGCAAAACACGCATGCGCAGTGCTGACAATATCCCGATTGGGTCGACAAGTGTTTGTCTTTTTTGCATTGAAAATGTACACAGGCCTTTACAAAAATCCTCGAGTTTGAGTATAAATTAACCGACATGTTTGAAAAGATGCCATGATTGATTTATTGAGACAATTGTTTGCATTTTCAAAATTTGAGTGGTTTAGGTTATGCGATCCAAAAATTAAGCAAAAGTTTAACACTCATTTTATTCATAAGCCGTAGTATTTCAATACGCACTGGAAGTGAAGTTGACGAAGATGCGGACCATTTCCATGCATAATATTGCCCTCTACGTCGAAAATTGCATATTTGAGGTAGCGAGAATTGTTGAAGATGAAATATACAATTATATATTCTTAAATTATAATTGAAAACTATATCATTTGATATTTTCAAAAGCCTTATTACAATTATTTCAGTACTGAGTACGGAAAAGATATAAATACATGTACATTTTTCATCATGTGTTAAATATGTGTTCAAATATAATATAAGTTGACGCCCTGCTGGCTCCACACAGGTTATAAAGAGAAAAATTAGTAGCATTAACAAAATGCTGCTACTAGTCTCAGCCTTTTAAACTATAGCTACTAGTCTCAGCCTTTAAAACTATAGACAGACTGCTCGATCGATCGATAGATAGATAGATAGAGCGATATATAAACAAGAAGATAGATAAAATGTCTATCTGATTGGAACCAAAACCATAATTTTTCAATAGAAATGTTATACGTTGGCTCTATGAATTCATATTTTTTTCTTTTTACTCTGTACAGAAGGTGCTACATGCACATGGCAGTTCAAAATGATCCCCTCTTTCGGAGAAGCGAGGAGTTTTTACGCAATTATCCCCTTTCATTTGATGCGGAAAGAAAGAAAATGTAGATTGTAAAACAAGGAGGAACCATACCGAGGTAACATAACCATTATCGAGGACCCATTTTTGGGGGTGTTTCTAGAAGCATATTTGCTTCTCCCCACGAATCTCGTCACAAAAAAGTATACCCTATTGTGGTGTGCGAAATAAAAGCGAGAAACCTGCATGCACGCAAAGCTACACAAGAGTAGGCATTATTATAGGTTTAAAAGGATGATTTCTTTTCCTAAAGAAGAAAAAGAAATAGAAGAAGAAGACAAGAAATAACACAAGACCACAACCACAAACGCATTTTATTGGCTTCAGTGTTCGACATATTAAAGATGAAAAGACCTCTGAATCAAACGTCCACGAACAAAGGTTATAATCGCACAGGATAGGCCTAGGTCCCCGGCCTAGGTCAAACTTAGTGCAGTGAAGTGTGAACATAATTTTGACCCATACATACGGCTTATATTCTCATTGAATTCAGTCTTGTGAGCAGGGAAATGTAACTCATTTCCCTGCTGCAAGCGACCTTCAGTATAATTATGTAGGTATATAGCTAGACCATTTTGAATAGGGTTAAGGATGTCGATATGCTGAAAATTATATCAGAAATTTATCCAACCAAGAGGGAAAATATAAAGAAAGTCTACAATTTTTGCCATTTGCCGACAGAGCTTGAAAAAAACTTTTTCCAAATCTTTCCAACAGAAACTTTCAAAATTTGAAAGGCAGATTTCAACCCCTTCGCCCCCTCCGCTTCCCCCACCCCAATGAGCAACGACCCTGCAATACTGATCACTGCCTTATTTTTGCCTGATATTGGAGGTGAACACCATGTTCCTTTCATCTAAAATTATCATCTAAAAGAAAATGTGATAAGTCATTCTTATTTCAAAAGAAATACAGCTGGAAATGTGCTATATCTTGATTTTGAATTTTTTGTATTGCATCTCTTGAAATGAGCACAAAGTCGGTCCAAAGTCCAAACCGTCATCTACTTTAAACGTCGTGAAGGGCGGGAGGCTATATACCGCGAGTTTTGTTACTTTGTTCGGAATGTGCATTTTTTCGTTTCTCTATGTTTTTTTAATGTTCCTATGTTGTTGGTAATCAAGTTGTGGATTTTATACCAATGAATTGATGTATACCATGATAATATTGAACAATATTCCTCATATTCCTCTTGATGGCAGCTGTCCCAGGGGCGTCAATCCGTTTTTCGGATGGGGGGGGGGGGGGGAATTAAGACAGCCTAATAGTATACCTTCGCGATTTTGTTAACTCTTAATTACTATCTTCTCCACGGTTAATACATGAAGCAGGGGAAATTAGAGAATTCGCGCGGCGAAATTGAAGTCTGATCATGTAATACCTATTGAATTTCATTGTTTAGAAGGTTTCATTTCCCGAATTTTGCATCATTTTCCTTATTCTATTTTACACCTCAGGATTTATGGGGGGGGGGGGCAAAACGATATGTTTGCCCTCCAAAAATTCTCTTTGGGGGCAACTGCCCCACCTGCCACCCCATAATCGACGCCCCTGGGCATTCCAGAATAAGCTTCGTTTTATTACGGGACGGTTCAGCGTTCAGCGTACCACTCGCGTCATAGCATCGAGCAGACAAGGAGCAGTCGCAAGATGATTTCTGTCAGGTTGAATGTGTGGTACATCTGAATTGCTATTGCTCAGAGAAGGTAAGTTGACATTTTAGAAAGTGTGAAGGTTATAAACATATGAACTTCCTGTTCACTTCCTGTCTAGGTATTGATAAAGTGTTGATAAATTGATAAATGTAATATTGGTCTTATTATGTAATATTGGTCTTATTATCACATAACATTGCTTTATATTTATGTGTTACGATGTCATATTTATTTGTTTTGCCTTTTCAAAGTTTGTATTCATTTGTATTATGTTGAAGAATGAAATAAAAATGAATTGAATTGAATTGAATTGAATTGAATTGAACATCCCCTTTTGTTAGAAAATGTGGCTTTCCCACATTTGTTTAAAGAAATTTTGATTCAGTACATTTAAATAGATATAATTTATAAAGATGTTACAATAGACCGCTTCGGTAATGAAGCATATACATACCTTTCAAACCCTTTTCAAACAAAGGTTGTACTTGACAACCTGAAAGCTTGCCGGACATAGCAACAAATAATGTATGCAAACTGGATTCCAAGCATTGAAGCTCATTTATAAAAAATCAGGTTAATGGAATAGCTTGGTGCTCAGAGAATTGTGCATAAATTTGTATGTATACATTACAGAAGCGGTTTATTACATAAATGTATTTCCTTAGAAGAGAGAGACTAATCCATATTTGCATATAGGAATGTATTTGCAGGTTGAGAAGAAGTGAATCGTCATTGACCTTGTTCGATTTTTTTTAGCGGCGGACGTTGTTAAATCTGTTCCGTGTTAAATTAATCTCAATCTACATCATTTAGTTTTGGCTCGCCAAGAATATATCTAATTAGCAAAATTCCTCCAGCTTGATAACCAGGTCGCTGGATAGTTACCACAATTTAGATCATGCACTTTACTTTGCTGTTGCTCATTTCAATATAGAAAGTGGACCTAACAATTATTCGGGTGCCATGGCGATAGGGCAGCGACCTCCCTGGATATTTCAACAACAGTTATGGAAATATTCATGGACCTCCCTGCCTGAAACTATCTCATTTCTAAGATTTGCGAGCGAGCAAAGGAAAATGCACTTTAATTCGTTGTTGCTCATTTCAATATAGAAAGTAAGGTAACCCTAATTTCTGGGCGCCATGGCGAATAAGGCAGTGACGTGCCCAAAAATTCTCGTAACACTGAATACTCATGGACATATTATACTAACATACTATGGAAATATTCATGGTCCTCGCTGCCTGAAACCAGAGCTATCCATACAGAGAGTCCTGACACTGGAGGTCGGTTCTGATTGGTCAGTCATTTTTAAGGAGCTTCAAAAAGTTCCCTCTCATAGAGAATGTACGTGAATGATCCGCCATGTTTTAAACAAAGACCGCATACGCGTTAGCCTCTTGTCTATGGGCGGCCAAAAAGGCCAAAATTAAAACTTTCAGAAATATAGACAACCACAGAAATAAAGACAAATTCAGAAATATAGACAACCACAGATATAAAGACAACTCCAGAAATAAAGACAACCAAAGAAATAAAGACAAATTCAGAAATATAGACAACCACAGAAATAAAGACAAATCAGAAATATAGACAACCACAGAAATAAAGACAACTTCAGAAATAAAGACAATTCCACAGAAATAAAGACAACTTCAGAAATAAAGACAACCACAGAAATAAAGACAACACCATAAATAAAGACAATCGCAGAAATAAAGACAAATTCAGAAATATAGACAACCACAGAAATAAAGATAACTTCAGAAATAAAGACAACCACAGAAATAAAGACAACTTCAGAAATAAAGAGAACCACAGAAATAAAGACAAATTCAGAAATATAGACAACCACAGAAATAAAGATAACTTCAGAAATATAGACAACGACCGTGAACGAAGACAACTTCAGAAATAAAGACAACTCCAGAATCAAACGAAACGACTGAATTATAGTCTATCGCGAATATGAATACAGCACGCAAAAAGTAGAGTCGAACAGAAATATTGTCGAGCTTCAGAAAAGAAAAACTTTTGAGAAATATACTAAATATGAAAGGACAAGAGAGGGCGAAATATATTAAATCCTATCCTCAGCCGGCCGGCCAGGCTTAGTCCGAAAGGATTTCAACAGCGCCATGGCCTCGACAAGAGGCTACATGCGCGTAGGCTTAAAGGTGTTACTCGGAGATGTACAAACAAATCAAAATGCAATAAATTTGGTATCAACGGAAAGGGGAAGATGCCCTAAAACATTCCATCAACATTCGAAATCCATAGGTTTTCATAAATTAATATTATTCTGTTTCAAATGTGTGGCAAAATATTCGCATATTTTCGCCCCGCGAGCAGTTTCTTTTTCAACCTTGGAAATGTGACGTAATACTCGGGACACGCTTGCTTCTAGCTAGCTCACGATCACGTCAATACAGCGCGCGCACATAACGTTCACGGTTCGAGGTAAGCTACTGATTTCTTCCAATCTTTGAAAATCTTGTCGACAAAATGTCTGATTTTGGCCCTGATTTAGATGTTAGAACCTGGAATCACACCGTCATTCCATCAACCACTGGGTGAATCACTGCAGCAGCCACACACACATATACGATTCATACAGCTACAGTACAGTCAAGTCGTATACCGTAAGCTAGCTGTCCCGAGAATGACGTCATTTTTCTAGTGCAAGAATTCTCGCTTTCCTGGCTCATCTGAGACCCTGTCAGGGGTCTTGAAAAAAAGTCCTGATAATTTTTGAACAAGCTTACATCTCTCAAATTTAATTTCATCGTATTCTTTGGGGGATTATCTTTCCAAAAATGTATAATTTGTGCTATTTCTTATTTTATGGGACATTTCTCCAGTTATCTGCTTTAAATGAGCGTGTCACAATTCTCTCTCTATCACCGACAGGACGTCGGGCGGAACTCGCTCAGGCGTCGCCCGGGTGTCGGGCGGGCACCGACAGAACTAGTGATCATCATCGAAACTCGGACGGCGTCCGCCCTTATGTCGAGCGGGCTTCGCCGGACTCCCGTTTTTTACAGCGCCGGGCGACTTCTTATCACTAGTGTTCAAAGGGCTCCGCCCGAGCCCCGTTCAATAATTATGTAACGGGGTAGATTTAAAGCGAACAAGATGAATGCGACTGCGTCTCCTATATGCCTCCGCCTAATTTCAGTTGATTTTCATGTAATTTCATGTAAATTGACCTCTGTGACCTCCTTATCCCAAAATATTATCAGTTCATCTTCGTATGGGGATACATACTGGTACCAAGTTTGAAGTTCTTACCTCAGATAGTTCTTGAGATATCGCGGTAACGGTGCTAAAAACCAGTAATTTCATGTAATTTCATGTAAATTGACCTCTGTGACCTCTGAACTTTGACCTACCTACCCCAAAAGCTAATCAGTTCCTCTTTCTATGGGGATACATACTGGTACCAAGTTTGAAGTTCTCACCTCAAACAGTTCTTGAGATATCGCGGTAACGGTGCTAAAAACCAAGAATTTCATGTAATTTAATGTAAATTGACCTCTGTGACCTCTGACCTTTGACCTCCTTACCCCAAAATCTAATCAGTTCCTCTTTCTATGGGGATACATACTGGTACCAAGTTTGAAGTTCTTACCTCAAACAGTTCTTGAGATATCGCGGTAACGGTGCTAAAAACCAAGAATTTCATGTAATTTAATGTAAATTGACCTCTGTGACCTCTGACCTTTGACCTCCTTACCCCAAAATCTAATCAGTTCCTCTTTCTATGGGGATACATACTGGTACCAAGTTTGAAGTTCTTACCTCAAACAGTTCTTGAGATATCGCGGTAACGGTGCTAAAAACCAAGAATTTCATGTAATTTCATGTAAATTGACCTCTGTGACCTCTGACCTTTGACCTACTTACCCCAAAATCTAATCAGTTCATCTTCGTACCAAGTTTGAGGTTCCTACCTTAAATGATTCTTCAGATATCGCGGTAACGAGAAGTGGGACGGACGGACGGACGGACGGACAACCCGAAAACATAATGCCTCCGGCACCCACCTTCGGTGGGCAGAGGCATAAAAATACGCTCGACTCCCGGGAGGATTTGAAATTCGGCGACTTTGTGGCGATCTACAAATTCGGCCGGAGATCGTTGGATAATGTGACGCAGGCCTTCTTCTCTGTATTATCATGCTTTTGAATAATTATACTCGTGCTTCTTTAGAAACTTCAGAAGAAGAAAAATGGAGAAGAAGAAGAAGAAGGAGAAGGAGAAGAAGATGAAAAAGAAAAAGAAAAGGAAGGAGAAGGAGAAGGAGAAGGAGAAGAAGAAGAAGAAGAAGGAGAAGGAGAAGGAGAAGGAGGAGAAGGAGAAGGAGAAGGAGAAGGAGGAAGAAGAAGAAGAAGGAGAAGGAGGAGAAGATGAAAAAGAAAAAGAAAAGGAAGGAGAAGAAGGAGAAGGAGAAGGAGAAGGAGGAGAAGGAGAAGGAGAAGGAGGAGAAGGAGAAGGAGAAGGAGGAGAAGGAGAAGGAGAAGAAGGAGGAGGTCCAGACCGATGAAAGCTTACCACATGTTTACATCGGTTTCTCCTGGTTCCTATTTGTTTTTTGCTGGTAAAAAAATTCCAGTACCGAAAACCGACAGAACATGTAAAATGAAACCAGTTCGTTGTTAGAATTAACAGTACAAAAGCAAATGAAGAAATTTACCCAGTAGGTTTTTTTTTCTGTTCTTCTATTTAATTCCTGTATATAACACCAGAATAGACGGAAACCAGTTAACTGAACAATGCATGTTACAAGAGTAGAGAACTGAACCAGTGCATATTATGCTCAACCAAAAAAGTAGGTTCCCCTTACGCGCTTCAAATAAAACTCGATAAGTTATGGATGAAAACTATTCATTCACAAAGCAACGCTCAGAATTTTCTTACCAACATTTTGATTGGTCATTATATTGCGAACAATTTGTTATATTTTCATAATAAAATGGGCTTTTTTTTATTGCAGTTGGTACGAGAAAAAAGTTGCACTTTGCGTTTCATAATGCGGTG
The DNA here is from genome assembly GCA_025617745.1 of Heliocidaris erythrogramma. Taxonomy (NCBI): domain Eukaryota; kingdom Metazoa; phylum Echinodermata; class Echinoidea; order Camarodonta; family Echinometridae; genus Heliocidaris; species Heliocidaris erythrogramma. Next base: position 17,475,777 of record CM046856.1, read on the forward strand.
TAGGGTATTTTTTTATTGCTTTTGTTCATGCACGGACGCATATTACGTGATATTCAAATTCATGAAACTGCATTAAAAATTAAAACATTTGTCAATGCAGTTTCATGAATTTGAGTTTCAAGTTACGCATCTGTACATGAACAAAAGAATTTAGAATAATAAACACATTTATCCACCCTCCATTGCTTCATGAAACGCAAATGTGCAGCGTTTTTTCCAAGTACCGATTGCAAATATCAAACAAACAAAATGTCATAATGAAAACATAATCAGTTGTTCTCAAATACTGATCAAAATGTGGGCAAGAAAATTCTGCATATTTTGCTTTTTGAATGAACACGTTTCATCAAATAGTTATAGAGCTATATTTTCAAAAAAGTGTCACGGGGGCTTACATATTTAGTTGAGTGTATTTTGCCAATTTCTTTGATATGTTAATGGTTTTATACGCAATGGCGTCGCTTAGTTGTTGAGACTCTTTAAGATATCTTTAAGGAACTGAAATTGTGTTTTAGCGCAAGGTAGAATCGTGATTTAAATGCCATTATTTTTAAATATCATTTAAAATAATGTAAGTGGAGATGGGAGTATAATTCAATCGCAGACATAGGATATGACAATATGAGGTAGGTTATAATGAACTAAGTGTTTCACTGGATGTTGGAAATCTTGTTGGTCGGTATTTTAGCATAATAGGCATAGGCGTATATGGCCACATTTTTGCGAGGGGCGCTGATCCGTCATCAAAATACACTACATAAGATATTATAAGAATTATATATTCAGGCATCTCGTTGCCAGGAGTCATCCTGTTTCTACATCTTGAGAACGAGCAAAGGAAACAAAAAAAAATCCCAAACTTTCATGCTTGGATGGGCACATTAATTTTTCGGTTAATTCTGGTTAAGAAAATTCCAAAAATAGAGAAGTAGCCATTCAAATGTTAATGAACATGTGCATCTGTAACATATTCTTTTTCAACAATAAATACAAACAAAGAATGAGAAACAATGAGGATTGAGCTCTGGATGTCAACTGTAGTCTCAGGACTGCATGGCTTTGACAAGCAACTTCAAGTGTTTCTCGTGATTGTTTTTATCATTATCTCTTAGATGGAAATGCTCATCAATATTTGAATGGCCAGATGCCCAATTTTTGCAATTTTCAGAGACTCATTCATTGTTAAATGGCTATGCTCACTCATGTGTGAATGGTAAGATTCCAATAGACCTGTTTACTAATGTATTTCAATTTATGCATTTCAATTTATGCATATTTCTCCCCAGAACCCTCAGTTACCAACTATTTAGTGCTCCTGCTATGCATAATGACATCTCTATTTGATGGAATCCATTTTGCATACATTAGCTGTTGCTATGTCGGGCAAACCTCTTGCAAGCTTAAGTCGTCAAGAGAAACTTTTGTTCAAGAAGTCTGCATTAAATTAGTAAACAGATCTATTGCATATAATCTTAAAGAGTATAAATTTAAGTTTTTTTAGATATCTGAAAGATAAGGTTATATTATATTTAAAAATCTAATATATGGTGTCCACTTTTTTCTGAGTGTATGTTTGGGCACCTCTCTGCTGGATATGAAATATTCAGGCACAGGGTAGTCATCAAAAGGGCACAAAAGAAGGAGTCCTATAAATTCCTGGTGGTAATCCCACTTGATCGATTATATTTCTTTAAAATGAGAACAATATAGGTCGTACTGAGTATCATTTAAAGCTTGGATAATTCCCTATCTAACAATAACATTTTTGATATGATTTGCAGAATGGGGCGTGTGCAGGCGGCGTAAATGAAGGGAAGGGTCAAAAAGGAAATGTTGCAAAATGAGCGATATTTTGGCTTTGGGTATACTAACTTCATGATGTTCGTACAAATTGTTTGGGGATTTGAATTCATAATCATTCGCCATATAAACCTCAATTTCAAAAGACATCTGAACATTGCAAACACAGAAGGGGTTATTTTTATTCATTTGTTATTTATTGGATGGGGGGGGGGGGGGGGGGGGGGGGGGGGTGGGGGGACTCCAACCTTCAAAGTCATCTTAACACAATAACACAAGGGGAAAACTTTTCTTTCTTGCGTTAATAATTGGATTAGTGGGAACTCCAAGGACATTCTCATTTTTAAAAACTCCTTGCTGTATTTCATTAATTTCATTAAATGCCTTGTAGTGAGTGATTGTCCACTTACTGGTTACTTGTCTTCCAACGACATCATGCCAAGAATGACAGATCTTGACAGGGCCCGTGCCATAGGGCAGATTGAAGCTCACTCACTACAAGGCATTTAATGAAGTTTGTACGGACGTCATCAAGTACATGTATACCCAGAGCCAAAATATCGCTAATTTTGCAACATTTCCTTTTTGACCCTTCACCTCATTTACGCCGCCTGCACACGCCCCATTCTGCAAATCATATCAATTATGTTACGGTTTGATAGGGAATTATCCAAGCTTTAAAATGATAATCAATACGACCTAATTGTTCTCATTTTAAAGAAATATAATCGATCAAAGTGGAGTTTCCTTATTAAAAAATCGAGGTTAACCGAGAGCTACGTCCCGTCTCTATATCTCTCACGCTTATATTATACACATCATGAGACATCGACTACGTTCAAGTCAGGAGACATCTCTCACACTATATATATATATATATATATAATTTAAAGTAAGATAAAGTTCACTCCGAGAATAAAGACATAGTAGATATCTGTAGGTTTGCTTCCACAAGCGCTTTCGTTTAATTCTTCAGGTGGAATGATTAACCTGTTAGTTACATGCGTTTATATATCGTACAAGTAGAAGTTACAAACATTTTACAAGTCTTTCAAATCTCCGTTGTTAAAGTTAGGAGATCTATTCAATGGACGGATAGTTTGCTGGTAGATGAAAGATATAGAAGAATGAGTTGTGATAGCATGGAGGATATGGGATAATTGGCCTGGTGAGCTGGGGAAGAAGGATTGTGGCATTGTTTGGCACAGTACACAATAGAGTAGAGCGATTACAATAGCTTACACGGGGTATAGACTTGTCTGAGATAAAAGTGTATGTAGACTTCCAAATTAAATAGTCTGACGCATTTCTTAAGTTAATATCAATACAAAAAGATCCTTGGTGTAAAATGCAGTCAATGAACACCATGGTAAGGATTCTACGATTGACTGTCGAGTATATATACACATAATAGTACATGCAAAATTATATAATATAATATACATTGTATACTCCGTGGTAGTTAGAATAAGGAACAGTAATTTATATAGCGTTCAGTGAAGGTTTAAATTTATCAATGAAATGTTCTTCTTTTAGGCAACGTTTAGTTTTGTCATCATCATTCATTTTATAAAAAGGTGTAATTAAGAAACTGGGTTCTATGGAACGAGCACACCTTTCTATATGTTCACTCAATTTTAGTTGCCTATATTCTTTCTGCCTTATTTGCTGGCGATGAACCCTTACTCTGTTACGAAGAACATCTCCTGTTTCACCAATATATTGTTCTTTACAACCTTGGCACGTTATACAATAAATCAAGTTTTTTGTTTGACATGTAAATGGAAATTTAATTAAAAACTCTGTGTTGTTTATTCCAATGTTGATTCTATTCGTTACATCCAAATGGGGGCAGGTTTTGCATCTTTTGTCGCCGCATCTTTTTACCCCACCTTTTGTATTGTTGTTTCGGGAAAATCTGGCTCTGGTTAGTATTTGTTTCAGATTAGGGCTTTGTCGTTTGCTTGATATAACTTTTACATTTTCAAATACTGCTTTCAGAGTTTCATCGGTCTTGATGAGAGGCAACGTATCATGAATAATTTGAAACATGTTTGGGTTATTTGGGTTGAATGTGTGGACAAATGGAACTATCTCCTGTTCATTTCTTTCTTTTTTAGACATCAACTCTTGCTTACTGAGTGCATTTGCCTTAGAAATACCGGTTGTAATAATTTCCTTAGGATAATGTCTAATCAAAAGCATATGCTTTAGTTCTTCCAACCGTTTCTTTCTAGTTTCTTCATCGGATACAATTGTACATATTCTCCTAGCTAAATTATACGGGACATTATTCTTACACTGCTTAGGGTGACAAGATTTAAAATGCAAATATTGGTGAGTGTCTGTGACTTTATAGAATATGTCTGTCTTTAACAAATTATCTTCCTTGATTATTTTAATATCTAAGAAATTTATTGAGCTACAATTAACATCCCATTTAAAACCAATTGCTGGGTGTAATTCACTTAGTAACTTATGTAAATCATTAATATCTCCAAATTCAGTTTTCCAAACAATAAAACAATCATCTAAGTATCTAAACCAATTGTTTTCAAAATACCTTTTAACTTCAACATTATAATGTGTTTCGACGCGCTCATAGAGTTTCTCCTCTAAGTATCCCATGAAGAGAGTAGCATAAGTCGGGGCCATTTTTGTTCCCATTGCAGTTCCACGTTTCTGCACATAATTATTTCCATCAAAATGGAAGGTGTTATTATTCAATATAAAATTGACCGCGTCTAATATGAATTGTGAAGAAAAACGAGAATCAATTTCTTCCGGATATTTATTAATCCAATATTGTATACCTTTTAGACCTTCACTATGGGGTATGTTAGTGTACAAACTATTAACATCATATGTAACAAAGGTTGATTCAAATGGCAATTCCTCGGGTAAGTGTGTTAAAAAATCAAAATCATCCCTAACAAAGCTTTTTACTTTATTGACTAGCGGTTTGAGCAAAATATCAATAAAATTACTTAAACGGTGTGTTGGACATACTGGTCCAGCTATGATTGGGCGCATTTTTAATTTGTCGGGAGCGGGGCATTGGATGTATTCCGATTTACTTTTAGTTACTTCATGTTCAATTTCCGAACTTTGATGTATTTTCGGAAGGCCATACAAATTGCTTGTTTTATGTTCAAATTTTGTTAAAAAGTCATACTCTTTGTCAGTTAGACATTCTTTATGTTTATTTATCATTTGAGTCATTTTCTTTTTTATTTTATCGTCAGTATTGTTTTTTAATTTCTCATACGTTTCTTCATCGTTTAAATGATCTTGTATTTTTGAAGCATAAAAGTCTACATCCATTATTACAAATGCCCCTCCTTTGTCTGCTTGTTTCATAATAATATCATTATTACTTTTCAAATTGTGCAGGCTTCGCCTTTCTTTTGCATTAATATTACATTTAGATTGAGTTTTCTGAGATCCCACATTTTCTACAGTTTTCTTTAAAAAATCTACATAAGTATCAAGGGTGGTATTTCTATTTCTTTGAGGATTAAATTTGCTTTTGTTTTGTAAAATACTACTATCCTCCTCAATATCCAGTTCAGAAAAATATTCCCGTAATTTAATTTTACGACAAAAAGAATGTACGTCCTCTTTAAGGTTGTCATTATTCTGTTTAGGAGTCGGAGTGAATCTGGGACCTTTCTTTAATAAATTGATTTCTGTTTGATTTAAGTTCACCTTAGAGAGATTAATTACTTTAGGCTGTATTGCATTATTATCTTCACTCGATATTCGTACCACATTTGTGTTCGATTGATTTAGTTCAGTTTCTAATTCAGATAGACATTGAAATGAGTTACTTAGCTCTAGCGTTGATGATAGTTTTCTGGTGCCCACTGAAAATTTATTCCCTGCTGTGGGTTGTATCTGTTGTAATTTTCTCCTCGATAGTTTTTTGTGGCATCTGCGTAGCTCTGGTTGCCTCTGTAGTTGTTGCCTCTGTTGCGATGGTGACCGTTTTGCCTATAATCCCTCGCGGGATTATAGGCAAAACAACAATACAAAAGGTGGGGTAAAAAGATGCGGCGACAAAAGATGCAAAACCTGCCCCCATTTGGATGTAACGAATAGAATCAACATTGGAATAAACAACACAGAGTTTTTAATTAAATTTCCATTTACATGTCAAACAAAAAACTTGATTTATTGTATAACGTGCCAAGGTTGTAAAGAACAATATATTGGTGAAACAGGAGATGTTCTTCGTAACAGAGTAAGGGTTCATCGCCAGCAAATAAGGCAGAAAGAATATAGGCAACTAAAATTGAGTGAACATATAGAAAGGTGTGCTCGTTCCATAGAACCCAGTTTCTTAATTACACCTTTTTATAAAATGAATGATGATGACAAAACTAAACGTTGCCTAAAAGAAGAACATTTCATTGATAAATTTAAACCTTCACTGAACGCTATATAAATTACTGTTCCTTATTCTAACTACCACGGAGTATACAATGTATATTATATTATATAATTTTGCATGTACTATTATGTGTATATATACTCGACAGTCAATCGTAGAATCCTTACCATGGTGTTCATTGACTGCATTTTACACCAAGGATCTTTTTGTATTGATATTAACTTAAGAAATGCGTCAGACTATTTAATTTGGAAGTCTACATACACTTTTATCTCAGACAAGTCTATACCCCGTGTAAGCTATTGTAATCGCTCTACTCTATTGTGTACTGTGCCAAACAATGCCACAATCCTTCTTCCCCAGCTCACCAGGCCAATTATCCCATATCCTCCATGCTATCACAACTCATTCTTCTATATCTTTCATCTACCAGCAAACTATCCGTCCATTGAATAGATCTCCTAACTTTAACAACGGAGATTTGAAAGACTTGTAAAATGTTTGTAACTTCTACTTGTACGATATATAAACGCATGTAACTAACAGGTTAATCATTCCACCTGAAGAATTAAACGAAAGCGCTTGTGGAAGCAAACCTACAGATATCTACTATGTCTTTATTCTCGGAGTGAACTTTATCTTACTTTAAATTATTTTTTTCTATACGTTCTCCCATCTACATTTCTTTACAACTATATATATATATATATATATACCCAGCACATTTGTTAGGAAATAACATATACAACATCTTTGGCAACTCTCGTGGAAATCATATAATTGTGCATGAGAAATGAAAATGAGAGAATAATGGTTCGATTCCCGGCGGAGACATTTTTTAACCTTTGCAAGAATTTCAATAAAGGAGGACAGCTCTGGGGAACTTTGATTTAAGCTACGCAACCATTATTATCTTATTTTTATTTCTCACAATTTCTATATATCGTTACTGTTTTCACGAAGTGACGGGAGTGATGAAAATCGCATATTTTTTCAAATTTGATTTTTTTGCATTTTTAGACATCATTCACTAACATCTTGAACCTCGCAAAGTTTCAGATCATAATAATGTCTAATTATGTAAATATGGGGATAGCGTCAACAAGAAAATACCCGAGTAAAAGGATTTTCTGTTTTCACGAAGTGACGGCCTATACAGCCGTCCCGTTTGTTTTACGTGCGCGGCTGAGACGTAGACCCGTCACTTCGTGAAACAAAAAACAGCGCGTCGTTGATTTGAATTTGTGTTTACGCGCAATGACGCAAGTCCCATATGTTTTACACATGCGCGGCTGAGAGCCGTCGCTTCGTGAAAACAAATCATGGGCGGGTCCTTGAATTTTGTGTTTTCACAAAATGACGGTATGTTTACAGCTCATTTCCCCCAAAATATTTTAAAAATATGCAAATAATTGAAATAGAACTAAACATTGAAATATGATCTGTCACAGGATATAAAATTTATTCTCCCTTCATACATTAAAGAGGTTGAGATTATGGTTTAAACCTTTGAAAGCGATTTATTCAAAATTGCCCCGGTTCATAACTATTTTATTTGCGCGTTCAGCAGTCACTGCACTTCGTGAAATCAGTAACGATATATATATATATAAAACACTTGACACAAATCGTTTAATAAACGTGAACCACAATGTGTAAAAAGATGAATAACATGAAAAAGCACTTTCGAGGGGCAACCTGTATAGGTGCCCACACTTTGTGAAGTACATGAGAGCCATTATTCCTAAAATTACAAGACTCTATCTTCTTTGCACCTCATGCAGCTTCACATCTCGGCATGGCGTTGTCCTCATCGGGCGGGGAAGCGACCGAGGAGTCGTCGGAGAGATGGAAGTATGTGGTGCTTGTCTCCAAGTTCAGCCTGGATTTTCTCACCCAGGGACTTTTGAAAGCGTTCGGTGTTCTTGTTCCTACTCTCATCCATAAACTAGAGACCAACTACGGAACAATTGGATTCATTCTCTCAATGGAACTAACTGTATTTTTCATGGCTTGTAAGTATTAGTGAACCATTCAGGGATTATGATTATATTGAGGGGCGTCTCTAGTACATATTCCGTTGCGATTTTTTTTTTTTTTTTTTTAAATTTTAAATTTTAAATTTTTATTTATTTATTTATTTAGTTATTTATTTATTTTTATTTATTTATTTATTTATTTTTATTTTTTTTATTTATTTATTTTTTTTTTTTTGGGGGGGGGAGTGGGCATCAGACGAAATTGTTTGTCAGAAAACAATATCAAATCAAGAACAACAGTTTCTCTACATGTACACAAGGTAACCGTGATTATACGAACGTATCATCGCGAACGTCAGAGCTGGATATGAGGGGGAGGGGGCAAAATGACATACGTATCACATCCATCAACAAAAATTTCCTTCTCATAATTGTAAAAGCACATTTTTCATTGTATGCACTAGCATATTTCTCCATTCATGACAAGTTCAGACGTCCCGTTCGTGTATATCCAAGAATAAGCCTTCATTATATTGCCTGTTTTACAGGATTTTTCAAGGAACTCAAAATAATTGTCACTGGATTTCGCCCCCACCGGCAAGCGAGTAAAAATGTTCAGATCAAATTCGTCGTCTTTTCAAACAAATTTATTGCTGTTCAAATTCGTCTTAAGTTTTTTATTCCTCTCTATAGAGGATACATAAAACCTTTAACCATTTTTTCTTAGCTTTTACGTGATTCATATAATTATATTGATGTTTAGCTACATGTAAGCATAATAAGCATTCTTTTTTATTCCAATCTGTGATTGCATCATCAAGTGGATGTATCGATGCATTTTATGTCTACAGAACCTTACTATTCGACAATGAATATTGAAAATTTGTCTATATATCATATTTATTTATATCCCGAAAAAAAACTTGTTTCAACTGCATCTTTTCTTTATCTTTATTTTGCTGTATTGTGTTGTTCATGTGAGAATATTTCATCTGTGTGAAGTTAGATAATGTGATTTATTGATTGTTGCGAATTGAAATATGTTTTATCTACGATGAAAGTGGCATAATTGTGACCATGCAGGTGGTGAGTGAACGATATGATGAGCAAATGTAGATGCATCTTGCTGCAGTGTAGTATAGAGGACGATTTTGCGTGAAAGTTTGACGAAAACGAATGCCAAAAGACGAATTTGATCTTGTTGTTTTGCGCTCAACTACTGTGACCGACGAAATTGAATCGAAAGTGACGAAAGTCAGCGACAAATGACGAAATTGAATGGTAATGTTTTTAAATTGAATGATCAAAGACGAAATTGAAACAAGCATTCGCAAATTCCTGCGGGCCGGCGACGAAATTGAAAGATCATTGTTTGAAATTGATTGAAAAGGTGACGAAAATGGGCGGGAAAACCTATATTAGATGACTTTAGCTTTTTTAACGCTATTCGGTATTTCGGGTCCGCTCGCTATTCATAAGGACCGCTATTCATTTAACACGCGTTATGAATAACAGTGCTTATGAATAGTGGTCCTTAAGAATCATTCATATGGAGGACCTTATAAATATGAATAGCGAGGTAATTTGTTTATGGTTTGCGCGCTATTTAGAAGGACCGACAAAAAAAAAACCTTCTAAAGGGGGGGGGGGGGGGGCACGGGCCGGATGTGCTCCCCCCCCCAGTCCTTATATGAATAAGTGGTCCTTATGAATAGCGGTCCTTATGACTAGCGAGGTTACCCCCTATACACCCGTAGTTAATGATACATTAAATAATATATGAACCAAAGGATTTGCAATTGATACGATAATTGACTTGAGAAGGTAATTATCAATGTCGTCATGCTTTGAACTTTTCTTACCTTCCAATTTATTTGCTATCCCAATAACTTCCTCGCGGTCTGTTGGGACAAAAAACAATGAAGATGAGTTTTGGTTATATAAAAATTTTGGAATTTTCTTTCGGTTGTCGGGATGTTTCTGCTAGGTTTTGTCCAATTTGGGAGAAGGTGTCAGCCATAGCTTGAGGATCTCTGACTATAGTGTTAGTGTGCGAGTTAATTTTAGTTATTTTTGTGTCTTATCATTTCTGATTAAAGGTTGACTAAATTAGAGAGAAAATGGGTGCTCTTTCCATGTAGTTTTGCCTTCTAATCACGAATCTGCCAATCGATTGTCCAAATTATGTCTCGTTTTGGCGAAAAAGGGGGAAAAGTAGAGGTTTTGGGACCGTTCCTTAAAACTCGTGAGCTGATTGGCTAATCCCCAAGTGACGTATGAAAAGTAAGAGGCACAAGATCCGCAGGCTGCAGCGTATAATATTGTATACACAGAATGCGGTATTTGACCCCTCTGTTCAACAGACAATTTATGAAAAAATGAAATTAATCAATATAATCTTAGGAGTGAATAATCATTAGCAATATATTTTCTAAAAGATCAGAAAACGATTTGGCCCAAATATACAGCTCTTGTTTTGTTTTTAGCTTTTCTTTTGAACAATGTTCTCATCCATCTGAGCTTGCCGAACGAAAGTTTTGCATTGGTCATAAACGCGTGCACAGCCGTTTTACATGTTTTATGCGTCTGTATGTACAATGTCCTACACATAATTAGTACGGCAGTGACTATGTTCCCCTAGCCCTCGTACATAGCGACTGGTGAACGCTTTTGTTTTGTTTATTTCACTCACGGCTTTTTTTTTTTTTACTTCGCTTTACATAGTAGGCCTACGTTAGTACTGACTTAGATTTTGGCTGAATTCAAGTAACTTATATAGAGAGGGGAAAAGTGCCCGCGATTCAGAGTTGGAGGACTTTTCTGAGCCATGCAGATACGAACTCTGATTTATCAGATGATATATCAGGCCCCGAAGGCAAAGAAGCTCGAGTGGCAAGGGGAAATTCGACCATATTACATGTATATGCTTGAACCCCTCGCAGAATACGGTGAAGGGCCGTGGGTGAAGTAATTCCAGGAGCTCCAACGCGTTGGAGCTCCCTGGAGTTACGGGTGAAGTAGACCGAAAATTCTGTCTCTCGTTCGTTAGGTCGTCTTAGCTAACGAACGAGAGACAGAATTTTCGGTCTACGGGGTGAAGCTGCTGCAGTTGCTGTCGTTGAAAAACAGATTGGAAGACTTGACTCCAAGTCTGATCGTTGGAATAGCTGATTCTTTTAGCTAGCTTATCCTTCTCTTCATGCCAAGTTCGGAATACAGGCCAGGATCCTCAAAATCATCTTTGGCAAAGTGATCGCTGCAGATTGTACTCCACTCACTTGGCCGGCCCTTGCCACTCTGCCCGCGTGAGCTTTACCTTTGCGACCCACAATTTCCGTAGATTTTCATCTTTATGTAATGGTGTAGGCTTACACCATCTTTAGGGGTCTTGCTACAGCCCGCAACTATACACCGATTAGGCATTATTGATGAAACTGTGTCCCAAAATCAAAGATATTGTGAGGAATTAAACACACGAAAATACGCAATGCAAATGGTCGATGCGGTGAATATCATGCTCGGCACCGGGCTGGGCCTGCCGGGGGCCTCCGGGCGCGCACGGTATAGGTTAGTGGAATATTTTCCCTTACTTTTCATGCGTCACAGATCACGTGATCACGATGTCGCTTCGATGGGTTTTTTTAGGGGCGGGGCTTATGACTGTGTAAATCAGCAAAAATGTACTTTTCAAATGATTATAAAATATGACTGAATGCATAAAAAATTGTGTGATGGATATTTTTTGGCTCCTGATGACACCTTCCTACGAAAAATGGGCAATTATTTCTTTATTTTAGTGACCCTTTAAGGTTCTACATGTATTTATTATTTTCCATGTATTTTAATGATATTTTTGTTAAGTTAAAATTGCGTTGTATAATAATGTTTCTTCGTCTGCATGTCGTTGTACATTAGTAAGAACATTTTTATATTCAATTAGATTTTTCACCTTTTGAAAAATCAAGGCCACAAAATATGTATCAGTTGTTAATTCAGAATACAACAATTGCCATTGTGCATTGCAGCTGAAATTCAAGAACGCCTTTTTAACCAGAGTCATGAACAGTATAACTTAATAAGTGACTGTTGTAAAAGGGAAAACTCTCAATATTTGCCCACTCGCGGAGTTTACCAGGTCGCTAATAAACCATTATATCAATGAACTTTAAGTGATGAGGAAGACAATGAAGGATTACAATGACTTGAAAGAAAGCGAATATTGTAGTCATATACACTCAACCAAAAAAGTAAGTCCCCCCAAGCATTTTTGGTTATATCTCAAAAAGTATTTTACCGATTTTCATAATTCAAACGGGAATGGATAGGGAATTTTATTACTCATAACATGAATGGCATATCATTGCCACCAGATATCATTATTGGTGTGAAAAAATGCATTTTATGTCAAAATGCATGGGAAAAAAAGTTGCACTTTAGTGATTTGCATTGACTTTTACACAAATAAACAATCACTCATGATTCTGAACTTTTAAGCATGGTTTATTGCATATTTCTCTATCTCTTTCTTTTCATGAGCATACAGTTTAATAGGGAAGCATATTGTACCTGAAGAAATTCCTGAGAATTACATAAGAATTTAAAAAGGTAATTTGCTAACTTGCATAGGAAATGTACACAATATGCTTCATATAACCTTAAGTGCAATATTTTCCCAATGCATTTTGACATAAAATGCATTTTTTCACACCAATAATGATATCTGGTGGCAATGATATGCCATTCATGTTATGAGTAATAAAATTTCCTATACATTCCCGTTTGAATTATGAAAATCTGTAAAATACTTTTTGAGATATAACCAAAAATGCTTGGGGGAACTTACTTTTTTGGCTGAGTGTATATATTATGATGTATCACTGCACGAGGTGGGGGGGGGGGGGGGGGGGGGGGGGGAGGGCAAGGCAATAATTCTCGTGACAATGAGAAAAAAAACCTTAACCGCTCTATTTTCATTATTTTCATTATTTTTACCGTTGACTGATATCAAAACAAAATATAATAGATTTAAAAGTCAACAAATTGACCTCTAATTTCAAAGAAAGGTGTTCGTGTACGCGCACCCCTGTTTTACAGTGTTAAATAGTGATTGCGTCCCCCTTCCCCGTATGGGGCGCCAAGTGTACCCTGACTGCTTCTGTTACAAAATCAATGATTTTGTTACAAAATCACCCTGCAATTTTACTTTTGTAACAAAATCAAAAGTGGGGATGGATTTTGTAACAAGATCATTAGTGGGGGATTGATTTTGTAACAAAATCAATTCCCACTGGTGATTTTTTTACAAAATCAACACACACTAGTGATTTTGTTACAAAATCAATCCTTCTCTAGTGATTTTGTTACAAAATCAACCCCACCATTGATTCTGTTACAAAATCAACATGCACTAGTGATTCTGTTACAAAATCAGTCCGCAGTATTGATTCTGTTACAAAAGCAACATAACTAGTGATTTTGTATCCGAAATAAATGAACGATACGTACTGGCGATACTTTTAACTCCAACTGCATGATATCGATATCACAGAGGAAGCAACAAAAATATTGGTTCTCATCCCCAAAAGTTTTATGTAATTAAAAACAAAACCGAGTATATTAACACATTAGAACATATATTTGATAAAAATATGACATACCTTTGCACAAAGTATATTTTTATTTCCAATAAAATTAAATCGAAGAAGATTTTTGGTGGAAAAATCTGTCTCAGGTTTATGCCCATTTTCCTTGCCGTGAGAATTATTTGACCGCAGTATTGATTCTGTTACAAAAGCAACATAACTAGTGATTTTGTATCCGAAATAAATGAACGATACGTACTGGCGATACTTTTAACTCCAACTGCATGATATCGATATCACAGAGGAAGCAACAAAAATATTGGTTCTCATCCCCCAAAGTTTTATGTAATTAAAAACAAAACCGAGTATATTAACACATTAGAACATATATTTGATAAAAATATGACATATCTTTGCACAAAGTATATTTTTATTTCCAATAAAATTAAATCGCAGAAGATTTTTGGTGGAAAAAACTGTCTCAGGTTTATGCCCATTTTCCTTGCCGTGAGAATTATTTGACCGCCTTTCAAAAAAGAAACAGGACTGAAATTGAAATATGTAACATTAAACTTATCATCACATATTCACATTCATGACATTGTGATTGTCTGCCACAGCCACGCAAATCACGCAATACCATAAACTCAAATATAATCATTACCATAAAATTAAAACATTTATTTTATATTTAATTCATTTAAAATACAAAAAGTTGTAGTAGTGACCTACACATTCACTGCATTTATGGCATTGCTCAAAAACTGTAGAGTTCATTCACCCCATGCCTTATGCTTGTCCTCTACACAATTTTATCTGGTCAACATCGCAGTCCACGCAGCATTAGGGACTAGGGACTTTTAGAAGTGCACGTCCACTTAGTCGACTGGTACGCAAGGACATCATTCTACGCCACGGCGCATGCGCCACTCGCCCACTCCCTGTCCTCCTCCCTGCCTTGCAAAATCGAGAACGTGTTCACTTCGTTTTTGCGGTGCTCCGAAATCTTCGACGAGGTTCACGTATATGACGTCATCAGAACAGCTCCACTATTATGCTCATCCGTTGAGTGTGTACTTCCGGTTGACGTCGACGGTACGTACACGTCGAGTGAAATCTAAAATGATCAGAACTGTAGTCAACATGGGCAGTCGACGACGTTGAAATGCGCGAATTGGTCGACTGGGACGAAGTACTAGTCCACTGCTTCTAAAAGTCCCTACTTTTAGAAGCAGTGGACTAGTACTTCGTCCCAGTCGACTAATTCGACGTGCAATTCTAAAAGTCCCTAATCACTCGCAACATGTGCACACGACGCCCACTGCGATCTCGACATCAAGTTGACTTTGTAGTTTGTTCATCTACATTATACACAGCATGCACGCATAATCATGTTGTGATAATTCATCACTTCATATATAGTTCGGAGTTACGCTTGGGAAGCCTGAAGGTCTTGTGGGTACATGTGGGACTTCACTATCGAGAATGACGTGTTCGCGAGAGACAAAAGATACAAAACTGTGTGTTCGTTACAAAAGCAGAAAGTGCAGTGCGTTTGATTATTTCCAGACATATATCCGGAATTCCGGATGCATGACTCAACATGAATTTTGGCAGATATTTTAAATAATATACAATAGCAATTAGGCCTAACATTTATTCGAATATCTTTCTTGTTTATGCATTATAACTTAAGTGAGCAATTTTAGCAAAGAATTCGGAGTTATTTTTCGATTTCAATGCAAAGTTTCGCATTCATTAAAAATTTCCATTATTTATATTAAATCGTCATTATTTCACAACAATAATATCAATATTAATATATTAAGACTAGTATTAAGACTTATAAGAGGGAAATCGAGATCACGACAAAACGAAAACGGGCGCCAGTCCGCTGGGCCTGGCCAGCTAGCCCAGCCGCCGCACATCGATCAGGTCAGCTGCGTTGCAGTGCAGCGCCAGTCATGTGGCAGTGCCAGTGGGGCAGGGCCGGCCGGTCAATCCTCAGTCAAGGGCAGGCGAGCAGTGCCAGGGGCAGGGGTGCAATCAATTTGTTTGAGGCTTTGAGCAATAAATCATCATTCAATTTTAATTTCTTTGGATGTTATTGGGTGACAATATTAATCATACAGACCTGATGCAAATCTGAGCTGACGAAAGATGCACGTGTACGATACCGTGCCGTATCAATTGTAGATTCGACGATCCGATCCGCTGTACGCGTTGAACTGAAGAGACGCCTATTCTCACGGCAAGGAAAATGGGCATAAACATGAGACACTTTTTCCACCAAAAATCTTCTTCAGTTAATTTTATTGGAAATAAAAATATATTTTGTGCAATGATATGTCATATTCTCATTAAAAATATGTTCTAATGTGGTAATATACTCTATTTACTTATATATACTCTACTTTTATTTTAAATTACTAAAACTTTTGGGGATGAGAACCAGTTTTTTTTTTAATTGCTTCCTTCGTGATATCGATATCATGCAGTTCGAGTGAAAAGTATCGCAAGTAGGTATCGTTTATTTATTTCGCATACAAAATCACTAGTAAGGTTGCTTTTGTAACAGAATCAGTACTACGGATTGATTTTGTAACAGAATCAATACTGCAGGTTGCTTTTGTAACAAAATGAGTACTGCGGATTGATTTTGTTACAGAATCACTAGTGCGGGTTGCTTTTGTAACAAAATCAGTACTGCGGATTGATTTTGTTACAGAATCACTAGTGCAGGTTGATTTTGTAACAAAATCAGTACTGCGGATTGATTTTGTAACAGAATCATTTGTGGGGGGTTGATTTTGTAACAAAATCACTAGTGGAGGATTGATTTTGTAACAAAATCACTAGTGCATGTTGATTTCGTAACAGAATCAATAGTGAGGTTGATTTTGTAACAAAATCACTAGAGGAGGATTGATTTTGTAACAAAATCAGTAGTGCATGTTGATTTTGTAACAGAATCACTAGTGGGGTTGATTTTGTAACAAAATCACTAGTGTGGGTTGATTTTGTAACAAAATCACCAGTGGGGATTGATTTTGTTACAAAAGTAAAATTGCAGGGTGATTTTGTAACAGAAGCAGACAGGGTACACTTGGCGTAGAGTAATTCATTGCATAGAACCCGATTCGCATACTTCAGTGGTTCTATGTTGGAGGATCATTTAGAATAATTAGCTTTTTCTAATTTTACAATTACGTGTGGAAGAACACGCAGGCCTGTAGTTTGCAAAATGTTCATTCTGATCTTCTCCAAAACACAAGATCGGAATTCAACCAAACTTGGTAGGAATCATCCTTAGGGGTAGGGGATCAAAAGTTGCTAAAATGGTACATGTGGCCCCCAGGGGGGCTCAGGGGGAGGGCCCCCCAAGTGTAAAAGCTATGTAAATTTCAAACATCTTCTTCTCCAGAACCAGGAATAGCTCAGACTTGGTATTGTGTATGGAGATACCTCTATAGACGAAAAATGAAAGTTGTTCATGAATTTTTCTTGGTGGCCCTATAGGGGGTCTGTGGGGGTAACATACTGGAGGGGGGGGGGGCAAGTTTTCCGCCATCCATAAACTTTCTACATTTTCAGCTTCTTCTCCAAAACCCATGATTGGAATTTAACCGAACTTGGTAGGAAGCTCAGACTTGGTATTGTGTATAGAGATACCTCTATAGATGAAGAATGAAAGTTGTTCATGAAATTTTTCTGGGTGGCCTTACTATAATGGATGGTCCTATATGTGGGTAACATACTGGGGGAGAGGTGCTGCCAGGGAAAAGGAATGATCAGTAAAAACAAAATTAAATTTCAAACATTATTCTTCTCCAGATCCTGAAGTTTATCGAGAAGATGAATAAAAAAAAGTTGTTCATGACATTCTCAGGGTGGCCTCATAGGGGTCCTGCGAGGGCGAGGTTAATATGCAGGAGGGGAAATGTACATTCTTTGCATGATTTGTTGTATGATTCAACCACACTTGGTGGGAATCATCCTTAGATGTAGGAGATTCAAATAATACATGACATTGTAGACCATGGGGGGATCATGTTAATTTCTAACATCATCTCATGTACACCCTCCTAGTTGTATATCTCCTGGTGGTGCTAGAGAGAACATGCACCAGATGTGAATTGATCCACCTCAGGTGAGCGTTGTGCCCCCTGGGGCTCTTGTTTATGATTCGCACCGTTTTTCACTCTTTCGAAATGCAATTAAAGATCACATTGCAAGAAAATTCCATCAAAATAAATATTGGCTTAATACTTATTATTGCATAGATGGCATAAATTATACGAGGTTATCCAAATTCAACGCTTGGAAACATTTGAATTAATGATTATTATCAATTATAAAACGGTAAAATACAGCCCCCGATATGCAGCTGAAGAGCTCCTTGAACGCTGCTGAGATGTGTGACGACACACGAAGGACCAGTCCTGTCTAAGCAGACGATGTCCCATAACATCTTACACATTTTTCAGTGCCTGTTTTGTCATCTCCTCTTCACTTATTTCTCTTACTTGACTAGCGTCAGTCTTAATGTTAGTCTGTTGCCTCACTCTTAAAAAAATGCAGCGTTAAAAAAATAAAGGAATCAGTCACTTGTAAACAAAATAAGACGCCATTGTATTTTCAGCTGCTTGCACCGGGGCATGTTCGGCGTTTCAAGAGGGAACGAATACAATCTGTGATATTATTCGGAGGGCTTTTCAATTTGAAAATGGGGTTTATTTCATTGATCATTGACCCTTCTCCTGTGTATTTACAATCAAACGGTTTTAGTTATCAGAATCAGTTTCACTTTCCCTTTTAGAATGGTGTGAAATAAGGTCATGTTAGATATACCAAACTCTTTATAATCTTATAATATAATACACTAAGGATTTCGGGCTCTTTTTTTGGTTCAAATAGGCTCCTCCCCTGGCCCTTTCGGTCCCCGCCTTTTGGTACCCACGGGTGGGGAAGGGTTCTTAGGGTGGTGGGAGGCACTTCTTGAGGGCTGACGTCCCGTCCATATTTCATAAATTCATTTTTAAACATTGAATTTCCGCAGGGAGTAGGCCTAATAATTCCACCAACCCATGAAGCGGGTTTGTAGCTTCAGGCCCAGCCAACCCATATACCTTTCCCTGTGAAGGGGAGCTATGCCAAAGAATAGCATGGCCATATATCCGCATGGCTTCAGTGTACAGTACAGTATTATACACACGTGTTAGATCGTTCGCACGTACGTGTACAGGTCATCATACAGGTATAGAGTTACATCATTTGAAGCTTCATGGTCACACACACAGTTTAGTGTGTATGTTTCACGACGTTCGCTACCGGTAATTTGACACTTTATCAGAAAATCTGATAAGAAGAAAATTCCTTCGAAAATATTTCCATAATGATTATGAATACGTATAATGATATTAATCCCTTCTCCCCTCGCCCTGGGGGTGATGGGATGACAATGGAATGGGGGGAGCTGGAGGGGGGGGGGGGGTAGTAGTAAGTCAATCCGTCGGTCCTCCCAAGACCCATATAAGGGGGCCATTTTTTCTCATTATTGCATCCTTTACAGGGGACGTACCGCTAATTATGGATGTTACTCTGAGTATTAATAAACCACAGAAACATGGCAAGATCAAATCGCTCCTTCTAGGTCTGTGCATGGATATTCTACTCGAACATTATTATATCCATATCATCAATTTTCATCAAGATTAAAAGGAAATTTCTTCAGAACTCATGCAAGCTTTGGATAAATAAGACATATTCACATGATCAGGGGCGGATCCAGAATTTAGTATAAGGCGGGGAAAACAAGTGCAGGTTTGTCAACTTTTGGAAAAGGCAGACCTGGGGGGGGGGGGGGGGGTGGCGAGAATTTTTTTTTCGTTAGACCTAGAAAATTCGCTCAGATCGAGGGGGTGGTTATGGGGGTCCCTCCATAATTCTCTGACAAGCAAAAAAAAAGGAAGGTTTCATTCTAAAAGGGGGCGGGGGCACAATCAACAAAAGGGCGGATCGTCTATGGTCAAAATGCATACTTTCCTGCCATTGAACGGGGGGGGGGGGTGGGGATGGCACGGGCCAGAAGCACCCCCCCCCCCACCCCCGGGTCCGCCAATGGACATGTTGTAAATACTTCTTGGTAAAAATAACTTTACCCGACTTTTTTATTTATTCACTTGATTATTGTAACAAATATACGGTACGGTGATTAATCATAAACACAGCTAGCGACCGTGGATGTCCACGGGCTGCTTCTGCTAGTTTGATAAATAATTGCATTGCAATTACGTTCATTCATTATAGGACGTCGTCTGCTTAATCAGGATCGATCAATAGTGTGACGACATCAAAACATCGCTATATTTCTGGCGAATCCTCGGATATTCCA
Organism: Heliocidaris erythrogramma; assembly: GCA_025617745.1. Classification (NCBI taxonomy): domain Eukaryota; kingdom Metazoa; phylum Echinodermata; class Echinoidea; order Camarodonta; family Echinometridae; genus Heliocidaris; species Heliocidaris erythrogramma. Next base: position 17,495,925 of record CM046856.1, read on the forward strand.
GATGCTTAGAAGAGCTTTTATTTATGTTGTTTTTATAATCATCAGATACGCAGTTGACATAAAACTTATGCGATTGCCATCTGTAAGCTTCCCAGTTTCTAGTGATACATTAATTGCCATATTTGTGATTTTCTTGCAATGTGATCTTTAAGAAAGTCTTGCCAAAAGTAATATGACATCATAAGTGGAAGGAGCATACTTTCAAGAAAAAAGCAGGTTCATAAGTTGTTTTCTTTGTTGATTATTTTGTTGTTTACAACAGGTCCTCTAGTGCGTATACTTGCTAAAGGAATCAACCCAAGAGCACTTTGCATTGTGGGTAGCATTGGATCAAGCACGGCAATTATAGCTTCTGCTTACGCCAATTCAACCATCTGGTTTGGCGTAGCTATGTTCATGACTGGTACGTGGCGAAAATCAAATTTGAAAAAATGCATGGTGCCTGAATTGCCCAATAGGAAATCCCCGTATCGTTCGCACTTGAAATATTTTCTATGATTTCGCTTATAATGCTTTCTTTCATTTGTTGTCAGCCATTTCTAATTTTATAATTATCTGATTTTCTGCTCCCTTTCGAGCAGAGAAGATGGAGGGACACTGTACCTTTGTTAATCTGCGGATGGCATAAATACAATGTGCCTGTTCAAAGTCAAGGGTCATTTCACACAAAAAGATTACAAAACTTCACTTTCTTTGTAAACCAACCTGACGTTCGGTCTAATGTAGTCCAGACTCTGCCCAGAATCCCCTCCACCTGCTGCAAGCAGGTGGAGGGAGGTGACGTAATGTAGTTGAAATATAAATCGGCCAGATTCTGGACTAGGTCTAATGTCACAACAAAAGGAAAATTCAGACTTCGGTCTAACTTCCTGTGTTAAAACTCTACTTAGATCAAGGGGTGCGTTTTTAAACGCACCAAATATTTAAAAATATTTAGCAGAATACGGGCCTATAATTATCATGTATATATTTATGTTCTGCTTCTGTTACGTTGCAGGACTTTTCAGTTCACCAATGAATCAGATATCACATGAGATCCTTCATCGGTACTTTGGAGAGAAGTTCGGCTGCGTGAACTCCATATGCCTCTTGGGAAGTTTAATAGGCGGTATGGTGTTTCCTGTCCTGACCTACATACTTCTAGAAGCCTATGGACTTGAGGGCGCACTTCTTTGTCTCGCAGCTATATATCTACACTGTGCTCCAATAGCAGCAATTTTCCGACCGCCACGTCTTTCTACGCGTGGTTTTCACCAAGTGTCTCCTGGTGAGGACGATAATGTTGGAAGAGCGATTAACCTCTCGGAAGAAAAAGATTTGTCTTTGCGGTCTGATGAAGAGGAGGCCACGACGGTAAGCCTCTCTCCTTCACCCGATCAGAATGATAAAAAGGACAACACAATATCGAAATTCGACAGAGTCATAGAATTCTTCTGGGTTACTTTGAATATTCGAATGCTAGTTCAAGAAAAGGCATTCTGTTTTCTATTCTTGCCATGTAAGTACATCGTACAGGTCACCATGGTGAGTTGGACACTCTTCGTGGTGTCTTATGCAGTGACCAAAGGCCTTGATGAATCCCTCGCAGCCTATCTACCTCTAGCAGGTGCTCTGGGCGGTTTCATCAACCAAGGTGTGGTCACCATCATCCTGAATTTTCGACCACACTGGGGTGCGGTAATTTTTGCTTCGAACATGGCATCTGCAGCAGTAGCATTCTTCCTTTACCAACTTAATTTATCCTTCGTCCATCTTTTTGTGTGCTCCTTCTTCGCCGGAGCTGGGATTTTTGGGGCCTTTCCCGCCACATATTCCGTCCTGGTCTCCTATGTCACCACAGAAAACTTTGCAGGTATGCTGTCCATCAAGTTTTTTGTGACTGGAGCTGCTGTTGTTTCGTCAGGTTACATGGCAGGCAAGTACATGTATTCCATTTGCCAGTTCACAAAATGTTTACAAACTTTACATATACTGGCCAGGGGTTAGCTGTTATTTGTCCTATATAGTGGGTAGTTGTCCGGGATGATTGTCCTGGGCCCTCTTGCATAAAAAGTTGCGATTAAACGCAACTCAAAAAATTAAACGCAACTTGATTGTCAACCAATCAGGATCGCGTATTTGGGACTTGCGTTGTGATTAAACGTAACTTTTTATCCTGGGGGAGTATACTTGCCCTGCAGGGGTAGATGTTCAGGGGTTGTTTTACAAGAGGGAATCCCCTGATGCGACATTGATTTTTACATGAAAGTGTGTGAAAATCATACAGTTAGTGATTGGATCCCCCTTAATTTAACTTCGCGTCAATCTCCGCTCCAAAATATTTTGGGAAAAAGAGCCCGTTCTCTCGGATTTCAGTAGTTTGAATTAAGTCATCATATCTACCAGCCAGCCGATCGGAAACTATGGATAATACAGAATCAGAAGACGACAGCATGGTGTAACCATAGGTTGGGCTCCGGCATCTCGGACTCGCTGCCTAAGCCAAGGATGGCCGTCAGAATATGCAGCTTGCTTTTCACTATTGAGATGCAATAAATCATTGTAAGACGTGAATTAAGTCATCGTTAACCATTTGGGGAAGAAGTAGAATTAGAATACATCTTTGAACTGGTGTAATTAACATGAAACCTAATTGTATAGTGTCAAAGCAAAAACATACCTAAAAACATCAAATGTTGAATTTTTATTGTCCTGGGGATCGGGACTATAGAAGTCATTAAACAAAATTGTTTTGTGACATTTCATTTGAATTTTGTTACTGTTTCTTCGTTTCCATATAAGTCGCGTGTTCGAAATACCTGTATAGCATTTTAGTTTATAAACCGCTGATTTTTAGGCACGTCATGTATTCATATATTTCATAGTTTTGTATGATTAAGTAAATTGTATACTATAAAAAAGTATGAATTATATTTTGAGATCGCCATAAATTTTGAGGAAGACTAAAGACTCTTCAATTAAAACTTTGAGTCCATTGTACCTCATTGGCATAGCAAACCAACATGAAAAGGATGTTTGATCTTCCGCCTTATTTTTTTTAATATTTTCTTTTTGCTCCCTATAATGTAGGAAGTCTTTATGATGTTACCGGATCTTTTGATGACGTCTTCATGATTCTTGGAGGCATGAGCTCTGCGTCTGTCCTTCTTACAATCGCTCTGATGCTCGTCAAGAAAAGGGATTCTCATTGATATCAAGACCTGATGAAATATTATGACCTTGGTGGAGACACCAAAACTAGGATTCAGTACAATGCAAATGCGACGAGATGACACGAGAAACTTTACAAACTTGAAAATGTTCATGATAATAATTGACTTTTCTGTCTTGTGACTTTGACATCGGTCCTATGTTCTGCTGGTCCTTCGTCGAACTGTCGAGTCCTGTTGGTCTGATGAAACCTTTCACGCAAGCTAACCATAACCCTATCCGTAACCCTAACCCCAAAAGTATTAACGGAATCAACGAAGGACCGATGGTATTAAAATTTGCAAACATCATATTCGTCGGATTTTCACCCAAACCCTAATCAACTAATAGGACAAAGGACCAGTTAAAAGACCAAGACCAGTGGCAGGGGTGGATACAGGATTTTCAGAAAGGGGGGGGGGGGGGGCGCACACTGAGGAACCCTCCGTTTGACAAAGCCAAACGGCCATCTAGGGGGTCCGGGGGCATACGTGTCAGACAAAACGGGGGGGGGGGGCGCACGCCCCTTGCGCCACCCCTGGATCCGCACCTGAGTGGAAAGTTAGACCAGTGGGATGCATGGTCATAGAGATGCCCCTGTAATGACGGTTCATCTCCTGTAACTTTTGATTTTGAGAGTGAAGTTTATGGGCCGGGCGTACCTCAGCGATCGTACTGCTTGTCCCTCGATGACTAATTTGACAGCTCACGTATATAATGTGACGTAAAAGTTTGAGAAATACCGTAGCTAGATTTGTATATGGGGGCACATTTGGGGGGGGGGGGGGGGGGTTGTGACACACAAAATCACAAGAGTCACATAGTTACACACACAAACACACCCACAAACAGGGCTAGTGGTACGACTCAAAGACTAACAGATCGCGTACAGCAGCACGTACCTTCATCTAGGCCTATTCGGAACCGCCAGGCTAGTGCGCGGTCACAACCCCCGCGCTCGTTTAAACAAACGTAATGTGCGTAACGCGGCAGACAAATGCCAATTCTGCTATCGCTCACCACTTACTTAACAATCAAGAGTGTGCTGAACGATGCTGTTCATCTTGGTTTAAAATTCTCAGCCGAGCGAGAAACTTTACACGTCTGCGCATGCTCCAAGCCACATACCTTTACATTCAGCTCATCCGAGAGCTCATCGACCCTATTCTGTGCCGACAGAAAGAGTTCGTGGGGATGCTCGTATTATTTTAGCTCCCGTTATTACGAAACCGGCTGGCAATAAGCCTAATTTCCCGTTATTTTCAGGCAGCCAAACAAAACCCGTTATATTTCGCGCGCTTTGGTCCTTTAGTTTTCGGTTATATTGTTCGATTTCGGCTTTCTGTTCATTCTTGCGGTATACTCTGATGAGTGCAAGACGAAAAGCGTTAGTATGTCTCTCTTCACCGCCAATATGATTAAGATCTTGATCACAAAAGTTATGTTTATACGTAGTACATAGCATCGATGCTATGTAAGTCTCGAAACTATTTCCAGTACCTTCAGACAGGCCATGATCGACTTGCTTCTATCACCAACTCGTGACTATCCATCGCTCACTCGCTGCCAAAACAATAATTACTGCGCCACACACGGTGACCTGAGTATAATTGGTATTGAAGTTTGTGCACAGGGGTCATGCATATCATACGAAGTTGCGAAATAGTCACAGGCGCGGTGGGTGGTTTACCGCAAAGCATCGATGCTTTGTCGCTGGATCCTGAGATTTACTCCTGCCAAACTCGCTGCCAGAATAGTTTCGAAACCTAGCTCCAACTCGCTTCTATCTCGTGACTATCTGCATTCAGACAGCGTTTGGTCTTAAAACTATCTGGTCATGACCAAAATACATACACATACACTGATAGCATGTAAGGCCAGGCAGCTCAGATTTTATCAAGCCTCTACAAAGTTACTAAATCACTATAAGTAAGGCATTATTTTGTTGTTCAATACAAGTCTCATATCTGAATAAGTATTGTCTGATCATCTGTTGAGTTACTCGTCTCTTATTTCGTATATGAATGGCAACATCATTTCTCCAACTCTTTACTTGAAGAGGCTTTCCAAATTAATAGCGAATCATATATCTTGAATGTATTGACTTTAGATATTAACATTAAACGAAAGAGTTTTAATCACACTTTAGTTTTATTTATCCATATTATTGAATACAATTTTTTTTAAATGTGTAATGTAAATGTTAAATAAATAAACAATAAAAATGTATACACATTAAAAAAAAATATACTTTTGATGTCTGCTTAATCGTCACAAAAATGAATGAAAGCTAATTAATTATGAAAGAAAGATTATAGAAATCCAGCTATTCATCCAGACAACTAAAAGTGGAATTTTATGTACAATGCACCCTTTAAAAGCCCAATAGGCATAACCCCTTTTGATTTTTTTTTGCCGAAATGACAACTGAAAACCTTTTTACAAAATCCCAGATCCATCCCTGTCTTATGTACACAATCATGTCTTTTGTGCTATTCAGGGAAGGAGATGGAAGTGTTAGTCCAAGCAAGTCGTCTCTTGTCAGAATTATTTTCAGCCGGTGATTATGATAGAAGTAATGTGAATAATAAAGTTGAATATCCGTTGACATTTTGTCTGTAATTCGTTATACAGAAATATGAAGTCGCAATTTACAATGGGCTTATGTACATAAATGTCCTCGCAAAATGATGACGAAGTCATAAATGCGTAAGGTACAACATTACCGCCCGTAAAACTCGACAAGATTATACTATAAAAAAAAACTTATTCAATACATGCACGAAGTGGCTATAATTATCAACATCAAAGACTGTTCCGCTCTTGTAGGACTCTTAAAAAGAAAACAAGATAGACGCACTTACACCCACAACAAACACCCTATACCCACACACGCAACATAATCGCACTGTGTTAGACTACCATAAGTAATTGTTTAATCTGCTGAATCTAATAATGCTCAATGGACTTTGATAATGTTATAAATTTGAATTTATAGCGCTTGATCCCTGTCACTGTGCGCTTTAGAGTATCACCCCTGCAGTGGCTGAGGTTTAAAATAAGGCAAAATATGATGGTAGTGCCTTTTTGGTGCCTTTTTGGTGCCTTTTAATCCAAACCTATCTGTTGAAGGCGGGGGGGGGGGGGGGGGGGTAAAGAAAAAGGGTATCATATTTTCAAGGCGTCTTTTTTGGTCTACATTAATTTTGCTGTCGGGGGCACAATTATTATGGGGGCACATTTTCTTTTTGAACGTAATGTACAACCCAAGTTTAGATATGCCATAATGCATTTGCCGCTGTCATAGTCGATTGGTTCCTGGTTCCGGTGGAACAAAAGGACTAGTCGATTCGTACGCCTCCCCGGAAGCGTGTTTTGCTCATAATACGGTTTATTCCGTCAAGACCGAGGCGGATCCAGTCGGCGGGTAAATATTCAGGCGATTGGTTCCGGAGGATCCAATCGCCTGCCCGTATGGCAAGCCTTATTACTATTTAAAGTGATTTTTTGATATCACAAATTCTCATAGGTTTATCACATCAACCCAATTTTTTATATCAAGAAATCGAATTTGTGATATCAAGAATTCAATTTGTGATATCACTAATTCGAATTTGTGATATCTCAAATTCGATTTTGTGATATCACGAATTGAATTTGTGATATCACAAATTCAATTTCTTGATATAAAAAATGGGTTTATGTGATAAACCAATGGGAATGTGTGATATCAAAAATTCAATTCGTGATATCACAAATTCGAATTCGTGATATCACAAAATCACTTTAAATAGTAATAAGGCTTGCCATACGGGCGTACGTACCTCAGCGGTCGCACTGCTTGCTTTATCATTAGGGACTTTTAGAAGCAGTGGACTAGTACTTCGTCCCAGTCGACTAATTCGCGCATGTCAACGTCGTCGACTGCCCATGTTGACTACAGTTCTGATCATTTTAGATTTCACTCGACGTGTACGTATCGTCGACGTCAACCGGAAGTACACACTCAACGGCGCGCCAAATTTATTAAGTCGTGAGATAAGTTGTATAGCCTTGGTCTCTTTTAAATTTCTAGTTAGAAATGGCGAATTTACACAGATTTATAACTTGCCAGTACAACTTTCAGACTTCAGACGATAATTTAAAACACGACAAAGAGAAAACATCGTTGAATTTACAGTGATTTCAAGAAAAGGTACTGAAAACTTACCTTTTCAATCCGAATTTGAGGATGAGCATAATAGTTGAGCTGTTCTGATGACGTCATATACGTGAACCTCGTCGAAGATTTCGGAGCACCGCAAAAACGAAGTGAACACGTTCTCGATTTTGCAAGTCAGGGAGGAGGACAGGGAGAGGGCGAGTGGCGCATGCGCAGTGGCGTAGAATGATGTCCTTGCGTACCAATCGACTAAGTGGACGTGCAATTCTAAAAGTCCCTAATGTGTCACTCGATGACTAATTTGACAGCTCATATAATGTGACGTAAGTTTTAGCAATACCCTAGCTAAACTTGTACATGGTTTCACATTTGGGGTGGGGGGGGGGGGGGGGGGGGGGGGTTGTGACACACAAAATCACAATAATCACATAGTTATACACGCACACACAAAAAACACACACAAACAGGGGTAGTGGTACGACCGTACGACTCAAGGACTAGCAGATCGCGTAAAGCAGCATGTACTTTCCTCTGTTCAGAACCGCCAGGCCTAATTAATCATCAAGCAGGATGAGGAGTGTGTATACAGGTAAAGCAAAATGTCTTTGTTAAAATTTTCATCAAGCTTTTCTATCTAGACGTGTTTTGTCGGCCCGTTGAAGCAGGGGCGGCGGAGCGTTTTTCAAAGTGGGGAGCACCAACAAAAAGGGGCACTTTTGGGGAAAAAAGGGCACCTACAAAGGGTGAAAACAAGGCAGAAAATGCCACTTTTGAGGCATTAGTATACCGCTACATTCTGATTAATACACTATCGAGGATCATTTTCGACACATTATTGTTTGTCTTAACATGGTTCTAGATTAAAAACAAAAAACAAAAAACTACTTTGCATAATATTGAAGATATTTTGAATAGCAGCGATTTTCCTAATATGATAAGACAATGGTAAATGCGAGCGAGCGTAGCGAATGAGCTTTGGAAAAAAAATTTTTGAAAAAAAGTGTCCTCCTTCCTCTTATGATTTAGGGGCACTGTTCATTCTTGTATAATTTAGGGAATTGTGCCCCTCCTACCTCTGCTCCACTGCCTCTCATTGTGCTGATATCAGTAGGGGAATCTATTATTATGAAGCCTATTTGATTATTTGGAGCTAGGTATATGGCTCTTTGTGGACTTTAGGCCAGTTTGTAAGCGACATCGGAGTATAGGTACACTACATGTATATTAAATATAAATATATATATATATGTTTATATGTAGGACACTTATCAGAAGACAAAATGGGCACTTATCAATCGGGAAATAATACTATTAGAATAAGGGGCACTGATCAGAAGTAAAAGGGGCACTAAAAAGAGGCATTAATCAGACGTGGAAAGGACACTTATAAGGAAAAATATTGTACTATTAGAGCGAAAAATGGGCACCAATCAGACGAAAACAGCACACTTGTCGGATTTAAGAGGGGACACTTATCTGAGCTTAAAAGGGGCATTTATCAGAAGGTGAAAAGGGCACGTAGTAGAAATAAGATGGGACAGTCATACGAAGAAAAACGGTCACTTATTAGAGGTGAAAAAGAGCACTTATAAGAAGAGAAAATATTAGAACGGAAAATGGGCACTAATCAGACGAAAAGCAAAGGCACATATTTCAAAAGGGGCAGTAATGTCTGAGGTTAAAGGGGCACTTATTAGAAGGTGAAAGGGCATATATCACAAAGAATAAGGGGCGCAGTTATACGAAGGAAAAGAGGCACTTATCAGAAGTGAAAAAATGCACTTACAGAAGGAAAAATTGCACTATTACAACGGGAAATGGGCACTAATTAGACAAAAAGGGGCAATTATTAGATTTCATAAGGGCTAGTAATGTCTGAGGTAAAAGGGGCACTTATCAGAAGGTAAAAAGGGCACTTATCAGCTATGAAAAGGGGCACTTTCGGGGTACTTGAATCAGGAAGCGCCGCCTCTGCGTTGAAGGCACTAGACTGACTTGCATCCAGTTATGCCTTGCCACATTTTTAGCTGTTGATGACATTTTAAACAAGGTACAAATTACATTATATTAATTATTGACCTTGTGATAAAGATTGTTTTCTTTTTCTTTGAACTTCCTTGACACTACTTTTCCCGACATTTACTCTTCATCTTTTTACCGTCCTCTCTCTCTCTCTCTCTCTAGCTCTCTTCCTCCTCCTCTTTATCCATCTATCTCGCTCTTCTATCCCTGTATTATTTCTCTCACTATACCCTCCTCTCTTTGAATAAAATATATGAACGGGATTATATAATATAAAAAATACCACAACAGGTTCCTGTTAAATCTAGTGCAGTTACCCCGAACCCTTTAGAGAATCAAAAAGACCCAAAAATATTACATTTTTTCCTTTAATAATAATAAAGCTAACAATGTTTAAAATTACAGTATACGAATATTCGAATGAGAAAAATCATTGCGTAATATGAGAGTTTGTAAAGATCTTTGATTAAAAAAATGTACGCTAACAATATTCAGATTAAAGAGGAAGTAAAAGCGTTACAAGTATTTCGTGACTATTCGCATGAGTATATTGGACCCGTCTGTTCTCTCATTGATAGCATTATACCTGATTTTACCCGAGGTATAACGGGGTAACCTCACTATTCATAAGGATCGCTATTCATAAGGACCACTTATTTTTAAGGACCACTATCCATAACGCGTGTTAAATGAATAGCGGTTGTCTATGAATAGCGGTCCTTATGGATAGCGAGCGGACCCTGGTACAGTGAGAACTGATTATTGAAATAAAATAATTTGCGAGCCATCTTGTCTCCTTTATCTTGATTTGCTAGATGTGGAAAGTCTGGTGGAAATAATGTAAAATAAAGATTCCTCTTAAAGTCTTAAAGTAGACATTCAAAGAAAATCACAAATATGGCAATTAATGTATCACTAGAAACTGGGAAGCTTACAGATGGCAATCGTATAAGTTTTATGTCAACTGCGTATCTGATGATTATAAAAACAACACAAATAAAAGCTCTTCTCAGCATCTGGAATATCCGAGGATTCGCCAGAAATAGAGCGATGTTTTGATGTCGTCACACTCGGGATCGATCCTGCTTAAGCAGACGACGTCCTATAATGAATGAACGTAATTGCAATGCAATTATTTATCAAATTATAAAGAGTTTGGTGTATTTAAACATGACCTTATTTCACACCATTATAAAGGGAAAATGAAACTGATTCTGATAGCTAAAACCGTTTGATTGTAAATACACAGGAGAAGGGTCAATGATCAATGAAATAAACCCATTTTCAAATTGAAAAGCCCTCCGAATAATAGCAGGATGGTATTCGTTCCCTCTTGAAACGCCGAAAATGCCCCGGTGAAAGCAGCTGAAAATACAATGGCGTCTTATTTTGTTTACAAGTGACTGATTCCTTTATTTTTTTAACGCTGCATTTTTCATCAAAATAATACCATTCACGAAGTTAAGAGTGAGGCAACAGACTAACATTAAGACTGACGCTAGTGAAGGAAGAGAAATAAGTGAAGAGGAGATGACAAAACAGGCTCTGAAAATGTGTAAGATGTTATGGGACATCGTCTGCTTAGACAGGACTGGTCCATGGTGTGTCGTCACATATTTCAGCAGCGTTCGAGGAGCTCTTCAGCTGCTATATCGGGGACTGTATTTTACCGTTTTATAATTGATGATAATCATTACTTCAAATGTTTCCAAGCGTTGAATTTGGATAACCTTGTTTAATTTATGCCATCTATGCAATAATAAGTATTAAGCCAATATTTAAAATCATTAAAGTTCTCCTTTAAATTCTCTCTACCCTATATTAAACACAAAAATAGAATTGGTTAATTGACCGAGTATATAGGCAGTTTGTGAAGTCCAATCAGTGAGATGTAAGATTTTTTTTTTTTTTGATGGTTAAAAACATAACACACAGTTATTATATTTCTATATATCAATTATGCAAAGTAACTTAGAGACATTATATGTTCTAAATGCAATTGCACGACTAGTACTCTACAATTCAAAGAAGGTGACCATTTAGCACTGACTTAGTTTCATTCATTTTTCGGTAATAAAGAACCGATTCTACACGCTCGTGGAACTTCTATGATATTCTATGAAAACAGAGATAAGTCAAACTTACAAACCAGCCGGGATATGCAGCTCTGACCATGTAATATGGAAAACACACGGCTATGCTTTCATAATTACATGATTTGAATTGACCGAATAAAAAGTCATAATCGAATAGCAACATGTATACTAATAGCTAAACCATTTGAAATTATTTTACTATTCTACAATCATCGCTAAAGTTCTTTCTATCATCTTTCAAAATGGGAACTTTGCTGTATAAAAGTCGAATATTTCAACGAAAGCGGTTGTACTGTATATCTAAATATAATATACATTGTTCATCTTCCATACTTCAAAGAGGATAGGTATATTTCCCAACCTATCCATGGTTTGTTTTGTTGATGTTTCTAAGCTAAAGAATTAGATATCAAGAAAGCACGTCTTGAAAATATGTGGATAACTTTCTACGCAAATGAATGACACCGTATAATTTCCAGCGTTATAGGCCTATAATACTCTAAGAGAAAACATTACAATGTTTTTAAAATGAACAAAATAATATCAATTTTTATTAAAAACAGAAAATAGTTAATTTTAGTCCTCATAAATAAAGATAAGTACTAACTGGTTGCAAGAACTGGCGGTCTGCACCTCAGTTTGAGGTAACAAAAAAGGTGCATTGCAACGGGGTAACCTCGCTAGCCATAAGGACCGCTATTCATAAGAACCACTTATTCATAAGGACCGCTATCCATAACGTGTGACTAAATGAATAGCGGTTTTGTATGCATAGCGGTCCTTCTAAATAGCGAGCAAACCATAGACAAATTACCTCGCTATTCATGAGGACCTCCATTCATAAGGACCACTATTCATAAGGACCGCTATTTATAACGCGCATTAAATGAATAGCGGTTTTCTATGAATATCGCGGTCCTTATGAATAGCGAGCGGACCCGATTGCAATTAGAATCATAGAATCCTAACCAATAGCAACTCGCTGTATCTTGCTACATATCTTTTGAGACAATGTTTAGACATGCACAGTAAATCAAAAGATTCCTTTTATTCATTCGGTAAATGAATCACACCAAAAACTTAACTTTCTATCAAACAAATATGATATTATCATATTATTATGACTTAGAGAGTTATATATATATATATAACTCTCTTAGTCTTTCTTAAGTCCGGGGAGATCTATCAGGATTCTTAGTTCACTCTTAATTATTTTATCAACTAATAAGTATAAATTCTCAGTTATCAATTTTCTTCTATGATTTTCATGATATAGTCCATATTGCTCGCGGTACCCGTAAATATGTTTGGCCTGTACGGCCCACCGCATGATTCTCCTGCCGACACTGACCCGATGGAATACCAGGTATTGTTGATGAAAGACACTAGGGGTCCTCCGCTATCACCCTGCATTCAAATAGACAGGTTGAAAAACGAATCTGTAAATTGCAATAATGAAATTTTGGGGTATACTGTCACAGACAAAACCCTATCTGAGATGGATCTGTTAACAACATTGTCCATTTATATCTTATGTCACATTCATGCATGGACAAAACTATAAATACTGCAACATCACACCAAGCGAGAAATGCACAAACGATTCACCACATGAGGCGACGACACGTCACTGAAGGGTTTACTCTTCAGTTAGATCTCTATGATATCATGGTAGGTAGCATAAAGTACGTGCTTGAATGATATACTAAACTGTACACTGATATCTATAATTAGTCTTCACCGCCATTTAGTAATACAAACAAAATGTCGCCTTAGTGACGTCATGTTGTAGTGACGCCATTAGAACCGGAATTTCACACATGCTTATGCAATTGATGTGAACTTAACTGTGGGAAATTTTAAGGAAAAGAGCTAGGCCTAATGATGTGCAAGCGGGAAATGAAATATGTGCGAAAGAAAGAGCAGAACTACACATTTTATGAAAATGTCACATATTGCTGTTTATGAAACAGAAAATTAGACTTACAAAGCAGGTACTAATAAATCCATTTGAGTATCCAGTACACACCACGTTGTCCAACAGTTTTAGTGAGTAGTGGTTCCTGCAGTACTCTAGGGGGACCTTTGGTACACGGATCTCCTGTAGGTCTGGTGGATTATCACCTAAAACCAGCATAAGTTTTTATCAAGACTGCATGTGGATGTTAAAAGATAAGGGACAATCTGTATTCCTACACGTTCCATCGGCCCTCCGTACCGTTTGTCCTATACGGATAAAGTTATGAGGTTGTTCATAGAACCAACGCTTGGAACAGAGAACAATAAGACGTTCTTAGACATTATTTTGTATTCCAATTGGTCTTACATCAAATTAGGTTTCGGGATAGGTTTCATTGGTTCAATAATTGAACGCGAGAAGGCGTAACTGATATTTCTTCATTTGTGTCTGATTGATTACAACTTCAAAAATTCATAACTTTCTTATATCTTATCGGATTTTGCTTGCACTTTCACCGATCTGTTTCTTTAATTTTTCTGCTTCTTTTAAATCCAACTTGTAATCAGGGTGTACTATCCCTTTAAGAGTCCGTTAAAATTCCAGTTCACGCCGACAAAATAATGTTCAACTTACTGCTCTCTACGACGGATCCCCAGCCAGTGGCTGTAACGTAAGAACCGTCAGGAATGTCGTAATTCCTCGGCGGCAGACAAGCCGGCTGGACGAAATTATTGAGGGTAGCCGGTTCCTTTAGTCTGATCATGCCGAGATCATTCTGGTGAGCCGGATCACCGCTGTAATTCGGATGGATCCAGATCCGGTCAATCTGAATGATCTGTCCGCCTTCCCTGCCGGTTTTCCAGTTAGTGATACCGAGGTAGACCCGCCCACTATACAATCCGACCCTGGAAGTATAATCATTTTTATTTGTGGAATTAACGTACGTTTCAGGTTGATCATACTATAAAACACAATGATTTACATATTTGACAAAATAAAACCAACAGACGGTAATAGTTAAAGACACCTTTCGTGTTAGACAGCATTAAAGTGCAGCACAAAATTTACTTACCAGAACGATAATTCTAACATTAGAAATAGGATGTGCTTCAGTATCAAAGGATGTCACATGAGAGTATATAAGAACGGGTCTTCGTTATCGGGATATGATAGACTGACATCTTTATCGTATAACTTCCCTGGGCGAAAAAAAATCGTAAAAGGTCAAAAGCGACCCTCGGCACCCTCGATTCTAATAGGAGAACGACATATTTTGTCGAATCAGATGGGTTTTGACAAATTCTTTTGCTTGCGGTATTGAGACTGTTGAGAAAATAAGATCATACTTACACACAGTGAGCCGCAGTCAGGACCCATTTTCTATTGATCAAGGTACCGCCGCAGAAGGGTGTGGTCTTCCTATGGATAATTCCGGCTTGCCATGGCCACTTCCCTCTCTTCGTTACAGCCGCACCCATGATAATCTTTGAATCGAGGATGGGACGATCCCCACAAGCTGGAAAAAGAGAAGAGCACTCCCCAAAAAGAGAGAGAGAGAGAGAGAGAGAGAGAGAGAATGATGAATGAAATGTATTGGTAACAAATCTGTTGCACAGAGAATTGGGCAATTGTGTAATTGGAGAGGGTGAGCTACGGCCTTTGTTTTCAGTCCATTTTGTTACTGTATAGCAAGCAGCCCCTATAGACATTTTGGAAATGTCATTCCCTCAGAAAGAGTACTTGGCAGGCTCTTTTAAGATTATTCTTATTTACAAATTGAGCAAATCCGTTGCCAATCTCAAGTTTTATTTTGAACTTGTCCATCATCATACATTTCTTTGATGAAACAATGACATAGAATTTCCAAAAAAGTGAAGAATTTCGAAAAAAGGACAGAAAATATTTGTGCTATATTGCCAATGGTCCCTTTGAATAACAGCAAAATTTCCTCCAAACTTTAATATGACAGAGCATTCTCTTACGGCAGTTGTTTTCATCGGATCCGTCAGGGCAGTCTCTGCGACCATCACATACAAACCGATCCGTTGGTTTGGGATTATCACAGCTATCTGAGCAATAAAAATAACAAATCCACTTTGATTTGATTTTGATTATATTATTATTCGTAAAATATTGAAGAATAGGAACTGTGCCAACAACAACAAGCGTTACAACAAATGAGAAAGTTAGTAGAGTAGCCTAGCGGCCCTAGCCTTTCACCAGCACATGCTTAAACTTTCATGTTTATTTCTGTAGTAATAGATTCCCATACAGAATACAGCTATGTTGCGACATCATTTTAAATCTACATAATTGTGGACGCCGTCTTTCCTCTGTAACATGGCGACGAACCTTATAGAATGCCAGTTTTGATATACAGGCAGAGCTAATTATATACGGATATCAATGTGGGGAAGGGATCGTGCACAAAATATGCACATCATTTTCTAGCACACCAAATATATAATTATTATTTAAGCCCCAACGATATAAAATAGTTTAAGGAATTTGCAGTAACAGAAATTTTGTCTTACCCGTTATGTCTTCAGGATCGCAATTCTCATCTTCACCATCATCACAATCCCTTATGACGTCACAACGGTACTCTTGCTTGATGCATTTTCCATTATTACACGCAAAACCAGAGTCCTCGCATATAACTGATTGAACAAAATAATGACAACGTTGGAAAGGTGATTTGCTTAAATCTTACATAGGGATTCTATGACAACTACCCCCTGGACAACAAACCCTGGACAACTACCCCCTGGATAACTACCCCCAGGACAACTACCCCCAGGACATTTACCCCCCCCCCGGAAAAATTATCCCCATAAAATGACGATTAGCCGATACCCTCCCCCCCCCCCCGGACAACTACCCCCTGGACAATAACCCCCCACAACGGGCACTTTTGGGTACTTCAAAAAGTGGGGAGGGGGCACTGTGCTCCCTGCCCCCGGGAGCGCCGCCCCTGGACCCAGGTCGTTTGACCCTTATGGCGTTCAAGTTGCCATAACATAATGTACGCCGCAATAGAAGAATAAAATCTGTAACATTTCCTTAATAAGAAAATATTTAAAATTGAAACAGTAAAATCGTCAGCTTCAAATCTAAAGGCCCCCTCACACCTGACCGAATGTAGGCGGACGAAGGGTGACGAATGGGAAAAATGCACGAAATGCACGCGAATTCAACGAATTCAAATAAAATTTCCGTCAAATCATGCGATCAGTAACTATTGTCAAATTTTATCAACGAACGGTAAGCGAAGGATAAATATGACATGCGAAGGATATCGATTTTTCGGTTCACCTCTTTGAGTAAATTGCAGGCGAAGGCGAGCGAAGGGTTGATATAACCCAATAAGACGAACGAACAGTGAGCAATGGTTTGATATGGCGTGCGATTAGAAACGAAGACGAGGGAATAGATCGGGCGTTCTTGTACGTTACGGCCAGAGAAGTCATCCACGCAGCCTGCAACATGCCTACACGTACAGTGAAAGGAATAGGCAAAGGCAGAGGGAAGGCACGAAAGACTGCATCTACCGAGAGTATTCGCATTCGCATTCGCATTCGCAATCCATAGTTTGTCTTAGTATCTCTTAGCCTTGTCTTCGTGTATGTATCGCTATTAAAATCTATTAAAATTTAGTAAAAGTTAGTATTGGTTTCCCTTCGCATAGAAGATGGCAAGCGAAAATCCGTTTGTCATAGTATCTTCGTTTCCATGCGCAACTCATATTTTGTCATCGTGTTGCTTCGTTAAGGGTTCTTTCGAGATCGGTCCACTTTGGCAAAAGCGCGATGAGGGACTATACGCGACAATAACACACGAACGATAAACGAACGATTACCGCAGATTAAATAAGAGATGCGAATTCAAACAGATGACCAACGATTTTTCAATTCGTCGGGAAATTTTAAAAATGTTCAAAATTTCCGCGCGAATTTGAATAATCGCAGCTGTTAGTTCAGAAGGTGTACGAACCCAAACACGAAGGGTAAATATGATTTACTATCAGTTACCATTGAAAACGATTTTTAAAAAAATTCCTTTCGCCAGCCATCGCAAGGCATATTTCAGGCAATTCGGTTAGGTGTGAGGGGGTTATAAAGCATACTTTGTATTAATAACAAAACCAAAAACTTAAAGGGCATTCCAACTTTGGTTATAAGTTGATTTGTGTGAAAGCAGAAAAATAAGAAAAAACAGCATGGTGAAAGTTTGAAAGAAATCGGACAAGGAATAAGAAAGTGATGGATATTTGAAAAATGGGATCACTACATCTATGCGAATCTCAAATTGGCAAACATACTTGTTGACAACTTTCCCATTTGTCGTACACAAATTTATCATTAATTTGCGGTTTTCTCCGAAGCGCCTTTAACCTCGAGGCAGTACTGAAAATATATTGGAGATAGCATATTGTTACAGGTCCTCATGAAAGAAAGAGAGTCTACTGAGTAATACATTTTGAAAAAAATGACATTTTAGTCATTTTGGGTGTTGGAGCAAATGGGAGAGTTGTCCACAACTACGTCACAGGGACATTACCTATTCGGCCAATTTGAAATTCCCATATGGATAGTGATTACAACTTTCACAAAATCTTATTCCTTGTCCGATTTTGTTCAAACTTTCACAAAATCTTATTCCTTGTCCGATTTTGTTCAAACTTTCACCAATCTGCTGCTCTGATTTTTCCTCTTTCTTTCAGAGCAACTTGCCATTAAGGTTGGATTTCCCTTTAACCCAGAATAAATTTTTCCCTTACCTGGAGTCTTTGTCGTTGTTATCGACATGTGTTCTGTTGTCATTACTCCAACCATTATCGTCGATGGCGGTCGCATCGTCGTTGCCAAGGTCGTCGAGGGCATGCTTGTCGTGACGTCACAACTTGTGAGGTTTACTGCGCATGTGCCGTCTGGACATGTGACCTGTGTTGGACTACAGGTGGGTTCTACGAAACGATAGAAACAACACAAGGATATTTATGATAAATAGTTAAAGTTCCATTATTTCTATGTACAGATGTATGAAGCCTTTTTTCTGGTGCAGAAACATGGAGCTAAGAACGAAGAGCCACATGGGGTATGGAAAAAATGTATTGATTGGTAACATCTTAAAAAGTACTTAACTATTCTCAATGAATTTTCTTGATTCAACATGTTCTTGATTCAACATGTGAAATCACCAACAAGGTACAGGGATGGACAGTTACCAAGTATATTAGACTTGACTTTCACTGGTGAAGAGGAACTTATACTGGACTTGACATATGGACCACCAATTGGGAAAAGTGATCATGTTTCATTGATACTTCAGCTAGCTCTGCAGTCTGAGAAGAAGGATGAGCCATTATCATCAAGAAATTATTACCAAGGTGATTACGAAAGGATGAGGGAGGCTCTGAGTAGGATTGATTGGGAGAAAGAGCTGGAATCTTTCTCAGGAGTTGAGGCCTGACAGTACTTTGAAGTAGCACTGCTTCAATGTATTGAAGACTGCGTTCCCGTCCGGAAACAGCCAGCCCGAAGTAAACCACAGTGGATGAACCATAGGTCTATTGAAGCAGTGACCAAAAAGCACAAAGCTTGGAATAGATATCAAAAGAGCAGAAATTACAGTGATTGGAAGGACTTTGTTATGTACAGAAACAAGGCTACATTTGAAATCAGGAAAGCAAAGAATGAGTTTGACAACAAAATTGCTGACGAAGTGAAGGAAATCGCGAAGAGCTTCTGGAAATATGTGAAGACCAAGACAAAATCAAGAACAAGTATTCCAGACCTACAACTACCAGACGGGACTTTTGCCAAGAGTGATCAAGAGAAAGTAGACACTCTTAATAACTTTTTTTGAAGTGTGTTTACAGTGGAAGATTTGAATTCCATCCCATCCATTCCTAAGAGGACTGATGCTGAGGTAACAGGGATTGAATTCAAGGCCCAAGATATAGATAATTTACTCACACAGCTGAACATCAACAAATCACCTGGCCCAGATGGAATCCATTCAAGGGTGTTGAGAGAAGCACACAAGGAAGTTTCCAAACCGCTTGAAATCATTTTCACAAAGCTAATGCAAGAAGGAAGTGTCCCAGACTCATGGAGACAAGCCATTGTTGTTCCTCTATTCAAGAAAGGAAAGAAGAGTGATCCTTCTAACTATAGACCGGTCAGCCTGACATCGGTGGTGTGTAAGATTATGGAAAAGATGGTGCGGAAGGTCATTCTGGGACACCTAGAGGAACATGACTTGCTCAGTGAAAATCAGCATGGCTTTCGTAGTGGAAGATCCTGTTCAACACAACTACTTGAGGTACTCGAAAGATGGACCAAAGATATTGACGAGGGTCATGGTATTGACTGTATTTACTTGGACTATCAAAAGGCATTTGATAGTGTCCCACATCAGCGTCTACTTAATAAACTGAAAGCATATGGAATCAGTGGCCATCTTCATGATTGGATTGCGTCCTACTTGTTCGGACGTTCTCAGAGAGTAACAGTCAATGGTAAGATGTCTGCATCACTTCCAGTCAGCAGTGGTATTCCACAAGGAAGTGTCCTTGGGCCGACACTGTTCATATGCTTCATAAATGACTTGCCAGAATCAGTCAAGACTGATATGATGTTGTTTGCAGACGATACTAAGATTTACAGAACAGTTGACTCTCAAAAAGATGCTGATGAACTGCAGGAGGATGTTGATGCTGTAAAAGAGTGGGCCAATATTTGGCAACTCAAATTCAATGAATCAAAGTGCAAGGTTGTACATTATTGACGCAGGAACCAGAATTTTGGGTACATCCTGTCAGGTGATGATGGAACAGAAGTCAAATCTGATGATACTGAGAAAGATCTGGGAGTTCTGTTCGATAAGTCACTGTCCTTCAGTGCTCATGTAGCTGATGTAACAAAGAGAGCCAATGCAAAACTGGGCATCATTAAGAGATCATTCACAACCTTGAAGGAAAAGGGATGGTTAAAGCTGTACAAATCTATTGTAAGACCCACCCTGGAATACTGTAACTCCGATCTTAAAAAAGGATGAAGACCTACTTGAGAAAGTGCAGCAGAGGGCAACAAGACTTTTACCTCATCTCCGTCACCTTGAGTATCCAGAACGCCTAAAAGTGTTGAAATTGCCTACCCTCGCGTACAGAAGACAAAGAGCACAACTCATCCAGATCTACAAGATGTCCAAAGGAGTAGACAAGATTGACATGACCAAATTTTTTGAGATGGACAATACTGGAAGAACCAGAGGTCACAGTATGAAGCTTAGGAAGCAAAGATGTAGACTGCAGTTACGTCAGAATGCTTTTTCATTAACGAGTGTTAATAACTGGAATTCGTTGCCAGAGGAAGCAGTCAGAGCAAAGTCCATCAATATGTTCAAGTCATCTCTTGAGAGGCACTGGAAGGACCACCCTCTGAAGTATTTGCCGTACCAGAGACTATCCAAAGTGACGAGGGGCAAATAAGCTACAAGCTTTACGCTTTCGACAACCAAAGTAAACCAAAGTAAAGTAAGTTTCGTTCTCTTGTAATATTTGAAAAATGCTACGTCTTACAAAAACCATCATAACTTTGGAGTTTTATTATAGATCCTTATTGAATTGACACAAAAAACGTATACTATTACAATATAACCTGTCATTTAGGATCGTTAAATCCTTTGTAAGATGTTGCCGATCAAATCTCATTACATTTTTTCTTGGGACACCCCGCATGTTTAAAGAATAACTTGTTGATCTGTCTCCCCTCTTTCTTTCTTTCTTTCGCCAATTTTCCTAATAGTTTGACTGGAGGGCGTGCCTCAGCTCTACGACACTGGCCGGGGGGGGGGGGGGGGGGGGGGGGGTGGTCGGATCGAAAAGTTGTCAGCTATGATGATGATGCTCCTTTTCATCAGTTTTGTCACAACCATGATCAAGCTACGAATTAATATGTGAAATATCATATCATTGTAAAAAAAAAATGAAAGAAAAACAAATTACTCACCGCAATTTTCCTCATCCTCATTATTGGCGCAATTTGGTGTGCCATCGCATAACATATCTCGGGAGATGCAGCGATGATCAGCGCAAAGATAGTACCTTCCCGGGCACGCTGAGAGGAAGAATATTCACAACGGAACAGGGAAGAATAGAATATAAGTATTCAAGAAAGCTGTCATATACGTGCATTATATATTTCCATAAAACCACCCGTCCGCTCGTTAGTCACAATTATAAGGACCGCTAGTCATAATGACCGCTATTCATAAGGACCGCTATTCATAATGGAGAAAAGGCTCATTATTCATAAGGACTGCTATTCATAATACGAGAAGAGGGTCGCTATTCATAATACGAAATGTTTGTCGCTATACCCTCATACCGTACTATGAATAGCGACCCTCTTCTCCTATTATGAATAGCGACCCTCATTTCGTATTATGAATAGTGGTCCTTATGAATAACGTTCCTTATGACTTAATGAATAGTGACCCCCTTTCCGTTTTATGAATAGCGGACCTTCAGATATAGGAACTTACACGTTATGAATAGCGATCCTTATGAATAGCGATCCTTATGAATAGCGATCCTTATGAATAGCGGTCATTATGACTAGCTGTCCTTATGACTAGCAAGGTTGCACCTTTCTAAGTAATATTGTATAATCAGTTACGGTATATAATTATGATGGATTTTGCCGAAATAGCGCATGATTTTGACTGAGAAGTCATCTCCAACGGCCATCAGAAGAAAAGTTCCATTAAATCCATTCACATTCCTCGTTTGCTTCTGTATAGCACTAATCATTATTCAGCAACTATTTTGACAATAAAAGCCTACGAAACAAATAAGTAATAATGGAATCAAAAAGGACGAGACATAATATAGAAGGGGAATATAAAGGGGAATATAAAGAAGGATAACAAGAAAGATAAGAAGGAGGACGAGGAGGAGAATGCAGGGAGACTTGTGTGGCTAATATCAAGAAAAGTGATGATACAATAGGCAAATAGAAAGATTGAAATAAGAGGCCAGATAATAATATGCTTCATACTTACTTGGGCAATCCTGTTCGTCACTCCCGTCTGAGCAATCGTTATCTCCGTTACATGTTAACCAGCCTGGTATGCAGGTCGAGTCAGGACAAGCAAACTGCCAACTAGCACAAGCTAATGGGGAAGACCACACATGATACAATAGCAAATTATATGATATGATATGATATATGATACAAGTAGATATAACTGTTCCTCAAGTTCAATTTTAATTCACAGATGTGTCGCCCGAAATGTGCGTCATATACATGAGCTATTAGGTAGAATAATAATGATAATAATAATAACGTTTTATTTACCCAGGGTAGTCACTTCAGTTATCAAACTGCTCTTCCAGCGGGCCCTGATTATGTTATTATTACCCTTCTCATTTTTGAAGTCTTTGGTATGACTCGGCCGGGGTTCGAACCCACGACCTCCCGTTCATGAGGCGGGCGCTCTACCCAACTGAGATATAACTGTTCCTCAAGTTCAATTTTAATTCACAGATATGTCGTCCGAAATGTGCGTCATATACATGAGCTATTTATAGGTAGAAGGAACTCAGACCCCCCCCCCCTTTCCCTGTTAATAACATTTCCGTGAAAAACAAGCAAACCAGGGCCCCTTTTCATAAAACTTGTTATCAATCACAAGTTACAATAATTGTTATAAGCGCTATACTGAAATCCTTGAATCTTAATGACTGAGAGCAAATTTGTCATAGAAATGGGGCAGTTGTTATTGATAACACCTTTGTGAAACAGGGCCCAGATAGTTTAGTCTCGTGAAATTAATATTGAACAATTATTAATATCGAACATGAACACAATTATATTATGGTCATCAAATTCAGCGATTTTCTATTCAAAAGAAAAAATTGAACGGTGATGCCACCCCTCCCTTTAAGTGATGCCCCTGCATAGCTGGAACGTATATCCCAAGTTTACACTTATGTTTAGTGTAATACACTAATATACTAGTAGAAGCTTCAATTTTACTTACTGCAATTTTCTTCGTCATCCCCTCCCGTACAATCTATCTCTCCATTGCACTTGTTGTTCATGTGTATACATTTACCATCTGCGCATGTATACTGGAAAGACAGGCATTCTACGAAAAGTAAAACAAATAAAATATTTTTAAGTAAGACGAATTATAAAACGTTGCCCCGTTGTAAAGATTACTATCAACATGATCAAGAACGACTCACTCATTCAGGTTTCAGCATCAAAGATTGATTAATAAATCAGAATTTAGCAGTAACATATTAAGACAACACTTAGACAATCGGAATTCAGTTTTAACTTGTTAACATAATGATGATTTTACTGGAGTATAGGTGTAACATATTAAAATAATGATCAATCAGGATTTAGCTGTAACTTGTTAATGATGATAGTCAATCATGATTTCACTATCAGCAAACGACGATGAATAATCAGGATTCAGCACCAAGTTATTTAAATAATGATTTCGAACTTGACGTTTAACGATAAATGAGATAAATGAGATGAATGATACACAAATTTTCATTTTGTATTATAAGTCTTTTTCATTTGAGTTCTCTACTCGCTGTTTTTACCACACTCTTGTTCCTCATCCGAATTGTCGATGCAGTCATTGAATCCATCACAAACGAAATCCTGTCGAAGTCTTTTGCCATTATTACATGTGAAGGCTGAAAGGAAACCATACGAACGAATAAGAGTGCATTTGTATTTACGGGAAAACTCTTATCGACCAATGACATAATTAGAATTATAAATTAACTATCATTAGAGCAAAAATGAGAGTGTAAACAAATATAAAACGCATGTATGGGAAGATTAACTAACAAAACTATTTTTTCTCTTTGAACATGTTGAACAAGGCTAACGACAAAATATGCTTTTTTGCTTCAAGGAAACCATTAACATCTACATGTACATGTATATGCCAACAGGATATCATATAAATAACATTTAAAATTAACTCTCCTAATGCTTGCTACTTCGATTATCTTCGGCAAATATCGTTTTTTAATATGTCGTGATCTTTCTTTATCATACGAGTATTGATTGATTGATTGATTTTTTTTTCTATGCATCAAATACAATATAACATATTAAGAAGATAATTAAACGGTCATCGCATGGGATAGGTTAGTCATAAGCCCAAGGCTTGAAAGTAGCGCCCCTCAAGTATAAAATATAAACGTAGATTACATTAATAACGCCAGTATATATCAGTGGCATGATTGAAGAACCTTATCATGCAAATACTCGGTGTACGCCCCACCCGTTTCAAGGCCCCCTAAATTGCTAAGGGTTATATTTGGGACATGCACGGGATCCCCTGGTATATTCTGTCCCCCTCCTCTGTCTGGGAAGGATTTCGCCTCCGTGTTCATTCAATATTGGATACGCCCCTTGGATACGCCGTTTAGATACGCCCTTGGATACTTACTGCAGTTGACTTCATCATCCATGCAAACGACTCGACGATTACATATCTGAGTTCTTGCGATGCAGATCCCATCACCACATCTCTCGTGCCATGGATCAGGACACTCTGCCGAACAAAAACAAAACAAAAAATTAAAAATGAGAAAAATAACTTATCAATACCCCTATAATAAGGAAATTATTAGACTATTAATGCACCGATTTTCAAATGTTTGCTATAGGCCTATTATAATTTTTGTATGTTTGTAAGAATATCAAATTCTGTGGTAGTAATGATAATATACAAATACTTGAATTCATTGATAATATTCAGAGCATGCTATAATGGATTAATTTGTTATATTCATACATCGTCTATAACCTATATATTCACAATATTTTGTGTATACTAGTATAGGCATATAACCAAGGAACATCATAGGCATCTTAAAGTAGCATTAAACTGGTAGAACTTGAACAGCCCCATCTTAAAGTGATTGCTAAATTAAGATTATAATTTGAATATTAATTGCATTTTTATTTTGAATTTTGACAATCAGCTTGTTTGGATAATAAGCAAATTTATACTCCAAACTATTATTTTTGACTTAGCATTGTGGAGAATAGTGTGCAGGTACATTCTAAGCTTTTACAAACTAGAATGGGGCATGATGGGAAAATGAGAGGCAGACACTTTTCAAATCCTGTTGAAAGATGGCGCAATTTCGGAGCTTCCAGAGCTATCCATACAGAGAGTCCTGACACTGGAGGTCGCTTCTGATTGGTCAGTCATATCATGGAGCTTAAAAAAGTTCATAGAGAATGTACGTGAAAGGGAACTATTTGGATAGTTCCCTTTCACGTACACGAGCCGCCATGTTTTAAACAATTAATTAAAGACCGCGTACGCGTAGGCTTATTATGCGCGTGTCACAACTCTCTCTATCATCAACGCACTCGGGCAGCTTCAGGTTACTGTACTGTCGCTTTAAAGTAGTCCTATATACTTGGTGGAGATATGAAATATTGGCAAGTGTCTTCTTGGATTATGTACCGTGTAATCTACAGATTGTAACACATTTTATAAATGATTTAAAGAAAAATATAAAGTAATATTTACTAGTTTTTGTTTCATTAACACATTAGTTATCAGTGATGAAGTTATCAAGTTTATCCAGATGAATACATTATAAATGAAATAATAGCTAACCATAACAACGTACCACATCCAACCTCGTCCGTTCCATCAGTACATCGGAGTGTCCCATCACACTTATCTTCTTCTACAAAGCAGCTTCGTGTATACTTACACGATATTTCACCGGCAGGGCAGGTAAAATTATCTGTTGAAATAAAAATAAATGAATGTCATCTATTCTACATGTACATTCTTCTTATTTTATGTCATCAACGTTGGGGTTTAGAATATTGAGGCAGTCATTTTTTTTCGTCCTTTTTTTTTTTTTTTAATTTCTTTTTATCTCAACCACATCGCTGGCCTATCTATAATTCACAGACATAGCCGTGCGGGAATTTTTGTGACATTTTTTTGCATTGAAAATGCAATTTTGTCATAAGAATATATACCAAAAAGGATATGAACATTACAAACAGACCACCTCTTTGTCCGAATATGAAGTGACGTTTGCTCGAATACGAGATGGCGATTGCTCGAATAGTGGTATTTAAAAAAAAAATCGCCTTCTCACCTGGATGTTGGGAACTCGTCTAGTAGACAAACTTTTATCTCTCGATATTTAAAAAACAACAACAACAAACAAAAACGACCACAGTTGACTGCAGGAGAATCCTTCCGTTCAAATTAAATTGATTCTGACGAATGTGAACTTGCTTTGTTAAAAAAAAATCAACAAACAAACAAACATAAGAAACAAAAAAAGAAGAAACAAACAAACTATATCAACAATAGAAAGTCTAGATATCCATCAACAATCCGTCAACGAGAGAGTCCAAATAATGTCTGTCTGAACAAGGCCGGAGATGCTCGCTTAAAAGAACAGCTGCAGCTGTCAAAATATTTACATTAATTAAATCTACTAAACACATGATAGACCTCTATCTCGATTCTTTATTTTGGCTCTAAGAACAGAAATACCTGAGAAAAGGATGCGAATGCAATCATGTTTAATCGTAGAGTTACAAATGATTTTCTTGAAACGGGGAGGGGCTACAAGATGTTGTATATATGTTCCATCAGAAACAAGTGCAAACCGTACTACCCAAACTCAAAATGCGAAAAAAAGAACTCACCTGATTAGGGGCATTTCAGTGTACTTTGGTAGCATTCGTTTTGTGAAATATTTAAGGCGTGATGATTATATAAGTGTCATTGAAAAAAATAAAAATAAAACGGCAATTTCTCTCATTTCACCTCAGGGAGGGCACATTAATTTTTGTTATCATGGATTCTGGTAGGTCCATGGTTACATTAATACTTGAAGACTTCACCTCCCATCCGATTTATACATACCGCTTCCCTTGAATGTTGTAAGCTGGATCCAGAATCCATAATGCGCTTCATACGGATCCGAGTTTAAATGAAAGTAAAGCTCGTTGCCAGGAAAGAAGATATCCGTGGGAATCTCAAATCCGGTTAGTGTCTGGAACAGAGTACCTGGATAGAGTTGAACCTGACCCGAACCGATGTACAAATAGTCGTATTCGTCTTCGAAACTGAAGTCTATGTGACCAAGAAAAATAATATATATATATATATATATATATATATATATATATATATATATATATATATATATATTATAATCCCCAATATTTTAAACCCCAATATTTTAAAATCCAAGTGAAATCGCTGAAATATATTATAATGGTATGATAGTTGATAATGTCTTCTTTAATTTGATAGGCTGCTCACCTAAATGCAATCATGGATGACTGTACACTGGCTATTTCCAAAAAGCACGTCTGAATCGTCTTTGCCCAAGTTTGGGCTGAATGGTGTTCGGGAGTTACTTTCATAGTTTGTGAGTGTATGCCACTGGAATGGAGATCATTCAGCCAACCTTGGGTTTACCGTGGATTTCATTCAAAACTTGGGCAGAGGCAAATTTGACATGCATCTGGAAAAACGTTACTGTTCAGCTGTCCATGGTCGGATTTTATTGATCAAGGTGTTGTATTAAAGGAAACATGATAGGCTACAATATGAATTTCTTTGATAAAATCTCTATGTACTAACTGCAGTGATATTTAGGGTTGAATCTGGGTTCCCTTTTTATTGACTCACACTGTGCATGCTCTATATGGATTATACTATAAAAAAAATTAAACTATATTGTAAAGTAACAGTTCAGTATCAATGATTGCGTATTATTTTCAGTTCAATTCAATTCAATTTTATTTTGCAAGATAAAATCAATATACATGGTAACAATAGATTAAAATACATATCCAAAATTATACGGGGCTTTCCATGAAGGTTAGGAAACCTGTAGAATTTGGATCGCCCAGTGAAAGTGACAACATTTTCAAACATTTTCAAATTTTAGAGTGTACAAGAGAGTCTTTATGCGATTTACCAGTCATGATAGAGAAACTTGATTAATTTGTATATCGCAAAAGAAATACATGTATAAGACTAGTAAAATTAAATAAAATTCGTGTGACATAATGCTAATAATTGAGAGAAATGACAAATAATCCAAGTTTATTATTGCTATCGATCAAATATAAAACTTACTCTTAAAGTGAATCAAGATGTTGTAGCCCTCCGGTGCAAAAACGTACCACGTAAAAGTTGTGTTTTCCGGATATTTGCCAGGAAAATTCAGTGAATATAAATCCGTTGTGGCATCCCCTTCAATCTGCGTAAAATCTGAATATAAAAGTGTATTGGTATTGCACTGAATACGTAATGTTTCTCATAGTTTTACCTAATAAGTAGGCCCTATATCATAATGTCCCTGGATGTCAAGTCCCAGTCCCAGCACAAAACACTGAAAAAATGCACCGCCTCCACTAGGAGTATAAGCACGATTCGTAAACATTATATTAGGGTTTCTAATCCCCATGGATTTGACATTCTCCGCTGGGTTAAGAGTGTTCAATAGTTCAAAGAGTATCATAAGTATTATAGATAAGGAAAAATTATGGCCAGTATTCCCATATCGTCCTTAATTTTAGTTACAAGTCCTGTATGATTATAATGATTAAAAAAAAAAAAAAACGAACAAACAAACAAAAACAAAAAGACCTCGAAAATCCACATTGTAATGCAGAGTAGAAATACTATACCCAGTGGAGTATCTGGGGATTATGGCATTCGGGGGAAACAATGGAGCTGCGCGACCCCCCCCCCCCCCCCCCCCCCCACCCCCTCCCACCCCAGCCCAAAATTGATCTACGTTTATCTTACAAGCAAGGGGACAAAGCGGGATATTTTTTGGGGGTTGCATTTTGACCACCCCCTCCAAAAAACATACAAAGACAAAAAATACCCCCCGCAATTTCCTATGCATTTTCCCCTGAAAAGTGGAGCAGTGCAATCGAGAGGTAGAGATTCCTATTTTGATCATTTTATCCTCGAATAGGGCACAAAGTTTACGAACTTGAGATTACAATATTCTGGAGCAACATATGCGAGGAAGCGAAGACACATAGCTTTAGAAAATTTCTGCATTTTTAAACCCTCAAAACTGTATGTCTATTGCATTTACCTTTCGGATTTGGGTGCATAATCCTTATTGATCGCAATTTTTCTTAATTTTCTCCTCTTTCTTTCTCTCTTTTGCGTTTTTTGGGGCGCCCCCTTCAAGTGCCGTTCGGGGCACGTGCCCCCACCCCCGTAGAAACACCACTGACTATATCTAACCCTAACCCTATAAATTGAACCTAAAACCCAATTGTTACCCTAACCCTAGCTCTGTATAAGAGCCTGAACAAAATGCCGTCCAATCATATGACTTGTCGCAGCACCGACAAGACGCGTGATTTCTAAAAAAAAAAAATATATTGTTGGCGCATCTGCTAACAGGAATTCTACCTCAGCTATTATCAGATTATTCAGCCATTATAATATGGTCTACTTTTTCACACATGACAAAGCGGGCGTATAATTTGAATACATGATGTTATCTATGATGTTTATGAAATTCTAAGCAGGATATTTCATAGCGTTCATTTTCGACAGACTTAACTCATCCTGGAAAAAAAAGCTTTATAGAATTAGTAATTTCGCACTAAGAAACTTAAAATCGTCCTTATTACTGTAAAGACTTGCAAATTTTACAGTCTCAGTGCAAGGGGTATTTTGGGGAAATTGATAATACTGTTAAAAGAAACAAGCTTTAATAGAGGAGTGTCAGGCATATTTGCAACTTTTGTAATGCGTTTATTTTATATAGAGCAGATAACTCTTTATTCTCCCACAGCACAGAATAAACTTAATAACTTAATAAACAAAATGACTCTAATTATTTTAAGATTATGGGCGTCGAACTATTCAAGATTCAAGATTCATTTATTTTTCGTTACCAATTCATAAATCATATAAAGTATTTACATTGTAGAATACTCTCACCATTCAAACATAACGCATATGAACTTTGTTATATTGTTTTCTAAAATAAATGTTATAACAGAGAGATGTGTATAAACGTTTCAAATGTTTCTTGATAATAATAAACGAAAGGTAACGAAAGGGAACTAGCAGAGAACGGAGCTTGTAAAAAGCATGTTCCCAATTTAAAATCATTGTAATTATATAAATCATTCAAAAATCTGTTCGTTGTTGTTTTTTAACATATAGAATACTAAATAACTAAATTAACAAACACACAAAGGCTCACCTAAATGAAGAAGCAGATGGGGAGGGACGGGTTGATAGAGGAAAAGAGATGGACTCAGAAAAGGGGTAAGAGAGGGGAAATAAATTATTTACCAAAAGAAATTCTTATGATGCACAACGAAAAATGATTGAGACAAATATCCAAAGCAGTACACATCTTAAGATTTGTCGAAGTATCCACAAATTATTGACAGGCTATAACAGAATTGGCAAGTGGGCGAAAAAAGAGGAGTTCCCAAAACTTGCAGCTCCTTCTGAAGGCGCCAAGTGGATCACGAAAAGCGGCACAAAGCAAAGGTTCAAGGAACATTTAAAGCAAAATAATCTAAAACATAAGGACAGGTTGCAGACATAGAGTGTAATAAATCTAGATAAAGCTTACTATGGGGTGGATGGTATCTTGTAACAGGCGGCATTGTCGTTGCATCTTCTGTATCTGGGGATAGGATGGAAAATAAAAATCATTGGGGGAAAAAGATATTCATTCACATCAGGTTGATTGACAACACACAGTAATTTAGAACCAATGTTATCATACACATTGTTATTTTGCAAACAAAATGAAACTTGAAATATTCCCCGCATGAAAACTCATATATAACTACGGACTTGATGCAATTTTGTCAGTATTTTTTTAAAAAACTTTTTCATACTTATCAAATTAGCTCGATTGGCATACTACATCATACGCGGAGCACTGTCCGACATAGCAACCTTGTACGGTGTGAGTTGTAACATACTTGTGAGTTGCAATTTTCGAGATATTTCTTTAATCAAAGCAATTTTTTCAATTTGTATCACTTTCGCCATTTTTATCACTTCATTTCTATGCAATTTGTTATTATGACCCTATTTTTTTTATAAATGTGTGATTCGGTTCTGGTTTTTTTAAAACATGGAATAAAATGAAACATCTTACCTTCTTCATCATCTTTATGCCCTCTTCGTTTTGCTGAATATAAAATAAGAAAATGATCAGAATTTGGTATTAGCCAAAATCCGATGACCGGGGTATATATATCTGTGAAGCATATTTGTCAAGTGTATTTGGGGCATTTACATTTTGTGTGTGTCAAAGTGGGAGTGGAGTGCATGACACCGTTCGTTACCTGAATCTAAATATAGATTATTTAGTTACTGAAGATATAACGGTGTTAAGCTATTAGTAAGAGAGAACATTAAGAACATTATTTTTATGATTATTTCATCTGTCTCATTTCATATTCATCAAAAATGTGTATTTCATAATGACGACAAACTATGGACACCAGTTTAACGGAAATGCTTATTTATTCTGCCGACGAATAAAACAAATTGAAAGTAAATCGAGGACGTACAAGGTGGACATTAGATGTCTGTGAGTTATTGAACTGAGCCTGATTCAAGAGTATCAATGTTATGACGGAGTGCCCAAACAGCACTAGTCCCAGAAGATCATCTTCAGAGGTATCGATCACCATATCCAGCGGTGTTTTTCCCCGCCAAAACAATGCTGCACCTGCCGCGAAACGCTCCGGACTGGGGCACCGTAGCCGTTCTTATTGCCGACGAGGATGTAAAATATCGAACCTTCCAGCTCCCTCATTTCCTCGCCACGATTGTGATTCCGGTTTGGTCGCCAGCAATGGGAGGAATTGAAAAGTAAACTCGAGAAGTCGACTTTGTGATTCTTGTAGAGTAGGGTATAGTCAGTGAGATGCAGAGCCAGCTTGCAAGAAACCTATCTTGTCCCTTTATGATGTTGGGGGGGGGGGGGGGGGGTACGAAGTGACTGAAAATGTTGGAAGAGGAGCAGTAGCGTATAGACAATTATTCTTTTAGGGACCCTGGAGGCATGCTATTTTTGAAGGGGTAGTGATGTTTTGGGGTATACTGTATGAACTTTCGACTGGGGGGGGGGGGGGTCTGACAGTATATCATACACTCACTTCAGGGTAAATAGATAGAACATGGGCTAAGCCTTCACAGTCAGAGAAGGGCAAACATCATTCTCAATGTCTTTTACATTTTAATGTACTCAATAAACATTCTGGTCGAGGTCCAGACTGTTATTGTCTGCAGGCCATTATTCTTAGTCTGTAGGAATACATATCGAATTTATTATCGCATTCTGGTGTCTGGTCAAGCCGCCAAAGGAAACATTGCCTGAAGTAAAATCAGCGCCTTTTCTGTATTGTTGAATGATCCTGCTCAATGTCATCATGCCATTTCCTGTGTTGTTTCTAAAACTTTGAATGAACATTAGCCCGAAGAAGACAATGATCTTTTACATTTGGCTAAATTTTCGTCTTTTTGGATTGTACACAGTCATGATATACAATTCTTCTAAATCGTAATCGATTTCGTTAAGTTTGAAGACTTTATTTTTCTCCTCAGCAAATAAAATTTTTGTTATAATTCATATCTTAAAAGTTTATCTTCTTAAACGACACTAATCCTCTTTCTTAAGCGAAAATTCACATTGTCAATAAACCCTTTTCCCAAACAATATATTTAAACCATTTTAACGGAAAGCTTAGAGGAAATGTTGCCATTTTAAAATTAATGTTAGAATTAAAACTTCCCTATCCTTTCTCTTTCTCTCTCTCTCTCTCCCTCCCTCTCTCTCTCCCCCTCTCACCCCTCTCTCGAACGTCGGGCTTTCTATTCCACTACCAAAAAGATTTATCATACCATAATTATATATTCATGTATCTCCATTATTAACAGTAAAAGCTTGCCTTATAGTTAAGTAGCTCATGTTTCCAAACTGATTACTGCACACTTTAAAGTATTTACTCATTAATTTTATGCCATGCACAGAGCTTACATGTCATCCACGGGCCTGTCTTATGTCTAAATTAGTTGCGATTGATTCGAATCGATCTCAACTTAAAATTATTTGCAACTCCTATGCCTCTCAATGCAGTATAGTCTTTATAAGTTGGGAGCCAGTTAATGATACACTGCAAAAATATTCAAAAATTAGTACCACCAATATATTTCAGAGAATCGATCTTGGGAGATATCTAAGGTTTCATCTGCCTCACTTGTATTGCAATCCCAACGAACTCGCCACTCAACTGTTTTTTTTTTTCGTTTCGTATCAGTTAATTTCCACTAGACTAACTACTATGAATTCATGATTCCCCTTAATTCTATAGTCGTATCTTCTATAATGCCAAATTGAAAGGTCCAAATACTAATCGGTGTCATTAAAAGTAGATTCCCTGTCTCTCTGCATGGAATCTTTTTGAATCTGACTCTTCCAACATTCTTTTCTCCAACTCTCTCTCTCTCTCTCTCTCTCTCTCTCCCTGTCTTCCTTTCCCTTCTTTCCGCTCTATGTTCGGCAGACATATGACAGATGTTTAAATCATTCCCGTATTTCCATGTTTGACAGCAGGCTGCGAAAAGTGTATACTTGACCATGAAGTGACTGGTGTTAGATCCCTTAACATTGGCGTTGCCCGTTCAAGCGCATTTCCGTATACTGAGACAAAGGAATGAAATTACACTATACCGGTATATCTTTCCAACTCACTTTGGGTCTATTCTCCTGCAGAACACTTCACCATTATGCCATGATATGCTACTTGCGGCTTATCACCTTATTTAAAAGTCTGAAAGGCAGTCAGATAAAAGCTTTGATATAATAATTGTGAAAATTAGTAGGCCAGCATTTCCTCTTGAAGGACGCCAATCATCAAACTTGATATTAATCATGTTAATAATGTATAATATTAAACGGGGTTAAGTTGAATGGAAGTGTATATTTTGAACTGGTTTCAAGCTTAGCGCGACAATTTATAACGAGGATGAAATGTCCTGATATTACGAAAGGTTTGAAATAGAAAGGAGATGAGTTTTGTGAAAATAAAAGAGAAGAAAGCCAAAGACAGGAGAAAACGAAAATAGAATTATAACATAATTATAACAGAAAGAGAGAGAGAGAGAGACTGACCGACAGACAGAGGGTGATGAGAGAGAGAGAGAGAGAGAGAGAGAGAGAGAGAGAGAGGGGGGGGGTGGGGGAGGGAAATTTTTCTATAGTAATCCAGCGCATTTACGAAGCTCAAGTGAAATCTTCTTCGCCTTGCACATTGAAAGCAAAGTCTTAAAACAATCCTAAGACCTATATCACATCATAATATATTTTCACACGTTTTGAAATGAAAGGAAACCGAAACAGAATGACGAGATATTAACGTCGCTTTAAAACAACCTTCACCAACTTTTTTTTTCTCACACAGACTTTGAGGAAGAAATATTTTTTAGCATTTTTCTTTGAATATTCAGTTTGTCCTTATTGTAGAATCTTCAGTCTGACTATGTGTGACCATATATAGCCAATTCTCCTTTCCTGAAGAACCGTTCTTATAGAGACAACGATTAGACACGAAAATATTGGCGTATCCATGCAGCATAATGTTAGAGGCCTCCTTTAGCTTGAAAGCAAAGAGAAAAAAGGAACTCAATTAAACTTGCAGTAGGTCTACGTAAGTAAGACTTGACCCCCCCCCCCCCCCGGTCCGGGAGGATTTATACTCCCCTGTCAACCAGCATCTGTGGTTACATGTCGTTTTTCCGAAGGTTCATAACTCCGAAGGTTCGTTTTTCCGAAGGTACGTAGTTCTGAATGTTCATAATTCAGAAAATGAAAAAAGGGTTCATAAATCCGAACATGTTTAATAGGGTTCCTATATAGTTCTGAAAATGAAAAGGGTTCATTTCCGAAGTTTCGTAATTCCGACATACGTGTATGTGTGAGGGTGGGGGTGTGGGTGTGTGTGTGTGGGTGTGTGCGGGTGTATATGTTTACACATTCAAACCGATGACATCGAACAAAGAGAACAATGGGTCATCGGTAGTAATTCAATAGGTCATCGGTTGTCAACAATTGGTGAGGTTTATTCCGCCAATGAATTTTGTGACGCAATTCAATTGTGGAGTCATTGGTTGAAATTCGAACAATAGAAAACATAGATGTGTGTGTGTGTGTGTGTGTGTGTGTGCGTTTGTTTAGCATTATGTCCGAGGACATTTTCGGACAGAGAACAAAAAAAAAATCATGACAACAATGGTCCTCGGAAGGCGGACAATAGTCCTCGAACGTCGAACAATGAATTTATGCCTTATTCCGTCGACTGTCCGAGGACGAGTAACAATAGAGGAACAATAGTTGTCCTCGGAAGTAAAGCCATGTAAACGTGTGTGTGTGTGTGGGTGTGTGTGTGTGTGTGTGGGTTTACATAGATTCATTTGTGGGGTACAGAGAACAATAGAGCACAATGATGGCCTTTATTCCGTCATGCTTGTGGGGTACAAAATACAATAGAAGAAGTGCTTCCGGGGTACAAAATACAATAGGAGAAAACAATAAAGTTCCCCACAAATCAATGTGTGTAGAGGTGGTGTGTCAGGCGGGCCCGAACACGCTCTTCTCTTTACCAAACGGATTAAAGCTCTTTAGACCCGCGTTTATACCGCTGGTCTCTTCACTCAGTATGACTATCAGCAGTGGCGGATTTAGGGGGAGGGGCACTTCCGGCCCGTGCCCCCCCCCCCCTTATAGGAAATTTGTACATTGTGCATCCTCTTTATGAAATGGCCCCCCCCCCCTTTTTGAATTTATAACCTATTTTTCTTTTTTTTTGCTTGTTAGAAAATTTTCGAAAATTTGTGTCCTCCCCCCTTTTACAAAATCCTGCAGGATCCACGGATCCGCCTCTGAGCACCAGTGCACCACTTCTAAAATCAGTCATTAAAGCTTGTCACGTACCAAGAACTGTTAAAACGATGATGAGTACGATGAGGAGAACCAACCCGAGAACGAGCAGGAGACCGTACTTCGCCCTCCGTGCCTTCTTAGGCGACATATTGCCTCCTCCTTTAGTGACAACTTTTGGCTCCTCTTCCGTCGCATCCTTCGCTCCATCTTTCTTTCCTTCTTCTTCTTCCCCGCGTTCTGCGAGCTCATAGCCATCCTTCCTGTCGTGAGAGAAGACAATTATAACTCTGTTGAGAACCAGAAGGATGTTAACTTACGAGTCTTAAAACTTTATAGAATCAGAAAGACGTTCACAGTGTTTCGAGCGTTAACGCTCTTCTTATACAAATTAAGAGCTGAAAAGTCATGATTCTGACTCAAAGTAGAATACGGCAAATTGTTAGCATCCCTCAGTTTCATAAAAAGTTATGTTTGAAATGATTTGAATTTACGAAGTTGTTGATAGAATCAATGACGGTATGAAAGCTACTTAATAGATCGAAATATGTCAATTTCAAAACACGGCGCACTTTTAAAAGGACACAAAACCGACCGATTCTTTGCCATATGGGGTAATGTCAGCCATCCGTCTCTATACTCTCTTAATTTCGCATCTTGGCTACGTCAGAGGCGACGCCCCTATGGGCGGTGAGGGGGCAGGGGCATTTTATAGTACCCAAAAGGTGGCGCTGGGGGAGGGGTGGTACTTCCCCTTCTTCCCCAGAGTTTCACGCTGCTTCAGCTCCATCCTAACGAGCCGCACCCAAATCATGTTATAGGATTGGAGCCAAAGCGGGTCGACATGGCTGGGCGCACGTGATAATAAGGAGGCGCCATCAAAATCTCCATTTAATTGCCGCCTCGATTTTAGCCGTGTGGACTGTGGACCTGTTTTTTTTTTTACTAAGTATTTCCCTCCTCCTCCTCCTTCTTCTTCTTCTTCTTCTTCTTCTGCTTCTTCTTCTTCTTCGTCTTCTTCTCTTTTTAGGGGGGGGGGGGGGGGGGGGGGGGAGTCAGCACTTATTGAGACATGCACCCCGGTCATTATCATTACTGATCCGCCACTGCACCTCCTGGTGTGACACATGTACCAGGTCAGTCGTGTTGTTAGGATGCAATTAAGATACGTACAGTGTACAATTTTCAATCAAGCATACGTTTTGACATCAGGTATAGATTGTCTTCAGCATATGCCATGTGCCAAGACCCGAGGGCATTGGCGGTCTGCTTGCTGGAGCAGAACCCTTTTACAGACAATGATTTTAATGATATCACAATGTGATCAACAGATTTTTAAAAGAGATTTTTAACAGTGCATGCTTATGTTAATGTGATAATGTTGTTTTTCATTAACAAAATAATCAAGGCAAAAGAATGCACATATATAAATTATCATAAATTAGAAAATTGATAACTTTTCGCTAAACCAATTAACACCACGACGCAGAAAAATAACCTTAGGCAACATTGGCATACGACGCGGCGAATTATTCACCTTTAATCTGACAATAGTTTAACTTTACATTTCAGGATATTGTATTCCATTTCATAACAGTTATTCCAATTTCAATCTACCGCTTGCTTTGTTTACTAATCAAAATTTTCTATTCCATTTTATAAGATGTATTCCAATTCTGAGTTATGATAATTATGCATGCCCACTTCAATCGTCGCTATTAATTCTTACGGTTATTGTCATTTCAACATTTTTGTTTAAGATCACACCTCTGGCGTTTCCGTATCAACCCTTGGGCCATTAAAAGTAAAGGAAATTTGAGGTACAGGGGCACTTACCCCCATAATCGAATTGCAGTAAAGAGAGAGAGAGAGAGTATTGTGTGTGTGTGTGTGTGTGTGTGTGTGTGTGAGAGAGAGAGAGAGAGAGGGTGTGTGTGTGCGTGTGTGTGAGAGAGAGAGAGAGAAAGAGAGAGAGAGAAAGAGAAGAGAGAGAGAGAGGGAAGGAAAGAGAGAGAGAGAGTGAGGGACGGTAACATAGGGAGAAGATGAAATTTTCTACTCTGCATGTACTTTGGGAGTAGCATGTCCCTTCCTGTTTGTCCAAAATCCTACCCCTATCCCCCCATGAGATGCAATTCCAGGTTTGACAAGCAAAGTACAACTGCAGAACACTCCATTTGGAGAAAAAAAACCCGGCAACCAATGAGGTATATAACTTTGTCAATAAATAGTATTATACCAGCGTATATATTTCCGACTGCTTTTGTCATTTCACGTCCGAATAGACATTTGGATCATTTTGTGACTCCATGTGGAGTAACGGAAGTGGGTAATAATCATCACGGATCAGTACGAACTTACAATACAACTTGTAATAATAATGATAATAATAATGTATCAGATGGCATTCATAGGCTTGCATAATACTTTAGTAGTACTACTAAGACAGAATTATGATTAAAATGTGTGTAAATTAAAGTGTGTGTAACTTTTTTTAATACAAAACTCAGTATAGTAGTGGTATTATTCATTTTATTTTATTGGTTTATTCTGTTTATTGTTAGTCAATGCAAGATTTCTGTGTTTCTTTATGAAGTAACTGCGATGTTTCTGTGTGGAAATTATGAATTCGGGAGTATAAAGCCAGATTGCCTTATCATTATTTCTGGTTATAGATTTTTTTTCTTATTCAGAAAATAAAGTGATCCTGTAGAAATAACTATACCAGGAAAAATCAAATTGATCCCGCATTGGCCCCATGATCTCTTGACCTATCTCAAACACCGTAATGTCATTCCTGAACCTATCAACCGGAGCTGTGGTCATCGGGTAGAAAATGAAAACAAAATTTGGACCGAGATAAAAGGTTCAACACGAGAACAGTTACGTTACTTACGTATATATTTTAGAATCAGTATAAAGTCATAGAGATTTGTTTATCAATTCACAACGAATAAGTGGACAATATCGATTTTGTAAATGTGTTTCAAAAGAGTTGCTTGATTGTGAATGCCCCCCCCCCCCAAAAAAAAAAGAAAATGAAGCAGAAGAGGAAGAAGAAATTCAGCGTATAAATTAGAAGATGTGCTTGCAAAATATTAACTTGACTTAATGTAATTTCATATCTGAAGTAGGATAGATAATTTAAAAAAAATATATAGAGAGTATATTACAAATAATTAAAAACTCCAGACTTGGTATCAAGAAAAGTTGAACGATAAAATTCATTTCATTCATATAAAATCAATGGTACACTTACTTTTCTACCGGCATCCCGTTTCTCTGTTATGATTATGAATCGTAGGATAATACGCGGGAAAAGGAGCTTGACACAAATTGGGTATCCCTGCTGTGAATCAAACGGTATACGGCGGGGATCGTTCTCGACCTGGTTAGGAAGTTTGTCACCGGATCTGTCCAAAAATATGGTTGCTATACCATCATCACAAGACCTGGTTGTTTCCAAAATAGCACAACATAAGAAGAATGATGATTATGGTATATATGCAGAACTACCTCTGTGGCATAAACATCGTAAGCTCGAATTTGAAATGGCGTGGATGTTGGTTGTTAATTGAGAAGATAAAAGGAAGAAGCTTCGTGAAGATTGATCAGTTTCCCTGGGCTCCACCAATCTAAGCTTGTCAATTTTCTCCGCCGTTCAGTGGAGCGAGGGGGATTGGTGATTGGCTGAGACCTGAAGGGTGGCGCCCCTGGTGTGTTTCAGATACTATAGTGTCCCTGTACACTAGTTTCAGATAGAGTACCTACATAAAGAGAGTAGCGACAACTCATTTGAACGCCATTTTGTTTCCTCTGCTATGCAACATTTCTATTCAATTCCGATGAGCACCTGGGTGTCGATCTCAATAGAAAGAATTCAAACGCCATTTTGTTTCCCGAAAAGTCAGACGTATATGTCGCTACTCTCTATATAAAGGTACTCTAGTTTCAGAGGGACTCGGAGAGAGAGGAAGAAAGTTAGGGGTGGTTAAAGAGGATGCAAGATACAAATAAAAGGAGAAAGATACACACACACACACACACGCACACACAGTCTTGTATTGCTTTATTTCCGAGGACAAGTATTGTTCCTCTATTGTTCCTCCGTCCTCGGATAGTCGACGGAATAAAGCACAAATTCACTGTTCGACGTTCGAGGACTATTGTCCGGCTTCCGAGGACCATTGTTGTCATGATTTTTTTTTTCTCTGTCCGAAAATGTCCTCGGACATACTGCTAAACACGCCCACACACACACACACACACCCTCACACCCACACACACACACACACACACACACACATATATATATATATATAAATCAAGAAGGTTCTGCGTCGGTGTGTTGAAATAGATAGCAAACAATTATGTTGAAATAAAAACACCGCAAGACGTAAAATTTACTGACGTTTCGGTCACAGACCTGATAAAGGTCTGTGACCGAAACGTCAGTAAATTTTACGTCTTGCGGTGTTTTTATTTCAACATAATTGTTTGCTATATATATATATATATAGTTATATATACATGTATATATATATTTATTTGTAAGGAAATAACATATACAACAAGCTTTGGCATATCTCGTGGAAATAAATACAAGTGAAAGAAATTGCGAGAATAACGTTGCGTAGCTCAATCCCCAGAGTTCCCCTGAGCTGTCCTCCCTTTTTTTTGTTGAAATTTTTTGCAAAGGCTGAAAAAATGTCTCCGCCGGGAATCGAACCCGGGTCGTTGGCTTATATACACACACACACATATATATATATATATATACATATATATTGTAACAAAACTGGTTTTTAATTTCGTAGAAAAGCTTAAGTTTTAGTATAGAAATGATTGTTTTGGCCGATTACCGCATTGAAATAACATTTTATAAAAATGTGAGATCGATCATGTTACGTTTCTGAGAAAAGATGATGTTTTAGTTACACTTTAGCCTGTAACTTTTGTTGTTGTTATATTTGCTTTATATGATTGTTACCAAGTTTTATGCCAATTAATCTGGTATGTCATTTACCTAGGTCAAAGCAAGGAAAGTTAGGAAAATATGAGTTGATTATTGCATGTGTATTTAATTAACCACTTTTTATTGTACATGTAATTGGATATGTAATGGTGTATTTGCTGAAATAATGTTTATGGCTAAATCATTCACTGTATCATTCACTGTATGCCAAGTCAGCGCTCACCGAACGCGGTGGCTGACACTTCAGGCTGGCTTGGTGATGTGCGGGCCAAATGATCCAAATGATGGTTTTGCGCAGTCTTTCCAAGTATCGATTTGGAAGATTTCGAGGATAATTTGTTCAATCGCTGCGCTGCGCCAGTGATTGATATCTTGGCTTGTTGCCTGGCTGTCTTAGCACCTCAACGCAGGGAAGCTCGTGGATGACAAATCTACTGAAAACGAGGTCTGGACTAGCCTCTTGTCGAGGCCCTGGTGCCCAGCAAATTGGCCAATGAAACCTCAAGGATTTCTTACTTCAGTTCTGGACTAGTCTATTATTTTTTATTTATTTATTTATTTATTTTTTTTTTTTGGGGGGGGGGGATTACGTAAATCTCTTGCTCAAAATACATTCACAGACAAGCACATTATGAAGAATTCGATCTCTAGCTTACAAACCATGGTAATTTGAAATAAGACAAATGTACATATTTCTTAAGAGATCATCATAATTATATTTACAAATAATGAAGAATGGGCACTAAAAGTCACCGTTCAACAATAGATGCATCTCCATCAATTCTGATGTAACCAAGGAGTTACCAGCAGTCTCACTCTCCATCCCTGGCCCACGGAGGTAATCAGCACAGAGCGGTAGCGCGTGAAAAAAAAAACATCTCACAGTGTCCTTTAAGTGCAGATTTGATTGCATCAACTTGCAAATCTTTGAATCTGTCAATCTTCAACATTCTAGCGGCATATTCTAAGCTCTTACAAATATCGTCATCACTCGTCGTGGAAGAAACGTTGAACGCCATTTTGCCTCCATATCGCCAAGGATTTCAACACCTTTTCAACAGCGCCAGTGCCTCGACAAGAGGCTAGGTCTGGACATGGTCGTGCGGTACTGCTGCGTACTTTTGGACATGGTCGTGCGGTACTGAAGTCTTCTGGACATGGTCGTGCGGTACTGCGTACTTCTGAAGAGTAAGCTAGCAGAAACAGCGCAGTAGTGACGGTTTGCAGAGAAAGCAGGTTCGACAAGGTGGTGTATTTCCGCCAAACGTACCACGTCCTCAGCTCGGGCTATCCTGACCGAAACCGCAGCTGGAGGAAGCAGCGTCGATTTCGTTACACAATATATATATATATATATATAATATATATATATATATATATATATATATATATATATATATATATATATATATATATATATATATATATATATGAGAGCTGTGTCTTATCGGTACTCCTATATGGCTGTGAATGTTGGAGAATGACAAAGAAAGATGTCCACAAGTTGTCAGTATTCCACACTAAGAACCTACGACGCATACTACGTATATTTTGGCCAAATACTATCTCAAATGAGGAGCTATACACTAGATGCAGTCAAGAAGGAATGGAAGATATAATAATGAAAAGGAGATGGAAATGGATTGGACATGTTTTGAGAAAGGAGACTACTGACATTACTAGAACATCACTGCATTGGACACCAGAAGGAAAGAGAAAGAGAGGACGCCCGAAAATCACTTGGCGACGCACAGTGGAGGATGAGATGAAGACCCTGAAAGAGACCTGGACATCAATCCACAGACTGGCCCAGAACAGACATGATGGAGAGTGAGAGCTTTTGTTGCTGCCCTACATGCCAGGAGGCATAACGGGCAGTAAGTAAGCAAGTAAGTAAATATATATATATATATAACATATATATAACATATCAGAATACCAATAAAACAATATGGAGAATAATGCAGGCACTGCCTCAAATTGTAAAACATAAAATTGTAAAAATATTTAAAAAAGAAATAATCACCATATAATGACAGAAAAAAAGGAAATTATTTCTCTACAAAACCGCGTAACATTAGACATAGTCCTTTTTTTACTGGAATTAAGCAATTCATTGAATTTAAATGTGTTAGGGTATTTCCAATAATACATCTTGAGGAATACGTTTGATCTTAAAGAAAGGACATATAAACAAACTGTAAAATGCATCAACGATATCATTAATTTTGTAGAACAATGAGTACATAAACGTTCAGCTGTAACGCCCAATCACTATTGGGAGCTTGTGATTGAGACATCGAAATATGCAGAAAGTTCTTCTATTATTTTTGTTAAGGTGAATCAAGTACTTTTCAAAACATAATCGCTGTTTGAAAATTCTATAAATAGTACATTGCTGGTTTAACTCAACATCACTGTGTCACTCCTGCTCACTTACATCTTGAAGCTTTTGGTTTACAATGCTTTTAAAATTTGATAAAGTCAAATTGATGGCTTGATTTTCCACAAGTTAGTCAGAAAGACCTAAAACTAAAGACATTTATTTATTTATTATTTCCTTTCGAAAATTCAAAATTATACTTATGTTTGATAACTTACATGATTTTCCATTTAGGAGACGATACCAGAACATTAGCA
This sequence comes from Heliocidaris erythrogramma, assembly GCA_025617745.1. NCBI lineage: Eukaryota > Metazoa > Echinodermata > Echinoidea > Camarodonta > Echinometridae > Heliocidaris > Heliocidaris erythrogramma. The sequence goes on from CM046856.1 coordinate 17,539,971, forward strand.
TTCGATTGGCAATAATTTTTTTTCTAGTTTGTAGCGACCAAGTTCACCGTAAACCATGCAGTTGGGAGTCCTTTTGTTTAAATCAAGCATTTCTTTACAGAACTTCAAATAGAACGTTTCATGATGGATTAGATTTCCAAAACCCCAGATCTCACTTCCATATAACAATATAGGCAAAATCAACTGATCAAATAACTCGAGCTGAATATCTCTTAGACAAAGAGATTCGGTTTTTCTCTTCATAGAATACATAGCTCTTCGTACTTGGCTTACTTGTGTGTTAATAGCTTTTTTGAAGTTATTATAAGTTGTTCCTAGATAGACATACTCATCACAAACAATTATTGGATCATTATCAAAATACAAATTAGGAATATTCCTGACTTTTCCTCGAGAAAAAATAACTTTCGTCTTAGAAGTATTTACAGTAAGATGCCACATTTGGCAATAACCAGAAAGAGCGTAAGTCCACTGAATTTGGAGCTCATTCGCACTTTCAGCAAGTATAATAGTGTCATCAGCATACAGAAGAGTAAATAAGTTCAGATATAATTCAATTTCGTTCTCATACAAACAGTCATGGATTGACAAAGAAAGAAAGCTCAAGCCATTAAATCTCCCTCGTAAAAAGATTCAAAGTCATTTAGGTACAGTGCAAATAAAATGGGAGACAAGTTTGGTGGTTTCATTTTGTGGCATAATTATGTCACGTGATACACAGATCTATCAGGTGATAAGTTTGGGCTGTCCCTCGTCTGTACGTGTTCTCTGCATATCTGCCACAGTTTTACATGTATTGTAAACAAAGTAATCAAGCGGGGTACAGCGAACGCGACTTCTGTACGCGCGAGCGCGAATGACAACAACATGGGTTGGGATCTTGACTGATGACGGATAGCTTTGCAGAACAGCTGATTAATCATGTCTATGGTGAATAACAGCTTTTTATAGATAGTTGGGATATTATTGTGAAAATTTATTATGAATATAACAGTGAGAGCTTTTTCTCTCCTTCATTTTTAACACTGACTTGTTGCATAAAAGCCATAACTTATAAGATATGATAAGTGTAAAACTAACTAAGTGTACATGGTCTACGACAGTACGACGAGGATTCAGTTGATAGCAACCACTGCTGAACCAAGCATTCAAAATTTCAATTCAAATTCAATCAATGAAAGTAATGATGCCAGTGGCAATGGAATGGCCTGCGCCCAAGGCATGGTATGGCATGAATGTAAATGCTGCGTGGCCCCTGGGAATTGCTGTTGACATACATATTGTTCAATATGAAATACTACTAGCATGACTTAATGCTAATACTAGTAGTAGTAGGCGTGTGTGTGTGTGTAATTGGGTTTTTACAGACGTGTATCAATCAGATATGATTATTTACGTCTGGGACCGACCTTATAACGTCACCATCCGAAAACGTGATTCAGTCTCGAACCTGGGCTCCGCTGAATCAGTTTATAACTTCCACTGGTAGCTGGATTACAGGCGCACGCCACAACGCCCAGTACTGGTAG